>JAQQZR010000016.1:1803225-1804671 GCA_030068235.1 Notoglanidium macrostoma | reverse complement strand
GTGTGTGTGTGTGTGAGAGAGAGAGAGAGAGAGAGAGAGAGAGAGAGAGAGAGAGAGAGAGAGAGAGAGAGAGATGTAATAGCCGCCGGCTTTATTTGCTAGTCCTGTACGAGGCGCATTTGATCCTCCATCATATTGCACTCGCTGAGGTTTCGAGCACAAACCCAGTGTTAAAGCCTGCTTATACTGAACTCTTTATTTATTTTCACTTTCATCTCTAAAACGGCTCACCACGGATTTGCCTGGAGCGTAAATTCAGGAGATATCAGTGTATTTTGTGGCGAGGTATTTATTTATTTGTTTGTTTTTTTATTTATTTATTTACTTATTTATTGACAAAAAATGTATTAATAAAAAAATTCACATCATCATACCGCAGAGTGGTCAGAGGCCCTTGGTGCTTTATACGCAAATGTTTGCATTCTCGTGACATCCTAATCACGTGAATAAGTGCACGTGCAGTAAACTCTAATATTATTCAATGACGAACTACAACGCCCTACACATCAACGTCCTAAGTGCTGAGTTAACTCAGTAAACCTCAGTGGCTTCATATAAACAGTGTAGACCCTGTTTGGGATTTCTTCAATAAGACATACATTGTAGGCTTCATCTGACAGACTCACACACATTTAGAGCATTTGGAGAGTTTGGCCTCAACCTGGCAAGCTTAATTACTCTCTAATGGGTTATGACTCGGCGCGGAGCTCCGTCTGACAGCTCACCTGGTCCTCCTTTTGTGTGTCTGAAAAAAATAATAACAATCAAGAGTGAATAAATATGACGTGTCTGTCCGTCCGTTCATGGGGAACCATCTGCACCAGTCGCAACAGTGTAAGGACGCGTTAGAGAGACAGAGAGGCCATGGACACTTCAGCAAACCGGAGGATTACCTGAGGTCCTCAATCTAATCAAACAGAGGCCAGGCGGGATTTAGCGGCGCGCTGAGGGGATAATAACGCGCGGCCGGAGCACAGATAGTCCTGCTGGGGCTGTCGGGCAGCAGGCTCGCTTTCACTGTGCATATTCAATTAAAGATAGATCCCTGGCACCCGAGGATATTCCGGACACAAAAAGAAAAGGAGACAAAAGAATGTTTGAATAATCAGATATCACTGCCATGGAGCGCCAGGACAAAATCACCCGGGTCGCGTTTTAAGCATAATAAAGGACAGTCATATCACGTCAGTGTTGCTCGTGTTGAATTAACCCGTGCTGTGTAGAATAGACTCTCACAGGCTTGAATTAACCCGTGCTGTGTAGAATAAACTCTCACAGGCTTGAATTAACACCTTAAATGTAATATTTGCATTAAATATTATTTCAATGCAGAATTAATACATAAAATGTAAAATTAAGTCGTGCAGGATATAATTAAGTTTCCCCCTTTGCTGAATTAACAACTCAAGTTTAATATTTGCATTAAGTAGTGGTATTATATTGACA
>JAQQZR010000016.1:1785725-1798225 GCA_030068235.1 Notoglanidium macrostoma | reverse complement strand
AATAAACAGCAGCAACAAAATGTCTCTTTCTCTGCATGTGAGCTGTATGTCCGTGTACAGCAACAAGTAAAAATCTTGTTGTAATTGACCTAAAAGTTATCCCTAACAAACTATTGTAAATTCTGTCTGTCTGTCTGTCTGTCTGTTTCCTTCCCTGTTCTCTCTCTCGCGCTTTCTCTCTCTCTCTCTGTATGTGTGATTTGTGACCCATCTTCCCCAAATGGAATTGTGTGTAAGAGTCCTGAGGTGATGTGATGATGTGTTGATGTGATGTGGTGAATTTATCCCTCTCCAATCTGGCAGGTGTCCACATTAGCAACACAATTGTCTCGTAGAGTAGACAAAAGCTTTAGAAAGGGGTTGGGAATGTGTGGAGGGACGACCCAAAGTGAGAGAGATTACACGCAGAGGCCACTATTAGCAGGGATAAAGCTCCTCTAAACAAACAAGTTAAAAGTACCAGATGATAAAAAGATCAATACTGCTTCAGTTAAAGCACCGGTGCTCTGAAGGCTCTCGTCTCGAGTCCCCCAGCTTTCTTCTTGATTGTTGCTTTCTTCTTTAATATCGCAAGCCGCTTCTCCTGAAGGTGTTTGTATCGGCAATCCAATTTAGGCCTGGCTCACTTCAGCATTCAGCTAAAGATCTGTTTATCATGAGCTCGGTTCGACACGGCCCTGTGATGTCATGAGTGCTTTAAGAGCTCTGTGATTGGACAGAACTCTGTCGTGTTCCAGTTGGGTCGATATGGCTTCAGGATCACATGTCTTGAGTTTAATTAGACAAAACCTTTTCCTGAACAGGAGATAGGAGACTGGGGAACGGAAAAGACATTTGTCACTTTCAACTAGGTGTTTGTCGTTGATGAGAGAAAATGACATCTCTAAAGGCTATTTCTCCTCCACTCGATCTCCGTGTGGTAATTCTTGACCGTGCCTTTGGACAGGATGAGTGTTGGAAATAAATTCCCAAAGGGGTTTTGACTCCAGGCTGTATTTTTCTCTTAGAGTGGAGGCAATTCCGATTAAATTGGACCTTTTAGAGCTGATTTCATGTCACACACTTGAAACACCTCTCAGAAAGCAAACAGAAAGAGAAGGGCCTCTCGTTTCAGGGGTTTTGTGTGAAGCGTATTTCCTGTGGAGTGTTTTGATTGTGGTGTTATTCTGTATTTGTTGCCTTTTGGTTGTGAATAGTATTACTTTTTTCTAATTCTAATTACTTTCATCCTCATTAAGTCATCCTCATTTTTTTTAATTCTGCTTCAGGAGTGGTGTCATTTCTGTTGTTTGACATATCGCGCTGAAAAAGATGCCTTTGTACCTTATCTTCTCTCCTAAAAGCCCCGTTTCATTATTTATGGCACTGTGAAACACAGATAACTACTGAAACTACTGCAGCACAACATGAACAACTCGTATCTCTTTACTTTCTATTGTTTAAATGCTGCCATGAGTTTCTTCACCTTTTGTAAATGATAAAAGCCAGGATCTACTCATAAAGCACATAAAGCAACATCTTTCATGATATGTTTTCCAGATTCAGGAAATTAAGACAAAATGACAAATGGCATTTTCAGTGAGTTTTATTAAATTCTAGATAAATCATTAGAAATTCTAAAAATCAAGCCTTTATAATAAGCCAAGCTTTGTCTTTATAAATGCTTCTATTCTTAGTTCAAAATAAAATTTTTATTTGTGGTGTATAATTGTGTTACCTGTTACACAGATTTGCTTCTTTAATTTTAAAAGCATTTCAAAAGATTAAAACAAAATCTGACGTGAAGCTTGAAAGATTAAAAAAAAAAAAAAAAAACTAGTTACACTAAAAATATAATATTTAAATTTATTTAATTTTCAGGAGGTGAACAATTTGTAAACTGAAAAAAATAATTTTCTTATTTATATAATACTTTTATATAATTAAAATGTCTTCTAATAATAATACAAATCCTCCTCATTTCAGTAAGACAAACTGCACCTACAAACTGCATCCTCTCCAAATTAATCAATAAAAAATAGTTTAAAAGGGTAAATATGAAGAAATGCAAATATTACAAAATAAATAGCTAAAATATTCACTAAAAGTCTGCCAAAAATTGGAGGATTTCAATTTTTATTTATTTTTTATGTTTATTTCTGCTGATTTGTTAAGTCTAACTCTAACATGCATCTTCATAAAAAGCCCCATTTTTATTTTTACTTTACATTTGTATCATTTGTCTTTCTTTCCCTTTTCTGATCAGTTGCATCTCTCTCTGGGTTTGTATGTGTTCAGTTGTTGTAAATTTTATTTATTTTTTTTTAACAGCTTCTTGCTTTACATAAAAGTCTTGCATTTTGTAAACTGTAATATATCTAACATTAAATGCCTGTATTAAAATGCTAATAAATCATAATGTCTTGGTCAGTATAACCAGGCAAGATGTTTAAGCCATATTAATATTTGGAAGGGGTTAAAAAATGTAAAAATGTTCCACTTGACCATCTTCCCTACTCCTGGTTGTGCTTTTCAGAGATTACTCCACCTGTGTGATTGGTTTTAATCCTCAGCAAAGTCTCCAATAATATTGTCCTGTAAATAATTTTAAACTTTGTCATCCCTGATTTTCACTGTCTGCCAGTTTAGACAGCTGGCACGGACGTGATGGGCACAGTGTACCATTTACCAGCCCGCTTGTTTACCACCGAGGCGCAGTGGAAAAGACAACAGGAATTTCCCCTCTAATTTCATTACAATGGAGAAAAAATGCCCCACATAATGGGCAACACTAATTAAGTTTGGAGCCGTGCGTGTAGTCTGAACACTGATGAATTAGAGTCCTTCACATCATGCTCGGCTGCTTTAAAATCACCATTAGCGCATGCTACTTAGGGCCATAACATCGCCCATTTTATGCTTCTGATCCCCTTCGCAAGTGGAATCTTCATTATTTTCATTTAACGTCTGGCCATTCTTTCAGCCACACATCCACCAGGACAATAAAAATGTTCTTCAAGTGTTGCAAATCAGAGATGCGTGAGGGTTGTTTTACACCAAGTGCAGGAAAAAACATGCGGGAGATGTTTGAGGTGCTAAAGAGGTCAAAGCTGCTTGTGCAAGTCCTGTGACTTCTGATAGAACAAGGCTTATTCATGCCTCTTTTGTCACTCCGTCTCTTTTTGACGTTGACTGTAAGGGATCACAAAATGTTTTCTTACCAGGAGTGCTTAATTAGAGATGTGCGATTTAGACGACCATTGAGAATGTCATCAGATGCTTCGGAAAGAAATGAAAGTGAATGCAATCTAACAGAATAACCCAACACTTAATAAACAAACACTAAGAAGTAAATTAGATCCATGCAAATTTTTACTATTACTATTACTTTGCCATTATTATTGGTATTTGTATTCATCTAGATGTCTCTATTACTCAATTTGCATTTGATTTTTACCTTTCTTGATGCTGCAGATGATCTTAGACCCAGTCCTGATACCAAATCTCAAAACTTGACTATATTTGTTAGTTTGTGAATGCATTGTTGTGATAGTTATCATGACAGTATATATAATATTACACAACATTAGATAAACTGCATTTTTCTGCCTTTGTAGCCAAGCCAGAAATCAGTGTTCAGTTGCCATGTTGCCTCTAAATGCCATCCTATACCTCTTTTGAGGGCACTAGATTTGGATTTCTCGTGTGAGTTTCTGTGCTAAACCTGCACAAACATTTTGAGTCTTCTTTCTCACTTTTGTTGTCCTACTTAATTTGATTGCTATGTCCGTGCTCTTAATTAGCAGGGAACCAACATCAGGAAATTAAAAACTTGGCACATAGTGTGAAGTCCGAGAGGCTGACCTTAAAGACGAACACCACTGAGAGAAACATATAGTTTATTATCCCAGGTGGTACAAGGACCTGTCATCTTAGATTTTTTGCTACTGTATGATTGAGATTCTTTTCGGATTTCTCACTACATGGATCGTCATCTCAGAATAAACGTTACATACATGTTTATGGTTTAAAAATAGTTTTATGGACAAAAACTTTCAAAACTTCCAAAAAAGGTGTTGGTGGTGTTGGTGTGGAGGGATAATCCCACCCTTCAAGCCCTTCACGCTTTATATTCAGGCATGCCTGTCCCCTGGAGCTTGGGCACAGGGAGTCAATATGTCAGCGTTTATCGATACCCCACCAAGCTGCACGGCCTTGTCAGGGGCCTATTCAGGCTGTAATGGCCCCCTGGTGTGCGGCGTCTATGCGGGGCTAAAGGAACCGAGAGGCCCCGGGCCCACTCTCCTCCGACTGCTCAGCGTCTTCACACACATGACAGGAGCCATAAAAGAGCAGAGCCTCTGCCTCTTCTCTTGCCCACATTCTCTCTCTCTCTCTCTCTCTCTCTCTCTCGCTCTCTCTCCCTCGCTCTTTAAAACCTCCTCTTTTCTAACCTCTTTTAAAGAAAAAGAGAAGAAGGTCTAATTGTTTGTTGTGGGAGCCAAAGATTATAGACCCGCCCCTCCCCTTTTTCCTTTTTTCTTCTCCTTTCTTACTTGGCACTCTTGTCATTTCTAATGGATGAGAGTTTTATCCCGATGTTGTGAGTGCAAGAATTTCATTAATTCAGTAATGCAGCTGTCCTGGAGAAAGAACCAGAAACTTAAGCCCTATTTGGATGGGATTATTTTAATAGCAGAGGTGAGGTAATATAATTATTACCAGTGTATCGCTGGGGTTTTAGTCCTGTCCAAATCCATCATGTCAATCATTTTTCTGGAAATATTCCATATTTCACCTTCTACAAAATAACTATGAATGTATATTTTGTTTGTACATAACTGTAACTATAATAATATAATATATAATAATATAAAAATAACAATGGATACATATGGTACATTTTGATATGCTGGTGAAGATTCTGTTATGTCCTGCTTGAAAAGCATTTTCTCACATTTTTTATGGTGACAATCCAAGAACTGCTCACTAATTTTTATCATTTCCCTCTGAAACCAAGTCCGCTTGAAACTCACAACAATAAAATATAGATAACTTTTAAAAGGATGTGTCTGGTTTTACATAAGTTATCCCAGGGACAGTGGAGCCACAGTGGTTACACTGATCAAAAGGTTGTCAGTTCAAATCCCTGCCACTGATCCCGATCCCTGCCTCTGATCAGAAACCCAGCCACTGATCTCTATCCCAACCACTGATCCCTATCCCAGCCACTGATCCTTATCCTAGCCACTGATCCCGATCCCAGCCTCTGATCCTTATCCCAGGCACTGATCCCGATCCCAGCCTCTGATCCTTATCCCAGCCACTGATCCTTATCCCAGCCACTGATCCCGATCCCTGCCTCTGATCCCTATCCCAGCCACTGATCCCTATCCCAGCCACTGATCCTTATCCCAGCCACTGATCCTGATCCCAGCCTTTGATCCTTATCCCAGCCACTGATCCCGATCCCTGCCGCTGATCCTGAACCCAGCCACTGATCCCTATACCAGCCACTGATCCCGATCCCTGCCACTGATCCCGATCCCGATCCCTGCCTCTGATCCTGAACCCAGCCACTGGTCCCGATCCCAGCCACTGATCCCAATCCCAGCCTCTGATCCTGAACCCAGCCACAGATCCCGATCCCAGCCACTGATCCTTATCCCAGCCACTGATCCCTATCCCAGCCACTGATCCCGATCCCTGCCTCTGATCCTGAACCCAGCCACAGATCCCGATACCAGCCACAGATCCCGATCCCAGCCACAGATCCCGATCCCAGCCACTGATCCCGATCCCAGCCTCTGATCCCGAACCCAGCCATTGATCCCTATCCCAGCCACAGATACCGAACCATGCCACTGATCCCTATCCCTGCCTCTGATCCCTAATTCAGCCACTGATCCTGCACCCAGCCACTGATCCCTATCCCAGCCATTGATCCCTATCTCAGCCACTGATCCCGATCCCAGCCACTGATCCTTATTCCAGCCACTGATCCTGATCCATGCCTCTGATCCCGAACCCAGCCATTGATCCAGAACCCAGCCATTGATCTCAATCCCTGCCACTATTCTCAGTCACAACCACTGTTGAATCCTTGAGGAAGACCCTTAAACTTTCTCAGTTACAACATGCTTTAAATAAAAGTATCTCAAATGAGTTAAATGTAAATTAGGTAAAGAGATAAATGTTTGTAAAACAGGTGCAGCCTTCATTTTACAGTCATGTGACCTGTAATGAGCAAGCATCCTACATCAAGTGCTTAGAATCAGTTAGCATTAAAGATACACATCATGAAGACACATCAATCTCTGATTTATACAGAGTGCTCCTATCCTGTGCAAACCGATCATAATTCCTACACACTACATCTCTCCAACATTATTCTGGAAAACTAATCCCATCCAAATAGTACTTTTGACTTTATATTTTCTCTGTTTCTCCTTGTTTAAGGGCAGTGTGGATTAAACTCCTTCTGAATCAATAGCATGTGAGGAACATACAAGTAGCCCTTTTAGTCAGTGTTTGTAAGCATCTGGTCATCTCAGAGCTGGAGAAAAGCTGCTGAATGGATGAATGAACAAAGCTCAGTGGGAGTTGAGTTGGAATAAAAAAAGGTGGCCAATATGGAGACCCTCACAGTCAACACACATTTCCAACCAAATTTGCTGTAGTGTTTAGCTGGAGGAAACAGTGAGGCTAGTGTTCTTTCTTTCTTTTTGTATTGCCATACTGCTACAAATTTGAGTAATTTTTATTTCTGTAGAGGCAGTACTATATCCTGTCTTTAGGCTTAACCATGTTTGTCCCTTTAAACACTTTAAAAGCAGTGAAAAAAAGAATCTGGCAGCAATCTTGCTTTTAAAAAAAATACTAATTCTTTCCTTGTCAGATATTTGATCTCACCACAAATTCCCCTCAAGCCTTCCTCCTCTTCAAGTCTTCTCCTTCTTCTTCTTCCTCCACAGGCACAGCAGTATCTGAGTTTTATCTGTGAGAAACGTGTGTTTATATTAAGGCCGCAAGCCAGAGAGATACGCAAGAGAGGCAGATGGAAGTCAGAGATAGCAAATCAGATCAGAGGTCTCTGTAATGAAGGCGTTCTTCTGTGACTGTCAGAAAGCATGATTGCGACAACAAGTCACACAATGGCAGGCACGAAATAAACATGTAAACCAAACAAATAAAGATGGGAAAAGATTAATTTTGCACTGTTATTTTGGTCCTGTGATTACGGAGGTGGGAGGGTGGTGGTGGGGGTGGTTGTCATTTACACTCAACTGGTGTCATCCGCTGCTTCATGTGTCGTCCCTGAAAAATAGCATGTGTGAGGACCTGTTTGTAATTATCCTGGAACTAATACGCTTTTCAAAATGAGCCATTATGAGCTAATGCCTCTCTGCAAAAAAAAAAAAAAAGCCCCGTCTGTTTTTTTGTCCCTCTGTCTTGGGTAGTTTGCGAGGTAGCTACAGCTGATATCGAGGCCATTGGTTACGGTATTAAAAATAAGGCTCCATGGAATCTTGCCGTAATGTCGAGCTAATGCTGATTCAAAGGCAGGCGTCGCAGACGAGGCTCGAGCCGCCTCTACCGCCCTCTCACCATGTCATGGAAGCCTTTCATCATCATTTATCCCTGACTAATTCACAGGATTTTGGGTGATGGTGAAATCTGCACTTCTACCTCCAGTGTCCTATTCAATTGTCTCTTTTTTCCCCAAAACAGCGATCTTTAACACTCCTTTTCTGAGCATGGACGCTGTTAAATTGTATTAAACTCAATTCTGCAATTAGATTTATTTCTGGTGGCTGATGCAATATGCGATTAAGGTTGATCTTTGAGTTTTCACGCTCTGTGCTGTGGTGTGGGTGTAAAGCTTTTGCCCCGTTGCCCCTTCCTTGAGCCTTGAGACTGCCTCACATGCTAGAAATTGGTCATTAAAATGACTGGAGTATTGACATTATTGCATAATGGGTAACTCCATGTAAACAGGTTAAAAAAACGTGTCATTGTTGATATGGTGAAATTGTCCATGAGGAGATGTTAATTTAACATTTATGGAAGGAGTCTCTAGTGTCAGCTATATCTTTAAGTTCTCTGGCATCTTCAGGACAGAGGTGTGTTTTATGCCTTACATGATAGACAACAATATCATAATTTTTTTATTTTAACTCAAGGTAAAGACTGCCTCATTTGGGAAGCTTATATTCTTCATTTCAGTCAAATTTAAAGAAGAACAGTTGTATTCATCTGTTGTAGTCTGAATGAAATGCTGCCTTAGTTCTTTCCCGGATAATTTGCTGTGTAATGACACCTGAACACTTTAACATGTAGTATTTTTATACATATGTAGCCTCTGAGAAAAGGTTAGATAATTTTCCTGATGTGTACGTTTATCCCTGGCTCATACCTCCATCTGTGGACATGAATCTCACTGCTGGAATGTCTCTTTATGAAGTGTCCAGCTGTGAGGTAGAGTTGATCAAGGCTCTATTACCTCACATTTAGTCAGGACCGTCTCTGAAAAAGGTCCCCCGAGAGAAGGGGTGAGAGAGAGAAGGAGTGAGAGAAGAGGAATAAAAAGGCAACAGGGAGGTCAGAGGAGGAGTTTGGAGACGTGTGATGGATATCCCATCTGCCTGAAGTCAGGGCAGAACATGTGCAGGGGTTTAAACATGAGCTCTGCTACCACACTGGACTTGCTTAATAGACCTCATGTTGGTTTAGTCGTCATGTGGAGAAGCTCTGAGGGAACAAATAGTTTTTTGACAAACATTCCAAGTGTTGTACAGTGGAGTATAGTGTAGTGTAGTGTAGTGTAGTGTAGTATAGTGTAGGGTTCACTACACTACACTATACTCCACTGTACAACACTTGGAATAGGTAAAGTAGGTAAAGTTCATTTTGATATTCCTTCTAATATCAAAAAGGTATATTAAGAGTACAGTCATACTTCAGTATAGAATAATATACTCTAGTAAATATAGTATAGTATATATTTTATTCCTCTAATATCAAAAGGATTTATTTAAAAAACAGTTATATTTTAGCATAGTAGAGTACACTGTAGTGCAGGTAGTGTAGTGTAGCATAGTACAGTCTACTATAGTGTGTATTTTGATATTCCTCCTAATATCAAAAGCGTATAGTTATAGTTATAATAAAGTATAGTACAGTGTAGTGCATTGTAGTGTGTGTAGTATATTTGGTGTAGTATAGTTTACTATAGTATAGTGATATAATATAGTTTACTACAGTATAGCATATATTCCAATATACCTCCTAACATTAAAAGTTTATATTGTATTTATACTTACGTATTGCATAGTATAGTGTAGTGTAGTGTAGTGTAGTGTAGTGTAGTTTTAATTTTCATATTTCTTCTAATATCAAAAAACACATTTAGATCACAGTCATACTTTATGTATAGCATAAAATATCCTAGTAAATATAGTATAGTACAGTATAATATACATTTTGATATTCCTCCTACTATCAAAAAAGATTTATTTAAAGAACAGTTGTATTTTAGTATAGTAGAGTATACTCTGGTAAATGTACAGTAGCATATCATAACATACAGACATACAGTATAGTACATATTTTGATATAAAAAGATTATAGTTATAGTAAAGTATAGTATAGTGTAAATTATTATAGCGTGGAGTAGTATAGTTTACTACAGTATAGCATAGTATATTATACTTGAGTGTAGTGTAGTGTAGCATAGAATAGTATTCATTTTGATATTTCTTCGAATATAAAAAGGGTCTATTGTTATATTTTAGTGCAGCTTAGTGTACTCTAGTAAATATAGTTTAGTGCATTACAGTACAGTATATATTTATTAATATTTCTCCTAATATCAAAAGGATTTATTTAGAGAGCAGTTATATTTTAGTATAGTAGAGTATACGCTAGTAAATATAACATAGTGCATCATAGCACATCATAGCATAGCATAGTACAGTATAGTATAGTGTATATTTTGACATTTCACCAAATATCAAAAGGTTATTCTTATAGTTATACTCAAGTATAGTATAGTGTAATTTATGATAATGTGGTGTAGTATAGTTTACTACATGTATAGTATTACACACACACACACACAAACACACACACAGCAACGTGCAAATCATATGTAATTATATTTATACTTAAGCACATAAATACAAACGTAAATACAAACCTGTTTCGTACCTAAGACTGTATTCAGTATTTTCTTACAGTACTCATTTATGTAAAATGACTCATGAATCTCAGAATAGATTCATTTGAAATGATTCACGGGATCATTAGCAGTCTGAATGATCCCGCAGGAGACGCCTGCTCTTAATTAATGAGAATTTTCAATTCAGTAAAACAGCTCTTTGTCTTTGGCACAACTTTATCTCTCTCCACCTCTTATTGCTCCGTGAGGAGTTGCTTTAGAATGAGCCGTGAATCTAAAACTCACCCGAACATCTGTTTTGCACCTGATTCATGCCAAATTAAATTGTGCCAAACGTCAATATTTAGTTAAAGATCACATTAGGCCCTGGAGGAAAACATCATCCTGGCTGTAGCACTGACTGAATGCAACGTAATTAGACTTTAATTGCCTGATAAGTGAGCTGGCGTTTATCAATATCCCCACAACCTTCAAAGGGAATTACAGAGCAGGCATTATGTGGGGGATTAATCAGGATGTACCTTATTGTTTTAAAACAGGGAGAAGTGTTCGTGCATTGACCTCATCATCCGCCGGGATTTTACTTTTATTGGAGGTGATAATTAGCTGACATTTTATCATGTCTCTAAATAAACAAGGACTATCAAATGTACTCAAATATCCCTTAATTGCTATGCTTCAGATTTATAACAATAGACTAAAAAATAATCAGTGAATCAGGTTAAACTCTCTTATGACATTCTCATAGTTTCACCCATAATCCATTGCAGACTATCATTGCCTTCTACCCCATGATAAAACCCAACATCCCAATCAGAGGATCTCACTGGGATCGAGATGGGGTTCATATCATGTCTCACTCTTTCTCTCTCTCTGTCTCTCTGCCTACTCTATCAGCTCTAGCGTCTGTTTCATTACCATAATCCTTTGCTCTTTGTCAGGGAGGCGGCTGTTGACCTTCAGTCCTGGGCGTGTATCTGAACTTCTGAAAAGAAAACGACACCATTAGATTCTTCTGAAATTATGGAAGATATTCTAGCTGTCAGTGTTTAAAATAAAAGAAGATTAAAAGCCTATACCGCCTGTACAGGTTGAGTACATTGCATTTTGTACACTAAAGTAGAAATTTAATTCATTTTTTTCCATCAATTTTTTTTTTTTTTAAACTAAAAACTTTGTATCATTGACACAGTGATTCCAAATTGTTTCCACTGTTTGTGTTTGACCACACAAAGTCTTGAAATAAAACATTTCCAAGTCTGGAATTCTGTTTTCATACAATGCATGGCAAAAATAGGATCAACATAAAAAAAAAAAAGTCTTGGTGATTGAAGTAGTCTTGATTATTTCAGCTACCTTTATATCGCTTTCTTGCTCATTTTTAAAAAGGGATCATTATTAGCAGAACATCATGCGCTAACACTGATCTGTAGTCTACTTAGTAATCACTGATGCACATCCGGGTCGTTCAGGGTCAGTCAATGGAAACAGCTGAAATGATGGAAAACAGACTAAATAGGAACATGGGAGGTTTTTTAAAATAACGTTTATTGTTTGGAAACAAGCATGAATTAACATAATGTGTGCAGAATCCTGTATAAAAATGCTAAGAAACGGCTATGTCTAGAGAGCTTGAGCAAACGCCACTGTTGTGCAGAATCATGTGGCATCTAAGGTTTGAAAAAATCCACAGCAGCACATAGGCATCGCTTCCCCCTCCTTCTTTCCTCACAGGGGGCCGAGGTGACTTTGGAAAGTGATCTATAGCCCAGTGCGATGAGCTCAAGTGTTGTCATGGTGCCTTAGAGGCAAAAAAATCTCTGTGCCACATCCTCATGAAAACCAACAAAGGGATATTCCCAGATATGTACGCATCCAAGTTTGTATGTTCAAGGGTATTTTTGCTGGAGTGTGCTGGAAAAATCAATCTTTATTAAAAGATGGGAAGACGCAAGAATTGATTTAATGAATGCGGACTCATGTCCTGCGGCCGCGTGTAATCCGTTGAGAATCATCGAGCCTCGGATCGAGGAGACAAAAAAAGACGTTCGGGGAAGACTCCTCAAGTGGCCTGTAATGATAGTCTCCATATAATCCCATAATTCCTTGTTTAATTAAACTCCGGAGCTGGAATTGAGACCCAGCCAGTTTTTTGGTTGTTCTTTTTTATTAACAGGTTTTTTTTGCCCCAGTCGTTGTGAATTCTGGTGTATGTCCAAAACATGCTTGCACATGCACAGAAGGACAGACAGACAGACAGGCAGACAGGCAGACACACACACACACACACACACACACACACACACACACACACACACACACACACACACACACACACACA
>JAQQZR010000016.1:1767187-1785625 GCA_030068235.1 Notoglanidium macrostoma | reverse complement strand
CACACACACACACACACACACACACACACACACACACACACACACACACACACACACACACACACACACACTGTTGGCAGAGTGATGTAGTGTTAGTATTCTTGGCAGATGCAAGGGACTTGGGGGAAGCTGAGAGCTGAACTGAGAGCTGAGAGAGGAGAAAGCTACTATGAAGTGGTCCAGGCTGCTGGAAGCCTTGCAGGACACACACAGACACACACACACACACACACACACACACACACATGCTGTCTGAAAAGGAGATTTGCCTTCTTCTGTCACAGCTGTGGTATTGCGGGGGAAGGTGCTCACATCCTCTTCATCTCTCTCTTCCAATCCTCTTCCTCGTTTCTTTTATTTATTTTTTTTATTATTTCTTTTTCGCTTAGCGGTGATGCAAGACTACAGAACCTGGAGCAAGACGCCTGTCTATGTTCTTCCACTTGTCAGAGAAAACGGCGTGAACCTTTTTCTGTCATAAAGTTTCACCCACCTCTGTGAATATCTAGACTTAAATGCAGTATGATGCAATTTTGGACTTATAATGACAGATAAAAACATACTCTGTTTGTGCTGTAAGGGAAGCAAAATCTGTACTCTTGTTTGATGGAAAAAAAGAGGCTAAATGTACAATTTGTTGTAATATGTTTTGAACCCCAGCTCCAAACCACAAAGAGTGGGGAATTCAATGGCTCAGAAGTAATAGAGTATCAAACGTACTTATTTGAAGCGCTTGCCTCAGAGCGGCTAGCCTCGGGCCGCTGTGGAGAGAATGAGAGAGACGCCGAACGGCAAGGTGTCCTGTGTAGATTACCATAACCCTCCCAGCGCTGTCCCCAGGCCTCCAGAGCTCAGTGGCAGGATTATGCTTCTGAAGACTCCACACATGAATAAAACCCATACGAAGTGCAGCCTGGGCTCCGTGTGAAGATAACGCAACATTAATACTGCTGTGATTGCACTCCCTCGGCTTTACACCAGTTTTTTAAGCACGTTTTTTGTGTTCATTGTGTTTCCATTTTGTATACATGTCCATATTCATACATAAATTGCTATGGGTAAAAGGGCTGTTTTTATTTCTTTGGTAGTTATTCGTTAGCTTTTTGAGAAAGAAATGTCGACTGAAGAATGTCCCTTAAAGATTTATTGAATAAAAATGATTCTATTTCTCCATCCTTTCGAAATATATATCAAAAATATTACCACATAACACAACCGCAGTGCTGCTGAATTCTGGATTCTGATTGGTCCGAAGGTGTTGATTAATTCCCAGGTTTATATAAATGCACTCCTTTTACTGTTTCTATAGTAACCGATCAATCACAGTGTGTAGTCATTGATGTGGTGAAGTATTCTGTAAAAAGTGGACGTTAACATTTAGGGAAGGAGTCTCCAGTGTCAGAGCAGTAACTAGGACATGTTGCGTTAAGCGAAAAAAAAAGACAGGCTGGTGAGGGAGCTGGTATAATGTAAGTGAGAACAGAAACTAACTAGTTTCACAGACAGTAAATGTAACCACAAATGGATAAAAAGTACAATGTGTTCTTGTAAGCTCTGGCACATTGCTAATAAAACACTTTGTGATGTACTGTTATCAGAAAATAATCTGGTATAAGAGTAACCCTGCTTCATCACACTGCCCTGCTGATTATTTTACTATAACAGAACATCATGGTGTCTTTCATTTCTTACTTAATAGACAACATAGAAAAAGATGGGATCAGTAGATGATTATATCATTACTCATTCAAGCATAGACAAGCAAATAACAGAAATAAAAACAATAAAAAAAGTTATACAGGGTGAATTATTTCTGGCATTTTTTGTTTTTATACTAGAACATGTTGATAATGAAGCTGCTTTCATTTTTCATAATAAAATGATGTTAATTAAACTGCATGCAGGCCACCGCACAGATGATGGTTCGGATGTGGAGTCAGAGCCCGACCTGCCTCTGAAGAGGAAACAGAGACGCAGTCGCACCACGTTCACCGCCGAGCAGCTGGAGGAGCTGGAGAAGGCCTTTGAGAGGACGCACTACCCCGACATCTACACCCGAGAAGAGCTGGCCCAGAGGACCAAACTCACTGAGGCTCGCGTACAGGTTAGACACACACACACACACACACACACACACACACACACACACACACACACACACACACACACACACACACACATGTACACGTTTCACACAGCAATGTACTAATCAGCAGGTCTCAGATGACTTAACGCAACAATCCATAGCATCCATGATATAAACATCTAAACTCACGATACACAGTGTGATAAAATATCTGATCTGTTTTCTTGGTTTTCTTTCCTTCTCATTTTTCACTCCCTCTCTTAGTTTAATAGTTCATCAGAATTGAACTTTGATGTGTATATTATAGATTTATATATTGTTAACAACCTTATTGTCCTCTGAAAACAGCGTGGTGCTGGGTTTAAGAAAAAAGGCACTCTTCAATGGATCTCTAAAGACTACTTAGATAATTGAGGGTTTTTAGGACTTCTAAAAAAGTTCTGCTTGGAACACTTTCTAATAAAGAAACTCTGTTGTATAGTTCGTCCAGTAGCTCATCTCAGGATCTTGAACAGGATGACAGCGGAGGAAAAAGCGGCTTCCTAATTAAGTAAATTCGAGAGATGAGGGAAGTAATTAGAGATGTTTTTTATCATGTGAGTGTACTGTACGCTAGAGGCAAATATTTGCACAGTGTTACAGAAAGACTTACAGTCACTACATGGTGTGTACATAAATAACTCTTTCAATTAAAATTGTTTCTGTCTTGCTATCACTAGTTTATCTATACATGATCCTTAAAAACCCAGATTTCTGTATATATATTATCTATATTATGTATACGGTGTGGTTTCATGGCGAGAATTGTAAGCAGTCTGCAAACAGTGTATGAGATTTAATATTTTTACTTTAGTAATGAATAAAAAGTGAACAAACAGGTAAAAACTGAAGCAACGCACAACATTTGTTAATATGGAAGAGTTTTTCCTTTAGATTTTTTTTTCTTTGAGGTGAACCTGCAGATAAAGGTGCACATGTTGATGTTCTTCCACTAGGCTTTAATGACCGTCTGATAAAAAAGATGTTTTTATTTTTATTCACTATTTCATTTTATGCATAAAATTGAAAAAGCGTTGAACGAGCCCAGAGAGCTTGACCAACATGTTTGCTAGTTTGTTTGGCCCCTGTTTATTATCTACAGGCGTTGTGTATTTATCCCTGCGAGCATAGATGTTTTAACCCACTGGGAATTTCTTTGAAAGATGTCAGAAAAACTCAGAGTTATCATGAGGTGACTCGCGCCCATTTATTATTATACAACTCACCCTGCGAGATGGTTTTTGACAGCTTTTTGCCACCCTGTGGATTTTATGGAAGAGCGAAAAGCAAATACAGTAGAGTTATAGCAGCAGCTGTTGTCTCTGAGAGGATGAGTGGGGGGCAAACAGACAGACAAGAAGAGAAAGTGAGACAAAACACATTCCTGATGAGTTTCTCATCTCTCCTCTAGGCTTTCCATCAACTCCTAGCACTTAAAAGACAGCGGGCCGCTTGTAAACCCCTCTACGTATCAGAGATCGCTCTAACTCTCTGGGGCTCCGTGCCCCCACAACAACATTAATCAATCAAGGGCTTATAAAAATAAAAAAAGAGGTGGGCTGCCTTTTTTCCTTCCCTTTATCCCTCGTTCTCTGCCCTTCATGGACCTTCGTTCCCTGCGCTCACGATCTCTCTAGAAGAAGCACAGTAACGGATTTCACATATGTCTGAAGCATCCATGTCTACATGGTTGCTCCTGTACTGGTGGGAGAAAGCAGAGAGAATTATCCTATGCTTGTTTTTCACATCATTTGACACTTTAAGATGTCCTTCTAGACAAATTTGAGCTCAGGGACAGAGGTACATGGATGGTGGATTTATCCGGTACATCTGTTATAATCTGACCAAAGTGCTAATGCAATAAACAATTCTGCATGTGCATGACTGAGAAAAAAAATTCACATGGACAACTTTGTTCCTGTGATTTTGAATTATGGGACCAAACGGAAAGACATATGACATGTTTGAGCACGGCTTTCATGAGGCATTCTTTAGTATGTGCTTTAAACAACATTATAACAGGGCTGTTGAACTCTGGATTCTGATTGGTTAGAAGGTGCTGATTTAATTTAATAAACAGCAGCTCTGACAGAAGTGAATCAGGACAAAAAAGCCCCATAGGAATTTGTCTCATGGACGTTCCACAAGATTAAATGTAACTAAAAATGGCTTAAAAAAAAAAAGTACTTTCTTTAATATAGAAAATATTGTTTATGGCAAACTGCCATGGTAAAAGAGGAATAAAAGAGTTCAGGATGTGGTGTTAATGTAAACTTTGGGGTGGTAATGACAGGTGTTGATTAATTTCCTTTAACAGCGCACATAGTCGTGTTTTAATCCCTACTTTGCAAGTGGAGGATGTGTTGGATTCAAATCAGGCAAATGAGACGAGTCACGATTATGAAGAAAAGATTGTACAAGGCTTAAAGGACTTTAAAGAACATTCTCTTTCTATCGATAACGATGCTAAAAGATGTCATGTGAAGACCCGAGGAATTCGTGTCGAGGAATAAAATTGGTTAATGAAGTTTTCTCCTCCTAATCTAATTTTCAAACACTTTGAAAATCTCCAAAGGTCATTTCAAACTCAATTTTCTTAAAAAGGTCATTCTGAGAAAGCGACCATGGTTAACTAAAGTAAATAATAGCCATAGATCTTGAGTGTTCTTCTGCCAGTGGCCTGGGGGGAGAGCCTGAGCGTGGACTATGGGCTCAATTGTGGACTTCTCTTATTTTTTCTTTTCCTCATGTCATGTGTGGTTCTGTCACTGGGTTGGATTCAGTCCATCTGCATAAATCGACTATCTGCTGGAATCATCATGGAGACTTCATTTCAGCTGCTTTATCAGACCAGCTTCAAAAAGACAGAGTGATGTACACCCACCCAAAGAGCTGCTTCAGGAAGACCTGTGAGTCCTTACCATCGTTATAGATTTACAGAAAAATCCCAACCAAGGTTGACTGGTGTCAGTAAAATTTCCGGCCCAAGTACTTTTCCTGCACCAAAAGACATGAAGCAGACGCAGAACATGTGGCTATTGGAAAGGGAGAAACATGGGAAACAACTTCTCCTTGATGAGCACACATTTCTGATTTGCTGTTTCTGCAATACACCTTTTTATCTTCGTACCGTATTGACATTTTGCACTACATAATCCCAGTTTTCCTTCTCCCAATCTATTCAAAATACTATGTTTTACAGCAGAAATGCTTCTGTAGGCCATACGTACAACGTCTACTATGTAGACACTCTCATTGATTGCTATCGCATGTGTTTGTGTTAGTAAATTGATTAGATTTCGTTCGAATTATTTGCCACAAAACAAGATCGTGGTGGTTTTGGATTATTTTAAAATCAACCCAAAGAAAAGGAACGAGAAAAGCACCACCCAGGGAGTTGCTTTTTCTATTTGCAGCCTTCTTGCAAATCTGCCGCAATCTGGGATAAAAATGTGGACTCTAGCAACCCTGATCCAAAGTTGTTGTTTTTTTTTGCAGAATATTTTGGCAGATCCACTGACCACTCCTATAATGTTCTCATACAAGTTTCAAGAAGAACAAGACTTTCATGGATTCCTTGATCTGGCTCTGGGCACAAACTTGGGGTATTTGTTATGTAGTTGGCTCTCGCAGGCTGGGTAATGGACAGGCCTTTGGCAGCGCTGCTGACCTGTTCGTCGACAGCTGTGGAGAGCCATCCAGCAGATGTCAGTTCAGTGGGGCTGAAGTTGAGGGCAATGGGGTGAGAAAGAGGCCAGGAGAAGGGTCTTCACCAGCCCTCGATCATCTTCTCCAGGCTCGCTGTACATCAGAGCTGTGCCTCCTGTAGCAGTTGAGATTTGTGGACATAGTTTCATGATATTACTCTTAACCGCTGCTCAGCATGTCTAGACGCTATTAACAAACCATCATTTATGACAAGAAAAATCTCACTATACTGCCATTCAAAAAAACCCATCATCATCTCTTTATTACATGATATATATCTCATTATTCTTAGAAAATATCTTGTTTAAAAAAGCATCTTGCATAACATACCCTTCCTTACATACAGTATATATGGCTGTATTAACATAGCTTACAAATGTATTTATTTGGTACTAATTCCTAATAAGGAGATACTTTCTGTAGGAGTGTAATAATGCGACATTCTCCTAATAGGAGGGATTTATTAAGGAACACAAAAATGTTTTTCTCACAGTAAGCAATACATTTCCTTGTGTGAGCTGCACACAGATCATTTTATTATTCTTTAATGGGGTAAGCCAGAAAATCTACTTAAGCACCTGCGTAACTCAACTCTGAATAAGAGGAACTTTCTCCTGGAATTAGTTTTTATATTATTAGTAGTAGCAGTAGTACCACTTGTATATGGAATTACAACAGTCAACAAGATTACCTGTAGTAGAATAAAACTAAAATCCTCTTGACTGGTAGTGGGGGACTGTTAGCATGCAGGCAGATGCTAATTTGCTTAACTTCCAATGCAATTTCCAAACAAGGCAAAGCTAAGTTCTTGGTGTCCCACAACCTCAGAGCTGTTAAATATCGCTGCTTAAACACTAAAAGTGATGAGATCTGACGTCTATGATAACCCTAAATCAAAGTGTTCACTGTTGAGCAGAATCTCCAGTGTCAGATCCACTTCCAGACCCCTCCCACGAGGCTCCTCATCCCATCAATCTTCATCAGAAACCTTTACTGCAGTTTTATCACCCCGGTTGATAGATTGCAGGATCGGATCCATATCGGCGTGACGGCGTCTCCGGTCTCCCTGAGCATCACATTCTCCCCCATTGCTGAGCTGGAGTTCTAATGGCCAGGTCACTTCCCAGAGAGACAAAAACCAGAAAGAGAGAGAGAGAGAGAGAGAGAGAGAAGCTTGTTGCTTTTGCTTTGAAATGTTAGCTGGGGCAAACATAAAAGTATGGAGTGCTTCATAAATAAAGAGAGATGATTGAGTACGAAAGAAAGATGAAGCAGAAAATGAAGAAGCTTCTACTCGCTGTAAATCATCCCTTTTTTCATTGAACGTGAATTGCCTTCTCATCTAATTTGCGCTGACGTATTTTAAGCGGCCGTAGCCATCTCCGCTCGAGTTAGCTGCTTAGCTCTGTCACACATATTCTCTTTCAGCACTAATGAACACAGCGCATGACACTATTAAAGGTAGAATCTAATAAGCTATAAGCATTGCCCTTTTACACACCGTACAAATCAATTTGGCAAGACGTTCGAACTGGGAGTCGTGGTAGCATCTGTCTTTATGCTAGCAGCTAGACACAGGACTTTATTTTATTGCTTGTAGTAGAACCATTAACACTGGGAAAGAGATTCAGCACGGCGTGCTAGCATTAGCATGATCCGCTATATGTAATAGCCGTATTGAGATGCGTCCAGGATTTATTACTGTAAGTTTCTTGCACAGAAATCCCACCCAGCCCAACAGGCAAGCCCCTCATTCCTCCGAGTCTGAGCTTATGTTCTATAAAAGAATAAATAGGATTTGGTGCAGATTGCAGACGAGCAAATTTGTTGCACTGCATCCGTGTGAATGTTCGAACAGTTTCTCATTATTAGAATTTAAATGACTTGCTTTCAGTTGCTCTGTATTCTCTGATACTTATCATGTTAATCCCTCTGCATTCTCCCTGCGTTCCACACTCACAGCTACATTAATTAGCATAGTGCCGTGCTGCTTGTGAGTGTGTGTGTGTGTGTGTGTGTGATCATTGTAACAGGAACCCAAAACCTGTGGAAAGAGCAAAAGATATTTTGGCACCAGAAACTAGAAATAGAAAGAAAGATTCTAGCTGAAAGGTTCCTCATTCCTGGTCAGTTGGCACCAGGAGGAGCTAATGGTTTTTAAGGGCGGGGCTTACAACACTGCTGATTGCTGATTGGATATATGTATCACACACAACACATCCTATAAAACTACACATAGTCAGGTAGCAAAAAAGTGTTTCATGTGATGCTCGCTCTTCCTTTTAACTTTAGCTTTCTTCATGATGAGTTACTGCGATTTTTTTTTAAACAAATAATTTATTTTGAAAAACTCAGTCATTCCATATTACGAACGTGAAAGAATCCAGAAATTAAGACAAATATGACCAGGCATTTGGTTAGGACAAAAGTATTGGCGCCCTGCAAAATAGGATACCTACGTGTGTGTCTTTAGTAGCTGGTGTGCTGCAGTGGCTGAGCTGCATTACTGGCGGATTTAGATTTAGTGCATGCCATGCACCGTTTACATGCCAGTTTTTTAAGTTACAGCTCTTTTGTGCGCACGGCTAAATGTAAGTCAGCGGGGCCGTGAATGCATTTGGTAATTTATGGCTGATTGGCATTTATCAACAAGTGACAGAAGTGAGTATGAGTAAAATATTTATACATTTTTAAATATTTTGTAAATGTGATAGAAAATCTGGCCTATAAATCTATATTCACTCAACATTGCTAAAAGCACCTCAGATTTTTGCCTGCCAGGTTGTTGTTCTAAGCTGGGTAAACAGACCTCACTTCTTCCATGTTGTACCTGACAAAGGTGAGGCTAATGATGAGGCGGATGATTTACTGTCATTGTCACTGTCACTGTCACCCAGGATCCCTTTCACAGTCTGTGAATGTGTCGTCCTTCATAAGGCACCAGATCATCAGTCTCAGTAGACAGGAAATGCTTATGGAGGATGAGATGGGTCTCTGTGGAGGAATTAGGCTGGATTGTGGAATGGAGGGAAAACTGGGACTGTCCAAGGTGACTTTGTGATCAGGTTCCAGAGCAGAACCGCAAATCCAGCTGAGAAACGCAGCTGGTGTGGCCTGGACCCAGCCGACATCCTTACACACACACACACACACACACACACACACACACACACACGCGTACATGTTTAGAGGCTTTTAGTGGTTTCCTCATGTCTTCCAGCAGTTTGCATTTTCACGCAGACCTCAGAGTTCATCAAATTGAATTCGATTGAAGAGCGTGCTGCAGAGATTTGAGTTAAACTATGTACCTCCGTGATGGCACTCATAATTCAAAGGGTAAATTTTGCTCACTTGTGATTAGAAAAGCAAGTTCACTTCAAGAGCAGGATCTAGAGCATAAAATGTTGCATTTTAACAGAAAAACAACCTAAAATAGCAAATAAAAATAAATGAAAATAGCAAGAAATTTCAACTCACAATCCACTTTTTAGTTCACCTACAAAAGTTTAAGATTCAGACCCAGAAGCATGATGTCACACCATGTTTGATGAAAGAGGCAGACAATTGCTCTGGAGTTGAAAGACCGCCAGGGTCAAGAGTAGGGTCCCAGGGTCATAGGTCATGTGGCACTGCTACTGTTTCAGTCATTTAAGGAAAGGAAGTGGTGCATCCCTGCTTCCATGCCCTGGGGCCAGGAGACCTGTTTATCCAACCCCAGTAGGAGATCAGTTCAAGCCTAGCCACCCGCTCCAGCGCACCTTAATGGAGCCAGTCGATGACATGAGGCCGACTTTTACTGCTTTTCTCCCTGCCGGAGTGGCGTGGATTAAGGCTCGAGTCCGAGTTAAAGGGCCCCCCTCAGAAGCTTTATAGTCTGAAAGTGGGGGAAGGGTGGGCGTCGCTTTTGGTGACTAAAGACTAAAGAAAAAAAAAGGCGGGTTTGAACCGAACACTTGACAGATGGGTAAGAGTCATCTTTGGTCGAATCAAACGCTACGGATCCATTGAAGCTGATTTGAATGAGACGCTAGCTGCTAGCGACCTGACAGTTTTGCACACAGACAATATAAATACCACTTTGGGAAAAGGGAGGGGGAATCCAGCCAAGAAAGGGGTGTGTGAGTGTGGGTGTGTGTGAGTGTGGGTGTGTGGGTGTGCGTCTGTGCATGTGTGTTTTGTCGAGTGTGTCTGCGGTTCCACCGCCTCTGAATAGAGTGTGTCCTTGTGTGCATACCATGAAAGTGGAACTCTTAAAGGCCTGTTTAAAAAGGGACGCCTCCTCTTTGTGGCCAGTGTTCGGTCCGCTGTATTGAGCGTTCTTTGTCCCGCTCTTTCATCCTGCCTCACAATGGACCGGGCCATTTGAAACACAACAGTAGATGAACTGCGCTGACAGTGTATTAAGCGCGGATGAATTGCCAGTGCGAGGCATAGATCAATGTCGTTCAACCTTTGGCGCACACGGGGCCCCGGCCTTGTCCTGGTGAAATGGAACAGGTTGCCGTCTGTACGGGCCGAGCCTTTTCACGTCCTCTAATTATATTCATGTTTTGGTGAAGCAGAAGCCTTTTTACAATGTGTAAATTACCGTTGGTTAAAGGCGAGCGTCTAGAGTGGCTTCTGTGGGAGCGTATTTTAGTAGTTTGATGACAATGATTTTCGAAGAAGAAGGAGGATTTAGTTGATGATGGATCCTTACTGGATTCCACATCTTGCTTGTTTCTTTTTCTTTTTCTTTTTTTTTTTTAATGTAAGACTTCAGCATGAGTGCATTCGTAGCAGCGAGTATTCTGGTCATCTTAAAAGTGTTTAAAATGTCAAAGAATTGGAAATGTGTTGTGGAAATGTGTGGTCTACCTCCGACCTCGTACTCATGCAGCCCCTCTAAATGGCAGCTCAGGGAGCCTTGTTTACACAGAACACAGCTTCAGCCACTTAGCAAGAACAACAGGGGCCTCACTGTGTGATAAAACACTCTTTCCCACAGGGACACGCTCTCAATCATCCCCACTGTGCGCATTTATGTCTGAGCAATAAATATTTCGGGTTATTAATTCTGAATAGAATGAACATTTGGATTTATTCGCACTGTGGAAAATGGTAACGAACGCAGAAAAGTATTTCAGCAGATCAAACCGAGGACTTGGAAAATCCTGCGTCGAAATGGCCATTGTTCAGCGATTCCAGGATTCTAAACCTTTTTGAACATCGCAGCTTCTGTAGCAGATCCTCTCACATCACATGCTGTTGTATGAATTATTTTCCTGAAGGCAGCTCATTGAAAATTGGAAGAGGTTTCACAGACTTTCATAGATTGAAAAAAAAAAAATGATTTACCCTCATAAACACCCTCGCAAACAAAAAAATACCGAACTGTTTTAAAAGCTAACGGCCGCCATTCAGTCGTGTTAGCTGGTTATCCAAAAGTTATCTGAATTATAAGTCGGTCATTCCTATTTTCCTCATTCGCTACTTCAACAGACTTCTTCTTTATTTTCCCCCCTCAGGTGTGGTTTAGCAACCGACGAGCCCGATGGCGCAAACAAGCAGGAGCCAATCAGCTGGCAGCGTTTAACCACCTGTTACCTGGAGGGTTTCCACCTACTGGAATGCCAACACTGCCAACCTATCAGCTTCCAGAGACCACCTATCCAAGCACCACCCTTTCCCAGGGTAAGAACCAATCACATGCTGCGTCTTGACGACCCGCATCATTCCGGTGACTTTGCATTACCATTCTAACACGTTATGCGTTTGCATTATAGATGGCAGTAGCACACTGCACCGACCTCAGCCTCTCCCGCCCTCCTCCATGCACCAGGGCGGGCTCTCGGCCGACAGTAGCTCCGCCTACGGCCTCTCGTCCAATCGTCACACCTTCTCCAGCTACTCGGACACCTTCATGACCCCGTCGGCTTCGAGCAACCACATGAACCCGGTCAGCAACGGGCTCTCTCCACAGGTCAGATGACATTAAATCACATTCTCCACTACCTGAGTAGTGTAAAAGGTGCAGTGTGTAATATTTACAGCCGTGTGCTGTCTGTGATTTGAATGCAAATTGGATACAAACGTTGATTAGCCCTTCTCCATCCCTGCTGATGAAACTGTGTTGAAGAAAATAGGAAGAATTGAGGAGTGGACCTGATATTTTGCAGGGCCAGAATAATGTAAACAGATTCCTGAAACAAAGTAACTAGTGAGATCTGTTGCGTGGCATTATTGTGAATTATATTTTTTCCTTTGGTATCTTTAAAAACATGTAGTTATTAGAGGTGTAGAAACTCTTTTAAAAAACACAAACTGCACCTTTAAATCATCCCTTTTACATTAATCCTGAGTGCAGAGTTTCCTTTTCTCAGTTTTGCCAAAGTGTTTTACCAAAAGCATCCCAAACATTATGATTGATTTAGACTTCTATAATAATCTACATCACAGCACACTTAAATTCTGGATTCTGATTGGTCAGTAGGTGTTGATTAATGTTCTATCACAGCAGCTCTGACCGTAGCGCAGCTATAAATCACAGGTTTATGTTAATGCGCTCGTTCTGATACGTTACGACGGACGCTCCGCATAGACATGTTAAAAACGCGTGTAATCGTTTATGTGGTGCAATATTCAGTAAGGAGACGTTTAGTGAAGGAGTCTCCGGTGCCAGGTGAAACTGTAACTTCCAACATTTTCAAAGAGGAATGCTTTGTGGTTTCTTTGTAAAAAAAAAAAAAAAAAAAAAAAAAAAATTTATTAACTTCAAGACAGAGAAACGGTGAAGGAACCGTCTCATTTATAGCTGTTGCAACATAAGTGTGAACAGGAACAAGCACTGAATGTACCTATAAATGGATAAAAATTATGGCACATTGTTTTTTTAATTAATACAAGTATGTAATTGTTGGCAATTTCCTGTAGTATAAGAGGAATAAAATATACTTGATTATGTGCTGTTGTAGGTAATTTATCAACTTTGTGGTGCTAAAAGTAACTCTGCTACATCGCATCTAGGGTTAACCCTAGATTATTTTCCTAAAACAGCATGATTCTAAGTGTTTACTCCTCACCTGGCTTGCACTAACGTGGTATAAAAACCTGCTTAAATGGCTACAGTTCCTAGAAATGTCATTGCAGTCAGTTGATATATTTTCTTGAACACATCCGTGTTGAGTCGCTCAGTACTCTCCTGCTTCCCGTCTCTCTGAGAGGAGTTAAAGGCAGAAAATTACTGAATGTGATTTGTAGCTTCAGGGTTCTAACTGCAGTTTAAGCCAGTAGGCGTCATTAGGTCAGCCTTCGACTGTGGGCTTCGGTGGGTCTGTTAGCACGTGTACAGTAGACATGTCGCTGTGCGTCTGCCTGGGTGAACGTGTCCTCCTGAACATGGCTAACTGTAGATCACGGGTGTGTTTAGACTGCGAGAGCGATGAAAATGATGCGTATTGACGTGAGCGAAGAGTGAATTATACACAATTACCCATCAATACCGGGCAGTCTTGCTGACCCTCACCAACAAGATGTGGCTAACAAGCAGAAAATAAGATTGAAATGGTGTGTAAAGAGTTGAAAATGAATTTCAATGCTGCATTTGTCCACAATTACCCCTTGTTCACACGTTTTATTGAGAGGGTTTTTTTTTCTCAGTCTCATTTTTTTTTCTTTTCTCAAAGCAGATTGGGGAACATTTCGTGGTATTAGCTCTCGCACTCTTTCTCTTTTTTTCCCTGAGAAGAAAGAACGAAGGATTTGATGACAAAAAAAGAGCTTTTCCGTTGCAGAAGGATAACACGGGCTCCTCGCCGTGTGTGCGATTGTTAATCACAGCACAGAGGTTTTAAGCGCTAATGCTCTCCTGCTCAACCTGCGTAAATGCCACGGCACACACAGAGATTTCTTTTCTTACCCATTAATGTGCCTTCGTAATACCGGCTACAGAATCAGCTTGTCAGAATTCCTCTCAGTAATACATGATAAATGTTTCCTGCTTAATGCTGTGGATTGGGACTGCAGATTTTAGGCTTGAGAAAAAAAAATTGGAAATTAATTTGAGATATTTTTTTAATGAAGAGGCTACCTTTTAATGTTTTTGTTGAAAATGATATTGTATGTATGCAATAATAATATGATATTGTATGAAAAAAATCTGTCAGACGTGTTGGAAAGGCTCAAGTCTGTGCGGTTCATAATTTTGGTGAGCTATAATTAGGTAAGGGATGAAGCACTCCTAAATCTGTTATGCTGTTATTGGGGGGGGAACATTATCCATTTTTGGTTATTTATCCATTTGTGGTTACACTTAATGCTGTGGAAGATATTTCCTGTTCTCACTTACGTTATAGCAGCTTCGTTCCATTACCAACTTCTACTCCTCTGTCCTGAAGATGTCAGGAAACTTAAAGTTACAGCTTTACCTCTGACTGTTTCAAAGCGCGGACTCTGGAGACATAAACGTCATGTAAACGTCTCCTCTTCAGCATATCTATGATTATTTGTTCTTTTTTGATAAGTTTTTAAATCTGAGTATGTGGAGCACCCGCTGTACCAGTTCCTGTGAACGAGTGAAAAACGTTAAAAGAAAATGTTAGTGAAAATTAATCAAACTCGACACCTTATTGGCTGAGACAATATCTGAGAACTCTGCAGCGCCGTGGCGTAAAACCGAAGCCGTGTTCACGGATGAGCTTTTCCGCCGTTGTGGAAAACGTTGAGACGTGTGAGGAGGAGGAGGAGGAGGAGGAGGAGGGGTGAAAGGCTAAATCTCTCACTCATTCCCTGTCTTTCTGTCTCGGCCATGTGGTAGAGCCATCAGACTCTCATTGGGCTGGAGATATATGTCCGGCCTGACAGCAGAGCCAGAGTTCAGGCTCAGCTCAAAGTCTGTGCGCTGTGGCTGCCAGCGCTTTCACACGAAACCTCCGACCGAACGCAGGGATCCCCACCGCACTCCAGCATCTGCTGCAGTCACTTACTGCTGAACTCCACATCCGTCCTTTCACCGGGAATCTCTCAGCTTCCACACATCAGTAAAGCTCAATATGGGCAAGAACTTACAGACGCAGAGGAGATGCCTGGCATTCCAGCAGTGTTTCCTAATAAAGGGCTGATTGTTATAAAAGTTTTCCCAGTGCAACATTTCTTTCTCTTTCATATTACAGGAGATTTATGATGGTTTTCACTTATGCTTCATTCAGCGCAACAAAATTCCTTAGAAGAAATAATATCAGACAAAAAAACTGTTTTGTTTTTTTTAAAAAAAAACAGAAATAAAGGCCAAAGTGAATGAGTTGGTTGAAGAGCTGTGCTTGAACAATAAATATTTAACATACTCAAATACTTTACATAATAGTATTACTACATTTACAACTAAACTGGAATGGACAACACTCACCATCCAGAGTAATACTCAGACATGATGATGTATATCTTTGATACCTTTGATATTTGAATATATCAAAGTTCCCTCTCTCGCTGAAGATCTTCCCTCTTCTTTGATATAAAACACTCCTATATTGAACATCTGTTTGCTGGAGACAAGCCATTTCTGCTCATGGCTGGGAAAAACGAACCAAAATGTTGTCATTCCTGGCAAATGGGTTGCGGTGGCCGTGTGGCCTGTGGTAATGGATCCCTGCTGATCTCAGGACAGCCGTCGCAGTCACCTTTACAATCCCATAACCCACACAGACACACTACATTTTCTCATTACAGTCCGGCAGAAAACTCATCCTCGCCCGGTTGTCCTAGTCACCGCTTGTAGGAAGTCAGGAGGTTGAACTCGGAGCGCCGCCATGCCAAAATGAGATCCATTAAGCCGCGCTTGACCGGGCCAGAGGTATAGACTGATTTCTTTTTGGTCCCTTTTTCATTTTGGAGCACAGCAGGTGTTGGGAGAAGGGAAGGAGAAAAAGGCCACCGGTCAATAGGGAAAGCACAGGTCAGAAAAGTAACAAGGAAAACGTTGTTGTTGGGTTTTTTTCACCTTTGCAATAGAGGACATTTGTCCAGGTGTGGAATTTAGCAGGAACTTTCATGTCCCTTAATAGTAATGAAGACGTCATGCAAAGAAATAATAGATGTAATCTTGAGAAGACACACAGAAGTTTAACAATCAACCTCAAACCTGTAGAGTCTGGAATCATAGACAGAAATAAACTTCACGTTCAGGGACTGTTAAAAATTATTATTATCATTATATTATCCTATCATTCATAAGGGAACATTGTGATCTTTGACGATACTGAATACTGTACGAGACGATTTGATACGATGCAATACGATACAATATAATGCAAAGAGATGCAATACAATGTGGTACAATGCAATAACGATGCGATACGATGTGATATAATGCAATACATTGCGATGAGATACGATGCAATGTGCTACATTACGATGCAATTTGATACGTTATGATGCGATGAGATACGACATGATACAATACAATGCAATGCGATATGATGTGATGTGATATTACATGATCCAGTACAATCCAATGTGAAACAATACAACATGATGCAATTTTGTTCGATATGTTGATCGATATATGAACACCTTTGTTGAGAATCTGGGACAGGTCTTTTGTTAAATGATAACGTCAATAGAGAAGGAATATTTTAAAAGTGACAATCAGAGTTAAATCAGCTTGCTAGCTTGACATGTTAAATAATTTACACGTCAGTTTAAAAATATCATTTTTTTTTTTACACACCAGTTCTCTCTCCTTTTTTGCAAAAAAAAAAATCTAATCATGATTGTTGTGTTAATTCATTGCAGTCGTTGCCTTTTAAATGGATGCATCAGATTGTTCACATTGTTGAAAACCATCAGATTGTTGCAATCCTAATCAACACTTTGAGCATTTGAGAAATGAGAGAATAAGAGAAATTCCTGGACATGTGAGTGAGGCATGGTGCTGAGTTAAAGTGAGGAAGGCTCGATGCACACACTCCTCACACTCCTCGCTTTGATCCTTGTCCCCGGGCCTGTGTGTGCCTGCACCGCCCGCTCTACCCGCTCTCACCGCCGCCGCTCTCGAGCGCTCCACAACTGTCTGACTGAGATAAGGGACGAGAGACGCTCCGACTCCGACTGAACCGTTCTCCGTTCTCATGCATTTACAGAAGCTCCAGAGAAGAAAACACAGAGCTAATGAGCTCGCTTTCTTAGAGCTTCCATCTTCTATGTTCCTCACTGACTTTCGACAAAACCTCTGTTTCTCCTGCATATAAATGAGCACACACACACACACACACACACACACACACACACACACACACACACTTGGGCATTATTATAAGCTGCAGACTGGGCACGATGTCAGCTGGCGAGCTCTCAAAGCAGATGAGCGCATATCTGTATTTATACCACCCTGTACACACTTCCCGTGTGTGTGTGTGTGTGTGTGTGTGTGTGTGTGTGAGTGTGTGTACTTACAGAGGGGTATTTATTTTAATAATTACATTAAAGCTGATACTGTTTATGTTTTTGGTGTAATGGGAAAAGACGCATAAGAGGCTTGAGGAAGAAGATCCGCGCCAAGAAGTGTGCTCGGGTTCCCCAAATCACCCACAGGCGCGAAAACTTTTAACATCAGGGGGTCTGTTTGGGTGTTCTGGTGATCTAAAGAGGAAAAAATCATATTTTCTCCCTCTTTTCACCCTAAACTAACTACCAAAGTCGCTTAGATCAGAGCTCAGACGTGTTTCCCACAGGTGATCTGAGAGACGGTAGCTCATGTGGTGCTGAGTGAGAGAGCGTAAAGCAGGAGGTGAAATTAAAACCTGTTAAATGTATTTAGCATTAACTATACTTTGACCCTTTAGTGACCTTTTATTGTCTATTTTCCAAATGTTATGATGTAATTTGTATAAAGCTTAGTGTTCCGATCTGTTCTTTAGACACTTTTACAGAAAAGTCACATGAACTTGACGTGTTAATGAGTAAATGACAAACGTGAAATTGACCCACGTAGCTTTTATACGCATCACGTTACATTTACTGTATATTTCACATGTGGTAGATTTTCACTTGATTATTTTCACGCGTAGGGCACGTGATTATATTATTCAGATGTGGTTTTTCACACTCTCATCATTCTTTTTCACATCTGATCACTTATTATTATTATTATTATTATTATCCCATTTACATATATCTGTCTCTCTCACTCTCTGCTTCAGTTATCTCTATTTGTCTTTCTCTCTTAGTTTCTTTCTCTCCTTCTCTCTCTCAATCTCTCTCTGTAGCTGTTTCTCCTTCTTTGTTTATCTCTCTCTCTCCCCACACTGAGATATAAAACTCTGCAGTGGACAATGAAATGCAATTAAATGCAAGGCTGTTTGTGTGTGGCAGAAAATAGAAAGAGTGAGAGTGAGTGAGAGAGAGAGTGAGAGTGGGAGAGAGAGAGAGAGAGATGATTTTCCCTCGCTGAATGTGAGCCCCTGCTTCCTGATAAATGGTGAATGTAAGGGAAACCGATTTTTACATTTATCTTGCAGAAGCAAGCAGCTAGTATAAATTTGAGCAAATCCTAGAAGAGATTGTGTGTGTGTGTGTGTGTGTGTGTGTGTGTGTGTGTGTGTGTGTGTGTGTGTGTGTGTGTGTGTGTGTGT
>JAQQZR010000016.1:1722243-1733066 GCA_030068235.1 Notoglanidium macrostoma | reverse complement strand
GCTATTTTCTGTGCTGTGTGTGTGTGTGTGTGTGTGTGTGTGTGTGTGTGTGTGTGTGTGTGTGTGTGTGTGTGTGTCTCTTTCTTTTTTGCTTAGGGGCTGGAGCTCGTCTGAGTGATGTGTCCCTTAAGTGGCTGTCAGGTTCACCGATGAGGCTCAGGAGTGAGCATGTGTGTGTGTGTGTGTGTGTGTGTGTGTGTGTGTAAGCACACAGTCGGATCATCACCCCGGGGTAAATGTGTTGTCTTAGTGTCCCGTGTGTAGTATTTAAGTCTTCCATGGTCATTCCTGTAGGCTTCACTGCCCCCTGGCCCTATCCTCCCTGCTTTCCCACACTCCTCCTTCCTCTCCAGGGGGTAGAACAGCTGAGAGCCTCCTTATGCATTCATGAGAGGAGTCGGCGGATAAATAAAAAGGTTCATTACCGTGCTAAAGTGTTACTAATGACATGTACCTGCCACCCAGCACCTCCGAAAATCTAATGCGACACAGTAGAATGGAAAATCTATTCCAGGCCTCCAGTTGCACTCGATGGAAATTTCCCTGCGTCTGCCCCTCCATTTGGGTCCATCTCCAAACCAATATTTACAATTCCGTAGCCATTATGTCCTACCAGGCCCTCCGCGCCCCGCTGCCGCGACCTCCATATTAGCCATAAATTGGACTTTGCAAACTTAGCGCAGGCAGCAGGGAATTGTCTCAGACCCCCTTCAGAGGCGACGCCGGGATGCACAGCATGATGCCACCTTTTACCCAAGCATGTGTTTTTCTATAGAGGTATACATATTCTCCGCTTCACCCCCTCTGCCCCATTCCTCCAGCCAGCTCAGTAAAAAGCAAAACAGTCGCAAAACTGAAGACACGATTCATCTGTGCTTTATGCAGGGTAGTGAGGAGTAATTTGGAAATGAGTCGACATTTACAATTATTAATAGAAACTTTATAAAATAGATAAATATGCAAATTCATGTTCTTTTGTTAGTTAGAAGATACAAATTTCTGTCACCGACAAAGAAGAGTTTAAAACAACTATAGCAAACTTTGCCCAGTTTAGAGAGCGAACAAAGTAGCAGTGAGTCATTTAGGAATTGACTCTTATCAGTGAGTTGATTCAAATGAGCTGACTCGATAATTGCAGAGCCCTCTTTCTGCTGTCGAGAATAAATAAAGTGCCGCATTAACTCGCCAGTTTCTCGTAATTAACTTATGTAAATAGGCATCGTTATTCAGTGTTTCTAAACAGCAGCCAGAATGTGTGCTCCTGTAATTAGCTCATTAATATTGGAAATGTAAAACTCAAATATCAGCCACGACTGAAACACCTCGGCAGGGAGAAAGTCTGTGTGAGGCTGCCATGGAAACAGGGCTTAAGTGGCTTACCGGGTATTCGAGTGGGCCCAAAGCGTCACACGAAGGTGAAAGTGTGTGTGCGTGTGCGTGTGCGTGTGTGAGAAATAGGTGCCCTGACAAGAACGGCATGATGCTTACAATCAAAAGTTGCCCTTCGTCTTAGGAAAGTATTACATTATTCAATATTTATATTCACTGGAGTTCGATGACTGAAGGCATGTGTGTGTTTTTCAAAATTAATCCTTTTTATTATATATATTCCAATATTAATAAACCTATATTTGAGCAGGGTCTAGCTCATTCGTGCACTAAGCAGCTCCAAGTGTGAACATTTTCAATCATAATTGAAGCCAGCATTGAGCATAATTAATGTCAATGATCTACGTAATGAATTTGGCCCATGGAGTGATGAAGCCTATTTCAGAAGTGCAGCGTCCCATCCCCCTCATCTACTAATCTCTAGAACATTAAGCGAAGTGTAATTGTTTGTGTATGTCGGTACGGATCACCGGGTTTTCGAGCTCCGTGGTCAGCCGCTCAGGTAGTGAATAAAAACCGCAGATTAAAGACCTGATAGCGAATCAGTAATGGCCCTGATGATGAGATGAACTCGTCTGATCAAAACACACCACATCTGCGACATGATGAGAGGGATCCTCTTTCATCCTGAGCCATGCGGGGAATAAAATTGTTTTGATCCAGATGTTTGGGTGTAAATGCTGGGGAGACGTTTGACCCATGACACATGTGTCATTACCAGAACACTTTTGGTAATAATGTAAAATAAAGATGTACTGCGTAGGAAATCAGCTTGCTGCCCCTTTGGACACGTTAGTTACATCTTTAAGAGCTCTGTAATTTAATCACAGGCCCCCTATCGGACCCCCCGAAACGTCTCGAACGTCTGTTTGTCTGCCGCTATTTGACTGATTAATCCAAACGATGCCAAACGGAATGTTCTGGCTTGCTCGTCATATTATCCCAGCTCCGAGCTCAACTTCTCCTCCATTAATTGAGCGTCGTTGTGTTTTTTTTTTTCTGGCCTTCTCTTCAGTCCCTTTGCGGGCAGATGACTTTCAAAGCCTTTTGTCCGTCCTCAAGCCTGGCACCGCGGGTCGCTAATTATGACAGTAATAAAAGGTAACAGTGTGCAGGCTGCCAGCTCGCAGGATCCTCGCCTGCTTCGTCCCGCTGGCACGCTTCAGCTTTTCAGTGTATTTAGTGTACACTGGTATTGTGAAACGTGTGTGTGTGTGTGTGTGTGTGTGTGGTACACCAGCAGGACTCCTTTCTCGCACTTTGGCATGGTTCTAGTCTTCATAAGCAGAACACAATGGTGAAGGATGATTACAGGGATGACAAATCCATCTTGTGTCGTGATGTATATTTTGTGACGAATGGAGATTCCCAGCAGTCCCATTACTGACAAATAAAACACAACACCGTGGTGTGATGAAGCACTGATTATTTTCCAATAACAGCACGTCCTGTGGTGTTTTATTCCTCTTATACCACTATTACAGTTTTTTATTTGTTAAAAAAAATGGCACGTCATACGTTATATTCATTCATAATTACATTTAAGGTCTGAGATTCTCACTTATGTTACAGCAGCTGTAAACAGTCACACACACAGCTGCTCTTTTTCTCTCTGGATTCTTTTCATCGTCGTGACATTTGGTGTCTTTCCACATCTGTGCTAATCGAGGACTTGTTTTGTTAACAGTATCTTTCCATCCCTAAGCTTTTTGTTCATCAAAGGTCAGTAGTGTGTTTTTGTGCGTGTTTTTGTATGTGTGTCCACTGCTACTCCGACACATGTGGACTTCCTGTCCCCCATCAGCCTAACGAGGGTCGATGTCCAATCCCCTGGCACTCGGCAGATAAAGACGCGAGCTTAAGCGCGTTACTGTCAGCTTCTCACCTGGATCACAAGGGCTTTGCAGCAAACCAACTCTCTTTTCTCCAGGTGAAGTGGAGGACAAATACCGTGCTATAATGTTACGGAGAGCTAAGCCGGGTGCAGCAGCGCTACAATAGCAGGCAGGTAATGACAGCGGAGGCTCTAACCCCTCGCTCTCGGACCTGGTTTTTTTTCCCTCTCCTCCCCAGAGCCTCATTTCCGAACAGCGGCTGCCATTTCACAGCTGTTAAGTGCTGCCTCTCCTTTTTGTCGTGATTAGGGCCAAATTAACGGATGCCTCCCGGTAATCATCTTTCATTAGAGCTGTCAGATCGTCTGCGTCAGCTGCCGGAGAGGTCGCTCGGCGTCGTGGACGGGGAGATGTTCTCCGGCAGGCGCATTAGCGCACCTTAGTGAAGCTGTGAAAGCTAACAAATACAGCCTGTTAGCATCGCCGTGCCGGTCATTGTCGGAATTATACAAAGAGAACGGCTTTGTGTCTTTTTGTGTCTGGGTTTAATTCGCTTCAGCGTGTTTAAAATGCGCTGTGAAATGGACGGGGGGTCAAATAATTGATTTTCCTCCTAAAATGCAGGATCCAGTGCAGGACTGTTTAGCGAGTCATTTACAGCAGCGCCGCTTTAGAGGAGCTCCCAGAGGCACTGACTGAGATAACACGCACCTGAGACCCTGGAGCAAAAACACACACACACACACACACACACACACACACTCGCTCACACACACACAAGATGGATGTGACAAAATTTATTCCTAAATCATTTGCAGGCACAATCACGTATCCAGTTAGTTGGGAGAAATGTTTGCGTCCTCCTGAGGTTGTGTAAATTCACGTATAAGCGCATTCGCTAATCTGAATCACGACTGATCAGCTTCACATCACGTACGTGTTGATAAGTTCCTGCAATTATATATATATATATATATATATATATATATATATATATTTATATGTGTATAAGTTTAAATCACTTGTTTATTTCGGTTACACGACAATTTAATTATCATTTTGTAAAACTTGGTCATCTCCATAAACTCGGGAAGATTTGGTGCTCGCCATGCTCAAGAGGCGCGCTTTCACCGTTTAGTCGCCATTTTGTTTTCAGCTCTCTGTGAGCTTTGCCTTTTATGGAGTTTTGTGGGCGTGGCTAAATGTAAGTCTGCTCCGCCTTGAACCTGCTTGGTTTTTCTAATTTTTCAACATGAGTATGAATAAAATCAGTGAAACATTTGAGCCTTACTCTTAACGGCTTATCCATGTTTCCAGGTGAAATAAACACCAGGTACTAAAGGTGCCCCCTTGATGGTTCCATCCCAGCCACATGAAACGGTAAGTTTAGTACTGTTGGTCTTTCTTGAGAGATCAGTTCACGTGCAAAAGCCGCATAATATGAGAAATGTAATTTTAGCGATTAGCCGCTTATTTGTAAACAAGTTACTTGAGTGAAACCATTTTAAAACCATTGTAACAGAAGCAGAATATAAAAATCTCACACCGAATTATTGCAGATGTCGTCTCAACTTCAGTAGATGGTATTGCATGTGCAGCAAACTTGTAGGTCTGTTTACTTTCTTGTATTATTATTATTTTTTTGTCTATACGACTGAGTGCTTTGTAATGAATTTCATTAGATTCTTACATCCATATTTATGACAACACCGACTCGACGTGCAGCCGTGGCTTTATTCAGATACGTCTGGGGGTGACGGGGAGCGTGCGTTTGCGTCGGAGTTAATGAAAGGATTGGATGTTGTGATGCGGCCCGGCTTTAGATCGAGCGCGTTCGCTCTCATTACTGCTCCATACGGGAAACACAGCTGGAGTCCGAATTGAAGGAGGAGAGAAACGGGAGGGGAATCAATTTCATTTGCAGTCGCTGCAAACCCGAGATGCTGCGTGTATGAAACATAAAGTCTCATTTGAAGACCCTTGGTAGGTCGGGGGAATGAAAATGTACGGGTGTTAGGAGGTTATTCTCATCCCGTAGAACAATAAGGAAATTAAAGTGCACAAAGTTTGGCCAACTTTTTAGATAACGCAAGAGAAAGCATATTTTATATATTCATATATATATATATATACACACAAAATATACTACACTTGGACATGAATCTGAAATGCTTGAGCAGAGACAGCAAGGAACAAAGTACCATTACTACAAAGTGGCAATCTATATTAAGCGTGCCCTCCAAAAATACTGGCACCCTTCGTTAACGTGAACGAACATGCGGATTGTGATTGTTCAGGTGTTGATTGATTTTCTGTAACAGCAGCTTTGACAGTATGACAGGTAAAACTGGAACTTTCAGTTTTCTGATATCTTCAGGACAGAGGAGTTACTTTGCAGTTTCTCAGAAACATGACAAGCTGCGATTTGTTTTTTTTTTGTCTTGTTAACTTTAAGACACAAAGAGAGGCTGGTGAGTTTATAGCTGCTGTAAAGTAGGTGAGAACAGGAATTAAATTGTTTCACAGATGCAACTATAAAGGGATAAAAAGTATGCCGTTAGTCGCTGTGGTACAAGAGGAGTAAACACTCCGGGACGTTGCTCCATCACACCACACCATCACTGATTATTATTGATGACATCACAACACCGAGTCTTTTGTTCCTTACTGAAACATTCTTGTTTCCAAACACAAAGACGTTTTTTCATTTTTATACTTCTACAAAATACCGGTTTCAAAATTATTGTAATAATGTAATAAAGTAATTTTGTCTTGCTCTTTTAATGTAATACTGTCAGTAGATATGAGTCTGTAGCTTTATACTTTAACTTGAGTGAAGCCTCTCTGCTTTTTTTATAAGGTAACTTATAAGGCATTTGTATGCTCCAGAAAATGATATCAATGGAAAAGAGTAAAATTTTTCAAATATTTCTCATTATGATGCTGAAATAACAAATATGAAATTGTTTGGTCTGTTTGTAGGAGAGGAAAGAAAGTAAGAAAGTAGTCCCACTTCAGTGTGTTTCTCCAGCAGAACAGGTTTGAAAGCTAAAAATCTTGAATTATATAAGAACCCTTAAAGATTTCATGTAGAACTCGATAACAGAATGGGTTAAAAAAAAAAAAAAATCTTAAAGTTACCTTTAAGTATCCTTTAACTCACTGACATGAATCAAGCAAATGAGAGTGAATCTAATACAACACACCATTTTAAGCTTTTCTGTGTTTTCCCGTGTGACGTCTTGTTCAGTGTTCATGTGTGAACCGGATCTGCCTCGGGTTCCCTCTTCACATGGCATCGCCCCGGGAGTCTCTGATTACCCAGCACATATCCTGCAGGTAGATCCCTGGGCCTCAGGGTTTATTAGGACGGATCGAGACTTAAGCTGTGTATGGGTTCCGTCTCCCCGCTCCCAGGCGTAGGCCACTTTCCCCCGGGGCGAAACCATATCAAAACACTGGCCTCTCTGAAACATGCCGAGTGGAGTTCTCTCGCTCCTGCTCCACGTCTCTCACACAGATTATTCTCCTCTTTTCAAAACAAGAACTCTCCACGCCGGTATACAAGAACTTCCTGTAGCAGTTTCACAATATACCGATAATTATTAATCACCAAATATAGCCTGGAGTAAACAGTAGCTGTAGTGAACACTGACGTATGACATCATCGTGCGAGTTTGAGTGGGAACCGGGACGGATTCCAGAGCCAACCATGGTACACGCTCACTTTTCCTTACATCGCTTCCAGACATTTTTACTACACAGTACAAGCACTGTGTCTGCCCGCTCTGCAGGAACCCTTAAAGGTTCTATCTAGAAGTGCTTTCCTGTCAGAAGCATAACCAGAACACTTAGAACCCTTAATCATCCTTTTAAGAACTGTTACAACCCTTAAAACTTCTTCAGTTGTCCCTTTGTGTGTTTTCCTATCAGGTTCTAGTTAGACCCTCTTTTTGCCATCTGAGGACCCCAAAAATATCCACTGAACTCTTAACACGTGTCACGTGAGTCACATCCAATAATATACAATCCATGAAACGGCACCGTGAGCTCTCCTTCATCATCTTTACAGCACCTTACATTCTCCCTGATCTCAACAACTAAAAAATATCCACACTGCAAAGAAATCAAGTGAAAATATCTTCAATGTAGTGAAATCTTTCTAACTAGGATGAAGATGTGTTTATTGATTCCTATATCTAGAAATGTAGAAAATATCTCCGTTTGAAATTGATTAGTTCAATTGGCAGATAATTTTGTTGTTGTTTTAATTTCTTAGAAATGTATGCATAGAAACCTTTCCTTTTCCTTAGGAAGAATCCAGAACAGAGAAGGCACGATACTACTTTTTTAAATATTGATACACACACCTTCCTTAAAAATTAACATTTTAACTGAATGACCTTAAAAACAAATACTAGAATAAAAACATAAACTAAAAACAAGACTTGCACAAAACAGCAGCTTTTACTCAAAATCACCTACCCTTCTATGATGCGTACGTATGATGCGTATCAAAATCACGTACCCTCCTCTGCAACTGCAGCCACGTTATACGGCAGGATACATTTCCAATGGAATCATCGTATTTCTACATTAGCTATGTTTTGTCACTATTGAATTTTACTGCCATCTACTGGATTTTAGGATGTATGGCATTTCTGAGCACCAAGGCCAAAAGCCATTTCTCACCACGTTAAACGAATCGTGCATCTCAGATCCGCTCCAAAATGTCAGGGGTTCTTCCTTGGCCCGTCCTGCTCCCTGACACCAAGTTTCATGGAAATCGGTTAAGTAGGTTTTGCACAATCCTGCTTACAGTCAGACGAAAAACCACAATGATAACATCATAATAATAACGTAATAATTATAATAAAGGATAAAATATAACTCTAATAAAAATCCAGGTCTCTAAAATCAAAACCAGGTCTCTTTATATGTGAACATCTTCAGTTCCAAAAGAATATTTTCCCAATTGAGTTAGTTTTAGGATTGGATCAAATTCGTTCCTTTTTTCTGCGTTATCTGATCCGAATTTTTTTGCTGGTGTTGGTGGTATTTTATCTAAAAGTTCTTAGCTTAAAAAAAAAAAAAAAAAAAAAAAAAACTTTGTAAAGTCGTGAATAAAAAATCCTTAAGGGTTCCCAAGGGTGTGTATAAACATCAGCGATTGATTCTAAGTAAATAATAATCTTAGAAAAACGTCCCGCGAAGGTTTTTAAGGGTTCTCACAGAGAAACAAATAAAGGTATTATGGTAGTAGTGGTTGTCCATGTTAACAGCACCACAGTGAGATGTTTTTCCAGCTCCATGATTAGTATGCTGCTCTGTCTGCCCCTTTTGCCCCTGTTTACCTCGTACACTTCAGCGTGAACGGAGAAATCGAGCGAGGCCACTTAAAAGACTTCTCTCTCGGAGTAAACCGAAATAAACAGCAACATTTTTTTAAATCTCCTACTCAGTTCTTGCCATAATGCAGAGCATGGTGTTTAGAGGAGCGCTAAGTGCATTATGCTTTGGTGAGAGTGCCGCTGTGTGTTTGGCCCCGCTCCTGCTGCTGTTGTCACTTTGGGTTATGTGAGGAGGAACGTGCTTTAGGCCCGAGATCGCACCTCTGCGCCGCTTCTCCTCTCTACTTTGCATATGAAGAGGAGGCGAGAAGAGCCGAGACACACAAACCTTCCGCATGAGCACCGAGACCGAGAGCTCTCTGGAGCGCACGCTGTCAATGCACTCATTACACATTAAAGTAAACTGAAGAACTCGGGTTCTGTTAGCTCGCGAGTGTGACTGGCTAGCTAGCTAGCGCTATTGAATGATGGCACGTGTGAACTTCAACACGTACTTCAGGATCACGTGTGTGAATTATTTTAGGTTCGGGAAAATGTGCGGTTCTGCTGTGAAACTTGCCAAATGTTTTCAAGTCCTCTTACAAATATAGCTCAGAAGTTAAGATTATTACATTTCTACGAAATAATTATGATTTTCTAAAAATTATTATAAAATTTTTTATTTGTCTTATAGCTGATCCAAACTAAGCAGTACTGAAGTTACAGTTCCTAGCTCGGAGTTGATTATTTTTTCTATAACCGCACACGAGTGTTTTATTCGTCTTGCACGACAGCAATTTCGCAATCTAACAGTCCTTATTTAAGAGCAACACATCACACTATTTATTCATTTATTATTATACTTAATGTTCACAGAACAAATTATTTCCTGTTGGCACTTCTGTTATAGCAGCTGTAAACAGTCGTTCCCTCATCCGCCTCTTTTAATTCGCTCTCTTGGGGAAAAAATGCAGCTTGTCATGTTACAGAGAAACCGCAAAAAAGTGTAAACTCCTTTGCCGTAAATTGTGTCATAAAACCTAAAGTTCCATCTTTACCTCTAACTTTTACAAAGCGCTGACACTGGAGACTCCTTCCATTCATGTTATACACGTATAACTGGACTGTACACGCCCCTGTGAACCAGCTGTTACCATGGGAACGATTAATATAAGCCTGCGATTTGCAGCTGCACTACTGTCAGAGCTGCTTTATAGAGAATTAAACAACACCTTCTGACCAATCAGAATCCAGATAATGTTGTAATTTACCTAAACCTTCAACACACTGTGATAATTAAGGAGATCATTAAGGTCATTTCTATTTTCTTTTTCATGTAGAAACATAACAGAAACGGTAATGGGGTGAGTTTTGATGTGACGCTATGACGTGAATCCTCCTTCATGAAAGATTTCATGTGGTCGCCGTTATGAACGTGTTGCCCTTCAGATATTAGTAACTTTGCAGATGTGGAAAATCTTTAAGCATGAGTAGCTACGAATATTGAAATTCTCCCAGGCAGCGCAAAGCAGCCAATCCATGCCGCTTTGTTTGCCTTCTCCATATAAAAGCATCCAGTATTCTTTGAGAGCAAAAATAGTGAGACTTCTATTCCATTTCTAAGCCAGTGAAGGCCACACAAGCCACCTCTTACATGGGTGTACTATTGATTTCACATTCCCCCGTCCAGACTTAAAGGGACGAGCGGATTGCCCCGAGAATCCCCGCACCCTTGCGCAACTCTCGCTCTGTCTCTCTGTAAACTGCGGAGATGATCCACTCGACAGGATCTCCTCCTGACTCTTATCTCCGGACCTCCAGACGAGCCGAACACGGAGCTTCCAGACCTGCGCTCATCTCTGAGCTGCACGGATCAGTCTATAGGAGTAATACTGCTGACAGACTTCAGTAGCTGATGCTGGTGTTCTCGCGGTGAAGCTGCGTTGGCTTACAGTACTGCTGTGACCTCTAAAGTCAGAATATAACCAGAAGTTTTCTGAGCACAGTGTGACCGTAAACAGCCTGTAGTGACCTTATTATTTCCTAAAAATAAATCTGGTGATAAATAGAGGCTCATAATAATAGCTGCTTTGACAGCATTTAATAATAATTTGAATCCTAATCCTGTAGTTTTTTTAGTTTGATTTTTAATTTAACAATTATTTTTTATTCTGGCCCGGCACGGTGGTGCGGTGTTTAGCACTGTCACCTCACAGCAAGAAGGTCCTGGGTTCGATCCCCGGGTCACCCAGGGTGCCTTTCTGTGTGG
>JAQQZR010000016.1:1668059-1681835 GCA_030068235.1 Notoglanidium macrostoma | reverse complement strand
TGTAACAACTATTTTGAGACCTGTAGCAAGCATCAAATTTGAAATGAGCTCATTTTGTGCATAAAATTGTAAAATTTGTAAGTTTAAACATTTGTTATCTATGTTCTGTTGTGAATAAAATATTGGCTCATGTGATTTGAAAGTCTTTTTAGTTTTAATGTTATTCAAATTTAAAGAACGTCCCAACTTTTCTGGAATTCGGGTTATAAATTTATTAGAAATTTCACTTCTGTGCTGCTTTCAGTTGGTTTGCAATGTGACAGTTGCAGTGAATCAGTAATGAAATTCATCAACTTTTTTATAATCGAATTTTATCGATTTGTTGCTGCAGCCCTACTTTTATTTAATGTCTACATAATTTAATTGTTTAACACTTGGAGGTGAAAGACAAACGATCTGTAAATATAGAATTTTAAACTTTTACTGTTGTAAAATTCAGTATAAAAAGTCCAGTCAGAGCTTAGTCTTGTTAATAAATTAAATATAATAAAACTCACCTGTGATATGTTGGTGCATTGATTGGTTAATTATGACCTGAATTATCACGATAACATCCTTCAAATCAGCAGTACAATCCTGGTGGAAAGCAGATGTCGGTTTGTCGATGTGAATGAAGTTGGCTGTGTTGAATCTCCGCAGTGATGCGTATCACCTCAGCAGCAGTGCTGTTGTTGTTGTTGGCAGAAACGACAGGACGAACGTCGCTCCGCAGTCAGCCGAGCCAAACGCAGAGGTGTGAATCCGGCACGGCGTGGCATGACGTTTTTAGTGAGAGGAGTGAGAAAGTGAGCGAGGGCTTCCCCAACCTCACGTCAGCTGTGTAGGAGACATGTTTCATAATTCAGCCGCACTGAAGGAGCGTTCCGGTCTGTGATGTAACGTTCCAACACATCTTTACTCTTTGCGTGTTACAGATTGGAGCTGGGCAGCTATAGTATCAATATTTATATTATTATTGACTATATATATATATATATGTGTGTGTGTGTGTGTGTTTTTATATATATATATATATATATATATATATATAATGGTAGTAAAATATACTGTAACAGTACGCTTATATGGTGACTGAAGAAATAAATAAAAAAAATGAGCCCAAATAAACCTTTATATAAAGGTGAACAGTTAGTGTAATGTTAACTTTTTTAATCTTAATTTTTAAAATTAACTTTTAAATTGTACATATTTTAAAATGATTACATATTTTAAATTTTCTCTATACTTAATGATTTTATTAAATACTTCATTAAAATATAATATCAATTAGTAAGTTTATTTAGCACCGCTATTAGTTTCTGAACATACATGACTAGCGCCTGTCGCGGAAATGGATTTTTTTTGTTGTTGTTGTCATGGTTACGGTTTGAACTAGTCATTGCGTTAATCAGCCGTTTAAACCCCCACAAGCCAATGGTGAAAATGTGAAAAAAATAAAAATAAAATTTGAAAAAACTATTATACATATTACTGTTTTTACTTTTTTTTACTTTGAACTTTTTGCATTGTCATTTTTATTTTATGCTAATAACCCGAAAAAGAGGGTGGCTGTGAAGAATGGTAGCATGCGGAGCCAAAAACAATTTAAAAAAATTGCTATGTACAGTCGTCCCCTCCCTCTCACACTAGTGAGCAGCAAAAACGACAGGTGACATTGGGTGCGACTCTGTAAAGAGACAAATCCAAAAGATCAGCTCGAATTCGAATAATTCCTCTGACAAGCCGCAAACAGTGCACCGTTTTTAACTGTTAACCTTTATTAACTGTTTAACTAATTCTGTCTGTTTCCTCTTTTTTTCCACCTCACACACAGCCTCTTGATAACCATACGAAGAGACATTAGGAAGAAAAATAAAGCTTGGAAAGAAGGATTAATTGTTGGAGATTGTTAGTGAGCTGTGGTGTGTATCTGATACGAAGCTTAGCATGTAACATACAGGAAACGTAGTAACAGACAAACAAGTCACATTGTGGAGTAAATGGTATGGGCCATTACCCTTTCTCGGGCAAATTTGAAGTGTTGGACGGAGGTTCAAGCACTCACTTGTTTTCCATCGTCTGTATTAATGTAAATGATTCTCATACTTTTCAGTTAAATTAAATTAGTTACAGCTTTTTGTCCTGCATGATTAGCCTTTGAAGCAGTAAGAATGCGACACGACTGGACAAGTTTGTTATTCGAAGCGAATTTTAAACAGGTAACCTATATAAGCGCCTGCATTGGCTGAGCGATTTTCTCTCCCCGCGCTGCTGACCTGCACTGCGACTGTAATCAGCATCGCTACGTCGCATCTGAAAGCAGGCTTTAGCTTTGTGGTGATGACTGTGTGGGAGGAACCTGCAGACAAAGACAAGTTCCTGACTGTTTCTGCAAAGCCAGCTGTGACGACGAATTTTTTTTTTTTTTTTTTTTTTTTTTTTAACCTGCAGCACTTCTCACCTTTATCAGAAGTGTCGAGTCGAGGTGTTTACTGTGTTTCAGTGCATGCACAGTCATCCACTTTCTCTCAGGGACATCTTAAAGTAGAAAAAAAAACCTCAGTGAAATGTTACATGGTTTGTGGTCATGTTTGATCGATGTGCTATAAAGAGGTGTGGCTTGAAATAGCACCTGAAATTGGTGACATGTCTCAGATATCACTTTTACTTTAAAGTGGCTTCTATCCTCCGCTCAGTTTTTAATCCTTGACTTCAGAGTGCTGCGGTACACATTTACGCTCGAGTAAGGGCGGGGCGACATGAAGGGAAAACCATATTGTGATTCTCGGAGGCGCTACAGGTGTCAGCAATTCAGTAATGTTGCTTTAGTGCATCATCTCATGCCTGCAGTACACCGTTCTGAGATATCGTGATATCGTTTTACAGCCTTTTTTTTATAATTACGATTATTTCTATCTGAAATTTAGAAGCTCCTGATTTGATTCAAATTCTTCAAAAAATTAAGAAACAATACCCCTTTCTTGTAGGTGTTTAAATAATTATTCTTTTCAGACATTAAAACAAATTCTCATCAAAGTATCACCTAAGCGTTTTTAGCTAATTTCTTACCAAAATTTTATTTTGTGAAGCATGACATGTATCGTAGTCTGCATGTCTACCTTGTAAAGTATTATGCACAAGTGCAATGATGCAATGACAAGTTCTCCGTGTTCTGGAATCATTTCAAACTGTATCATAAATAAATTGTACAGTGTGACGTCTGTGCTTCAGCACCTAAACAGAAAGCCTCCGGAAACCGCAGACCAACAAGACCGCTCGCTAGTTAATAGTGATGAAATAAAACAGCCAATCAGTACTGAGCGCGTAAATCGAATGATGATGGCAGATTGTCTTCTCTCACTCTAACTTTCAACTGCAAACAGTGTGCGACAAAATCGGAAACTCCGCCCCACTCTGACGTTTCCTGGCGTCAATCGATAGTCAAAGAGAGATCACAAGTCATGAGAGTCGTTTGCGTTCCTGCTGTCGGGATTCACGCTCGCTGCTTTATTCCGTGTTTCTCACAGGAAGCACATCCTCAGTAGGCCGTCCTGCACCTGTACAAGGTGATAATTGCTACTTGGCTCTTTAGTGAAACATGAGCACATCCCTTATGTCACACACACATTTGTGTTCCTCCATGCTGGAGTCCTAATGACCTTGTTTTGTGTTCATGTAAGAGTTAGCTAGCGTTTGTTTTAGCTTTTCTGTAACAGACCCTGTTTTATTGCACCGTGGTGCCGGTGATGTGGCGTGACCTCGGAGGGTGTGTAGCGGGTGATCCGTGCCGTGGTTACCGTACAGGAAATACCATGCTGTATTAGCTACTTCTAAAGCATTTATAATTCCATGTCCGAGTGTCTGGATATTAGATTCCGCTAATAAGATTTAAACTGTAGCTAAGCAAGAATGGTAGCTTACTCAATTTAATTTAATTTAAACTAGTTTAACTCTTCTGTTTTTTTGTCGTGTATTCTCTTTCCAGTGTTTTTAGTTCCAGTGAGAGAGTTGTGGCCAAAATGTAGCCTTCAGTGCGCACTTTACTACAGTATGTGATTTAATACATGGTATTTGTCATTAAAATGTACTTAAAATAATTTTTTTTTTAATCAAGTAAAAAAAAAAAAAAAAAAAGGGGGGTTGCTTAATGTATGTTGCATTCCAGGTTTCATATTAGTTTTGTTAGCAGCACAAGCTAACTGTGCTAGCTACATACACTGACCAGAGACACCAGCATATAACTTTAACTAGTTAGCAGAAGATACAAATAGAGATGAACACAAATTAGATAACGCACTAATCGGTATGAAATTCAGTTGTTTGATTTACATGTTGTGTGCCAGGCTTCGCATTAGCTATTTAGCAGACTAGCAGTACAAGTTGGTACTACGTGTACTGGCTACAAGCACTCTCCAGAGATGCCGATATCCGCTGTTTTCATTCGATTGGTCTGAGGAATTGTTGTAGCCGATCGTTTGGATTCGTCTCTGTATAACGTCGTACTTTATTTGCATAAAGTTGAGAATCTCTGCCCGCCTGTCTCGCGGTCACTAGTGCCTGAGAAAACCTGCTTGGAAAACTGTTACGCTCCAGAATTCATGTTTGTCTTCGCACAGGTCAGTCGTTTGATAGACGTGCCCCAACATCTCTGTTTCTACCTCTACTCTAGAGAGGAAGGGGACTCATCGCTGGAACACACACTGTTTCCGCAGTGCTGCAGTACCTCATCACCTCACTGTATCACTTTACCACTGATTAGCTGCCACACACACATGCGCACACACTTTTTACTTCACAGGTTTAGCTTCAGGACTAAACATTGCAGCAGCTGAGTCATTGTTTGTGTGCGTGTGTGAGGGAGAGAGAATATTCAAAAAGATTAATATCCCAAAGAGGGTCCTTTTATCAGTTAGTCCAAGAATTTGGTGGACAACCACAAAAAGGTTCTTAATTATTAAAAAAAAAAAAAAAAAAAAAAAAAAAAAACGAACCTAAAAAGGCAGGAAATAGTCATAACTTCATGGAATGTTACTTCACCTCTCTGCTTTGACGGTTTCACATGTGCAGTGTTTAGTCTGTTATCCGAGTTCTCGGTACAATCCCAAACAGTTTCTAAAAATGGGGTGCGATTGCACCGAGAAAGCGACCCAAATACAGAACGTGATCCAAGCACGCCGTGTGATTTGGGCTGCAGACAAACGAGCCGCTAAACCGAGGTGCAAACCAAACACCGTGGAAATGCGGTGTGTTCTGGAGATCTGGGCTGACGAAGATAAAAAGACAAACAAGAAAATAATGAGTTTCACTAAAAAGTACATCAGGTGTAATAAATGAGAAGTTGATTGGCAGGTGAGCGATTCACGTTGCTATTTAACTTTCCTAGAAATAATCAGTTGTGTGTTTCCATCGATTTGGTTTTTAATGCATTTCAAAGTTCTGCACAGAGCTGCGATGTGGATGAGGCGTGTCCTCTGGATCTCGGCAGGCTCTTTGGGTGGAGTTGCGTACTGAAACTTAGTTCCAAACTTAGTCTTGCTTTATAGTCTATTATAGTCTTTATAGTCTATAGCTGCTTTATATCCACAGTATCATGGAAGAGAAAGATACGATGGCATATTGCAGCCATTGCAGATTAAAAAAATAAATAAATAAAAATTACAGCCCTGGGGGAGGGGGGCGAAAAAAGAGAGATTAAAGTTTTAATTTTACAGGAAGAAACTCAGGGAAACATCGTGGGTTTTTTGGTCAAGGAACCACATCACTTCTCTTTGCAAGGTTGGATCAACACCTCAGTCGCCGCAGCTTGTAGGAAGTGCTGTCTTTCCTCCTCCAACGTGGAATATAAAGGAATAAAGCGCTAAGACATTTTCAACTACTTTTCCCAGAATGCACTGCAGCATGGAAGCATGTGATTGTCTCAGAATATTTGAGGGTTTTTTTTCGTTGTAAATTTGACTTAAACCTGGAAGAATTTCCAAGATTATTTTCTCCGAATGTTACCCCCGTCCTGCAGGCCTCCAAATTTATTTATTTATTTATTTATTTTAAATTAGCCAGCAGTGGCTGTAATATGCCGTCATTGAAAGAAGATGAAACCAGCAGAGGCAATAAACTCTGTCATGACAATGGATCACTTTATCCCTCATTCTCTCATTCACTTAATGTGCTGGGAACAGCATGGAAACCTGCAGTGAGGAGTTAGGAGTGAAGATTTCCAGAGTGAGACCTGCAGTGTATGGAGAATGATGGCAGAACAAAGTCACCTTGATCAGGCTGAGAAGCTTCACATGCTCATTACCGAGTCCTTTAGCAAAGTAGCCCTGAGTGATGAGCGGTGAAGCAAGAGGCAGGTGAGACGTGAGGACCAGCTGTCAGACGTGTGTGCTGCTTCCTCTGGCCTTAACCACTGTCTAAGTGGTGCAGGGGGGTTTTTCCTTTTAAGCTTTTTTATTTATTTATTTATTTATTTTTTAAAGGTACTGATGTTTAGAGATGGCACAATACCACTTTTCCTTTTCTCATAACGAGACCCTGAGCATCAATTGATCTTGATAGCCATCTTAAATTTCTTTAAAAGCTACTTTGTGTTCAATTTGTGTTAAATACTTGTTTTAAAACTATTTTTAATAATTTGAAATATTTTTCTGAAAGCACTTGGTTTTAAAAATGCAAAGTTAAAGACCTTGTGGGATTTTATTCTTTTAAATAGTTTATAATAAGCTGTAAATATAATAAAATCAATCCTAATAAATTATCAATTTGTTGTGAACATTTTTATAGAAAATAAATTCAACCACAAAGCTATGGAGGGTTTTAAGAGTTAATGAAATGTACTTATTTAATAGCAGCATAATTAAAATGCCTTTCATTATTTATTTTTAATTATTTATTTATTTAATGAAAAACTTTCACAGTTAATAAAATTATAACTTAGAGGGATTAGATTATAATCGCAGGGGCGGGGCTTATAATCGCAGGTTTGCAAAGAAGTCATGCAGAAGAATTCCTTCTGAACCACAGATCCTCGCTCAATTCCATACTCCAAGTTTGCATTCGAATTACAGAATGGTGGTCGCTAGGTTAGCTTAGCCTTTAGCTAACATTCCACACTGGTTTTCGCATAACTGTGCTAGCGTTACACATCTGTCAGACATCTGAGTTTAATCGAAGTGAAGGCACTCCGTGTTCGTAGGAGAGATGATGGATGGAGGATCTGATGACGTTAATGTGGATTTGGTGCTTTGCATTTTTATTAACACAATAAATAAGCGCACGTTTCTAAAAACACACGGTGACCTCTGAGCACATTACCATGAGTTGTAAAGAGTGAGTACAGCTCACGTGTACATGACAAAGGAGTGTGCGCTCAGTTTGGCCTTCATCTGCAATAATATCTCTCGCTCTCGCGCTCTCTGTTTTGTTTACTTCTCAGTGAGGTGTAAACAGCAGAGTGTTTTATCCGTTGTTATTGTGTGTTGTCTCCACTGCACTGCAGGTGTAGTAATGTCGGAGGGTAGATTTTTATTTATTTATTTTTTTTCCACGTTCCTTTATGGTTGGTGAGAGTATTATTTTAGAGGAACACTGCCATCTTGTGGCGTGTATGACTTGCTGCAGCGTGTCTGTAGAACCTGAGTGCACACTTGAACACCCAGCACTTAAATGTTTCTTTTTTCATTTTACAGAAGAGGTTTAATATTTTTATGCATTTAAGCCGGAATTTAATTTCCAGGTGCAACAAGGTTTTTCATTTTTGATGTCAGAGCTTTAAATACAATTGAATTTTTTTCTACATCAAAGAACGTTATTCCTTCTCCCCTCTATCTCTCTCTTTCTCTCTCTCTCTCCCCCTCCCTCTCTCTCCCCTGCTCATTAGGTAATGTAACAGGATTTCTGTAAAGCTGCTTTGTGACCATGTTTAAAGTACATATTGCTGTATGTATATAGAATAAAGCGATTGGTGTTTATTTTTTCTTCAGAGGCCCAGTGAGGTGAGAGACAGCGCTCACGGTGGTTTGGAGAGAAAGCAATCCTTTGGCAGGCTGGCAACACTCCCCGCTCTCCCGCCTCCATGTATCCCGAATCTACCACAGACTCTCCAGCTCGCCTCTCTCTACGACAGACCGGCTCTCCAGGCATGATCTACAGGTTAGTGTACACACACACACGCGTGCACACACACACACACACACACACGTGCAATTCACTCGCTGCTCAAACCTTTTATTTATTGTATCGTATGTGACATTGCGTCATGATTTACATAAACAATTTTTCTGTTGTACATCAATCCTGATGGTCTTTTCTGAGATGCAGTAATAAACGTTGTTGTGACGTGTCCTCGTATTATGATGTACATTTTCACAATTCAAGCACTTTTTCTTGACTATGTGTGTCATGTTCCTATAACAGACATTAATATCTAAACACAATACACAGACCTGTCAATCTCCATGTCTGTTCTGTAGGAGTGCTGCATTTCAGTGTCAGAATATAATGTACACTGCTGCGACTGATCACGCAAAAATACTCCAGCGTGACAGAAAAGCGATTCGGCTTGTAAGTCTGGAGATTGCGGGGTTTTAATCCTGACAACGTCTCCGCCGTCTACAGAGAACGAAACTGTTCATACCTGTCTGGGAGGGAAGGACCAAACTGTTTCTCCACTGTCAATCACAGCGACACTAGCCAATCGTGTAATACAGCATGAGCGGCTGTTCGAAAAGAGTTGGCTTCACATGTCTGAGGAAGCACGTGTTGGTTCCACCCGCCTCGTATGATGGAGGAAAGATGGCTGGTGGGCAGGAACTGATTAAATTAAGTGGTGAAAAATGGTGTGTCTGATTACATGGGCATGCAATGACTGATTTATCTGATGTTTCCCTGCATCCCCCTTCCAGCTCACCTTTCCCTCAGTATTTATTTAGCAAAACTCTTGTACTGGCTTCTTTTATTTATTTCTCGAACATGTGCTGATGTGGAACTCGTGACTGCAGTTTGCACTGTGCACAGCAGGTGGTGCTAGAACTCCAAACCGCCGCACAGAACCTTCCGAGAAGTACTGACCGCATTGTGCAGTACTTCAGGTGTGCTTTCGTTTCAGAGAGCATCTAATGGCCAGTTTATGATGCTGTGAGATGTCTCCTGTAATGAATAAGAAACTGCTTAATGACGCTTAATTGGTTTCAAACAGAAGAACGTTCCAGCTGTGTGCGCAAACGTCATTTAGCGTCACCTTTCGTCTCTTCTGTATATCTTGAAATGTCTATCTATAAATTGCAGGTTTTTTTCTCTTCTTTAACGGTCCTGTTTTTTTTGGGGGTTTTTCTTTCCGCTGTAGACCCCTGTGTGAGAGCTGAAATGTCACTGTGCTGTTGAAAACCAGAATTTGTTTCATAAGCATTTTTTGTTTTTTGTTTTTTTCTCTCCATATGCTATCAAATCGGACACAATTCCAAGCGTGTTTACAGGAAGTTAGGAGGATAACGGGTCCAAAGAGCACCAGCTTTACTATGTAGCAGTACGAGTATCATCTCAGTGAAGTTTTGCTAACTAAGACTTTACAAAGTTTAGCTTGCTAGTTAGAGAAAACCTGCAGGACACCGCTCTCTTAAAACCTACACAGAGAAACTAGCTAGCTAATGCTAGATCTTCCTAAGGGGTTGTCTACAGTGGATATATTTAGCTGTCCTGTTCAACTTTGTACAAAGAGTTTGCGAAACACCAAACATCAAAACTTGATGCCATAATCATAAAGTCTCGAGCATGCTTAAAAGCAACAGTTTTTAAGCATCGAGGTGCGTTGTATTTCTCTCGGATTGTAAATGCTCACAGTTTCTATGTATTGTGCTTAGCATCATTTAGTCACAAATGTGTTCGCGAGTGCCATTTGGCTAAGCTGCCTTTTAGTGCTAAAGTAGGGAAGGTTTTAGCTAGCTAGATTTTTTTCGTCTGATTGCAAACATCAGAAAGAAGGGTCCGGTTGCTAGGCAACGCAGGTCTTTGCAACCATGTAGCGCCCACTTCTTTTTGCTCGTGAACACAATGGGGTCTATAGGTGCATGCTTTTAACCCTCGATATTCCATCATCATTCAGCTTCACGTAATCATACAGTGGTGGATTTTTCATTCACGACGTCTGCATCACTCTCTCTTCTGTCTCTTTTTTTCCTCCTGCTGTATTAAACCTTCCCTCTTTTTTCTCTCCATTTCTCTTGCTGGCCTCAGTGCGCGCTACGGGAGCCCCAAGCGACAGCTGCAGTTCTACAGGTACCTCTCTGTTTAATTTGCTGCTGCATCTCTCTGAATCTCTCTCTCTGTATTCCTCACCACATTACAAAATCTTTCTAAAAATTACTCATTCACGTTTTAATTCAATTCACGATACTGGGTTCATGGATGGATTTTGCAATGATATGTAGAAAAAAATTTAAAGAAAAATGTTATATCGTTACATTTATTTTCCTATTTATCAACTTAAATATTCCTGATATTAAATCTTAATAACCAACAATAATTATTTCCACTAATTGTAATTAATAACACTTAATTATGTTAACACTGTAACTAAGTGTAATTAATAACACTTGTAAAGGTTGGAATAAAATATAATAGCCTATTAACTAAAATAGTCCTTTTATTAAAAATGAAAGAACTTAATAAACAGCTTAAACATAAAACGGCTCCCTCCATTTGCTTCTCCTTTCAGCAAGTTGTAAAAAGAGAGCTCTGATTTCTTGAAGCATCTGTTTGTAAAGTTAATCGCACAAGCTTCTTCCCATTTTAGATCTGATTTTCGTGGCATTAGAGCTGTTACTTCTGTCACATGTATTCCCACTATTGTATATTATTGCACCCTCTGCTGTCTGAACAATGCAATTACAGAAAGAAAAAATAAGAGAATAATTGTGGCTCTCCCCCCCCATCAATTTGAAATCTTTACACTGATTTATTGATGCTCGACTACGGAGCCCCCCAAGGGTCATGGTGTGGTTTTTTGGTGTTGGAGTTTTTTTTTTTAAGTAGCTTTTGTGTTCCCTTGCAATTCACTAGCAGTAACCCGAACCCTTATTCCAGTAGTAGGTCCCAAAAAAATTTCACTCAATAGTTTACAGCGTTACTACGGAGTTATTCTTTGCATTACTGCACAGTTGGAATTATTACCCTACTGTCCTTAAAGCACATATGATAGAAATACTCATTTTCCCATTGTCTCATTAAATTTTTTATTTTTGGTCGCAGGTCAGGATGATTCGCTTTGCTTATTACGATATTGTAAATAAAGATCATGATGAAGAAAGCAATCAGTATTGCACAAGTCTAATCTGAGTTATGTGATTGTTTTCTCTAACAAGAATGCTGACCTTCTCGAGTATAAATATAATGAAACGTCATGAATTTAATAAAAGATTCTACGCACTCGTTACATTTGTTGTGTGAAGTTCCCCGGATTTAGTAAGCGCTGTAAACAGTAATTTATTAAAGTTTCTCTGCAGTGTGTTCTGTATCCGTGGTGTCCTGCTCTTTGCATTTCAGTGAAGGATTGTGGTTTTTTAAATTTTATTATTGTTATTAATGGGAGGGCTGAGGTAAAGGAAGTATTGCGCTGATGGTGTTGTAAAACCCCTGACAGCAGAGATCCGGGGAAGGTGGCGGGGGTAAATGAGTTCTTTATTGAATTTTGATTTCACCGTCTCGCACATTTCTTGCCTTTTAAGCTCAAAGTGTCCCGCTGACATCCTATAGCTTCAGTTTAGAATGGAATCGATCAGAATGCTGATGTGCCTTATATGGAGAGAGAGAGAGTGTGTGTGTGTGTGCGTGTGTGTTTCAGTCAGGAAAGGAGGGTTAGCTCTTTTCAGTTATTCTTTCAGCCCCATAGAAGCTGATGGGTTTAGTCCAGAGCAGTCCTGTACTGGAGGTTCAGTCGAGTATCAAATGTTGACTTGTTTGCTGAAACTCGTGTAGCTTCAGTAAGCATAACTTTCTCTACTTTAACAGTCTCTTATTATTTGCGTTTGTGTTTTTAAATTTTATTTGTTTTGTAATATTCTACAGAATAACGGGTCATTATAGGTTTTTTTTTTGTTGTTGTTAAGAGGAAAAGGTTTTAAGGAAGAAAAAGCATAAGCATTAGGGCTGGGCAATATGAAGATCTGTTATTCCACTTCTACCAAAGCGATTTACCAACAATGACGACATTTAATTAACACACGAACAAACAGCGATTCATTTTGTGTTGCGTTTAAACCTCTGACTGCTAGATGGCAGTGTTGTAATCTAACTCCAGCTATGTGACCCCACCACTCCAACGAAACGCCCTAAACTGAGACAGGAAGTAGTGTAAGGGCGCACCGCTAACGTTAGCATTAACAATGTTGTTCTTTATATTATGACAGTTTTTCTAAAATTAGATTTTTTTTTAAATCGCAGTATATAGCCTCGCTTACAGTATGGCGTTTCTGAGATCTCATCATTACTTTGATTTGTACGGTCTTAAATCAGCTGGAATCAGCTTATTTTAAATTGTCAAATGTTTTTTTATTTTTTGTTTAAATATTGTTGCCTTTTCATGTTTTTCAGCGATAAATAGTTGGTTGTTTTGTATAAATATATTTTGTTGAAAATTTATAAAATGTTATTTTATAGGCAATTAATTAAATCAACTTTTTTCCCCCTCTTTCAATATTAAAATCACAATACACACAACATGTATAAATGATTTTCCGAAATGGTGACGTGTGTGTGTGTGTGTACACAAAGGTCACGATGTGACCTGTGGTAAATGTATTTAGTCTTACCGTCACATGACTAACGAGCATCGAGTCCTGAGGAGTTATTGCTGCGTTTCTTCACTTGCTTAAGAAGGGAAGGTGAATCCTGGCTCTGTGCTCCACAAGCTCTCCTCTCATCCTTTCAGTAATACAATAAGTGATTTTGAAAATTAATTTTTAAACACATCAGCTCTCTAGCTTTTACACTTACCTTACTTCAGGCTGTTAAAAAGATTTCTAATCGGACTTGTGCTCCCTTTCACTGTCCGTGCAGGGTTTTATCCCAGGTTCTCTGGTTTCCTCCCACTTCACAAAAACATTCAGTGTAGGTGGATTGATGATTCTAAATTGCCACTGAGTGGGAACAACCGGGTGTCCTGTTCACATTTGTTTCCGGCGTTCCTGGGATGGACGCCAAGGTGAAGGCGCGTACTGAAGACGGATGATGATTCTTCTTTGCGCGTTCTGTATCTGTGAGAAAGTAAGCCGTTATGTCTTGGGCCACACCCACTTCGCCTAATTATTGTAGTGCTTCTCATTTTTGTCTCTTATTTTTTTTTATGCTAATACCTAAACCTGAGCTAATGTGCTTCACTCTGACTCTGTCTTGACTTTTTTTAAAAACTAAAAAAAACTAGTATGATGAATCTTTTGACTCTTAGTCATCTGTTTTTTATTAGTTTTTTTTAACGAACTTCCCAAATGACATGAGTTCTTCTGAAGTAATTAAAGATGCAGTGATTACGTTTTTGCCATCATATTAAGCAGTATGGCGAAGTGTGTGTGTGTGTGTGTGTGTGTGTGAGGGAGAGAAATTTTGATGTGAACGAGTGAAACAAGTTCCTCACACAGGCCTCATTACACGCACGGAGCTAAAAGCAACTGAAAAGCTTTTAGTACAAAAGCCTCTGAATAATTTAGATCTGATAATATTTGCTGTGGTTTGCAGAAACCCCCCTTCTCTCTCTCTCTCTCTCTCTCTCTCTCTCTCTCTCCCTCTCTCTCTCCCCCTCTCCATATCTCC
>JAQQZR010000016.1:1655912-1667959 GCA_030068235.1 Notoglanidium macrostoma | reverse complement strand
CTCGCTCTCTCTCTCCCCCTCTCCCGCTCTCCCCCGCTCTCTCTCTCTCTCTCTCTCTCTCTCTCCCTCTCTCTCTCTCTCTCTCTCTCTCTCCCTCCAAATGACACAAATGGATTTCCTTCATGGACTCTAACAGAGGGGAAGGTGGGGGGATGATGATGATGATGATGATGGCCATAGCGAGGGAGGATGATGCTCTTTCCTTCGCTAATTAGTTTAGTAGTAAGACACTCCCAGTTTGGGTGGACCGCTGCATTGCTGCTTGCAGTTGGAGTTTATAAGGCCAGATTGGAACCCATAATCCTCGTTCATGAGCAGACCCCCAAGACCTCGGGTGAGTTTCGCTCTGGGTTTTGAGCGTCAGTGGTGATGCAGCGTGCATGCCTCGTTCCCTTCCTCGTCCCTACCTCGTCCCTGCGTGCTGCCATGCTTACGGTTTTTTTTATCGCATGTTCCTTCAGTATTCCCGAGTTGAAACGTAGATAAATTATTACTACCGTTACTGAATTTAGGCATCAAGGAACGTTTACTATTTCACAGCGAGAGTCTGAAGCCTGAAGTCGAGCTGAAAGACATGGAGCGGCTTATTTTAGACTCTTTCTGCTGTTTTTTTGCGATGCGGTGTTGAGCTTCTGCTCGTGTGATCCAGTGAGTGATCTGCAGGATAGAAGCGTGCTTGCTCTTACAGCACTCAACACACTTTCACAGGATCAATACGCATCTGTAAATTGGAAAAAAAAAAAAGCAACGTAAACGTAATGGATGCTGAAAGTTCTACAAAAAGTTCAGTTTTATAAGTCGAACATTTTAATGCGGTGCTGCTTCTGCGTATTTCAGTGTGGATTGTTTTCTATTCTTAACATGAATGACAACTGAATAATAGGTATAAAATTCTTGCACAATAAAATTGCTCTGAAGTGCATACAAGTTGAAGTGACTAAAATAAAAGTAGTATACAGTGCCGTTAATTATTCTTATTTCCGCATCTAGCTGTGCTTCCGATAACTGATGTTTAATAAAGTCACCTGCTTATCTTCATGATATACTTTCACTACCTTCAATATCTGAAAAGGATGTAATCATGGTTAGGAAATTCTGCCAGTTAATTATTGCTCATTTCTGCTCTGATTATTTAAGATAGTCTGAACGTGTATGGTTAAATCTCACTAAAAATAATACTTTTTGCACTTTTTTTGTCACACACTTATTACAGCGACAGCTAGAATGTCTTGTTTGCGATGAGTCATGTCCACCTTCTCCGGTGTGTATCGCTGTCTGGCTTGATTACAGTTTTGTCCACTGTGATGCACCCAGCGCTTGTTTCTGCACTCCTGTGCCTCTTTTCTGCCACTGATATTGTGTGTGTGTGTGACGGAGGAGGAGCCAGATCAGCTCTGATTACAAGTTGCATGATCACTTTCCTGCCTCTTTTCTCCCCCTTCTCTAAGGCCTGTGCTATTTAAGGCTGTAGCTGAACCCGACTCCGTCCTGGTCCCAGATTCCCCGAGCTTGTACTTTTTTTGCGTGTGTGTGTGAGGAGAATGGGGCTGGGCCATGCTTGTGGGCGTGTACATGGTATAAGGCGCGTACGCATCCACCTTCACTTCTGAAAACCCTGCAGATCCCCAAACCGGCTAGGCCGGGCAGCGGAGTGCGCAAAAGCAGCAGCAGCAGCAGCAGCGGAGGAATCGGTGGAGGAGGCAGGATGTTGTCCATGTCCTACAGTGAGAGCATACGGAGCGGGATCAGCCGCTACCATTCGGACCAGGGACTCAACCAGGCCCCAAGACAGACCAACCCAACCGAGCTCCAGCGGCTTAGGGAGCAGCGCGCCGCCGCACACGTCAAGAACATGGAGGACTTTCTCAAGATGAACGGCCTCACGTTAGAGGAGTGCGTGTCCTTCCAGACGGGAATGAAGTACAGGTAAGGGCTCGGGTCTGACCGTGACTTCGGAGGGAGTCGTATGATGCGCTCAGGCTCGGACTCGGCGCTCACCAGTCTGGCTCCACGTTTATGCTTTAGACTCCGGAGAGCCGTTAAAGGATTTAACTAGAGATTTCACACACGTCTTAATGGAGTCCCCGCGTTCGGTTCGATCTAAATTACCTTTTTCGACCCAGCAACAGGTGGATGATTTTATTGCACCTGCGCTCGTGTTGAAGTGCTCGTCTGCAGCACTCTCGCTGCAGTGTAACACTTTCCCGCAGTTCCCCCTCACATCACGCTACCAGCCCCGGATTTATTTTCATCATCTAGGTCGCTGGTATATTTGTTCAACAATGACAGAAGGGCAACTCGGTCGCTGAGGCAAAGTGCGGACTGAGATGCTCTGATGTGAACGTGCAGCTTATTTCCTGTACAAAATCCTATGTTTATTTTTACCCATGGTGGATAAAAAAACACTTCGTTTTACCCGACACCTTTATCCTGCTCCCTACACGCAGCTAATGTGATTAATTGCATTGCGGTTTCAGGATTAATGTTTGATAGGTTAAAGCATATCGAGACCCGCCTCAGCTGGTGTTGTGTGTCAGGGACAGCAGTCACTCGGAAGCGTTTTGCTCTGGCGCTCTGCCAGGGTCACCCGGCGAGCCGGTGTCCGTTCTGGGTACCGAAGCTGAGTTACACGAAGGTTGGTCAAAATCCAGTCATGCGGAAATGCTTCGGATATTTACTGTTGAAATGTTTTACTCCTCCTCGGATAAAATATTTCTTGACCGTAGACTATCAAAGGCAGACGAATCCGTAGTGCCTGGGAGATTGTATCGGGGGGAAAAAACTTTTTAGTGTTCTGATGGTCATCAGCTTTCTTTTATTTGCCTTTTTAATCTTGTGTTTTCCCTTTTTTGTTTTTGATTGGTCATTCTCTCTGTTGGCATGGGAAAAAGAGTCTGTGCCCATGTTGCCTCAGATTCCTGTTCCTGGCTAACAGGAGAGGAACCTGATGTGGCCTTCTGCTGTTGTAGCCCATCCACCTCAAGGCTCGATGTGTTGTGCATTCTGAGATACTTTCCTGCTCACCACAGCTGTAAAGAGTGATTATGAGTTACTGTATCCTTCATGGCAGTTTAACGCAGTCTGATCATTTTCCTGAAATTCTCAAACCAGTTCCTCGGCACCAGCACCCATGCCCTGTTCAAGTCGCAGAGATCACGCCGTTTCTTCATGCCGTTTCATGTGAACATTGCTTCAGTCCGTTTTCCCGTGTCTGCATGATTTGATGCGTTGCACTGCTGCCACACGATTGTCAGATTGGATAATTGCATGAATGACCAGGTGAACTGCTGTTCCTAATAAATTGAGCATTCAGTGAGGTGTTGGACGATTAAAGTTCAAACCTCTGAGACCACATTGAAAAGCTGGGATTTTTTTTTTTCCCCCTTTTAAAACTGGAAAATTTTATATAAGGTTTAAGAATTTCTAAATATTTAAAACAATGACTGTAAATGGTCAATATCTTGATCAATATCAGACATCTGCTTACATTTTAAATAAGGACCTAGAAATAATGCAGAATCCTGAACATTAACTATTCATGCTTTGTGCAAAAGGTCAGATTTTCCTCTCTTCTATAGACCGTATTCACATGGTGGCCATTTTTCCTCCACATCACACTCAGGGTAGGAAGTTCAAATAAAAACATGCTATTTCCTATCGTTTCATGTAACACTATGAAACAGTAAAGTTAATGTCCGCAAGGAAGTGGTTGAATGTTAACGTTAGCTAACAATCAAATATGCTGTTGTATCTTAAAATATGACCCGACGTCATTCTGGATTTTTGCTGTCCACTGTTTTCGCCGCTGCTGATCAGTCAGGAAGGTTGTCATTTTTCAGATTCCCTACGTTTATGACATGTGACCTGGAACACAGCAGAACATTATGATCCCTTTATGTGAGCTTCTCACCCTGAGCATGGCGCCGGAGGAAAAAGGCTGCAGTTGATTTGATCTGAATTGGATCATAAGGTTTTACACCAACTGGAGTCCGTGCCAGCTCGAGTGCACGCCTTCATTAAAGCAAAAAGCGGACAGACCAAATACTAAGAGACTCTGAAATTTAATAATCATGATGTTCTGCTACAGCTTTAGGGCACCAGAAGCAAGTGGAGACGGAAATCGGCATCACCGCCTCATTAAAAATTTAACAAGGATGTAAAATATACCTACAAGCATCCTATATGTATTATGAGTCAGCTAAGTGTACGCTCACTTGACCATCGCTTGCTTTTCCACTCAAGTTCAAGCTCATGTGACGATGCTTATTATTGGGGAAGCTCTAGTTACAAACCGGGAAAGGTTTACTGTTTTTAATCTAATGCATGAGTCCTCTAATGTGACGCCGTGTTTATTGTAATTGAGTCACTGTAGGGAAGACCTCATCATTCAGCCCGAGAAAGAAGGGGAGAGAGCGAGAGAGGGAGAGCGCTAGGCTCCATCACTTATTCTGACCTCTCACCTTTAAAACAGTTGTGGTGCACTCGTGTAACACTAGCACAAAACGTGTAGCAGAAACCGCAGATCTCTTATCAGTGAGAGGAGGCCTGGATCAGGCGCACGCACACTCGTGGGTAAGAAAAGCAGTACAGGAAGTACAGGTTAAAGCACTCCGAGGAATTAAACACCAGACTCGTAAGGGGGATTGACTTACACTCACCTAACAACTGCTGCTAATGAATCAACCACTCCGTTTCCTGCTCTTACAGGAAAATAATCAACAACCGGCGCGGTGCGATGAAACAGCGTTACTGTTCTGTAGTTGATTATTTTCCTGTAGCAGCCAGAGTTAATACAGTTTTAAGTTTATTTTATTCTCATTTTGAGAAATTAGTTTTAGTTCAGTTTTTATTCGTATTTAGTCTTAGTTTTTCAGGCATTATGAGGAAAGCCTTGATTTATAGGTCTTGAAAGAGCTGGGATGAAAAAATGCATGAGCCCAAATATGACCTAGTTCATTGTTTGGATAAAGTTGTTTAAACGCAACACACTACAACAACAAAAGATGTGAACCTTTAGAAACAATGTAACCTTTCTTTTTTTTTAAACTTTTAAGAAAACACATTCCTAGACCGAATGAGCAGCATGTTAAAGAATCACTGAAAAAATGTGAAGTCCAAATGAAATGAGGGGAGCGGAGGGGAGGGTGTCATTTCTGAGTTTCCATTGTGGAGATGACCAACACGCACAGGAAAACGTGTTGCTCATGAGGAAACGTGAGGAAAACAAGTCATAGAAGATAGAAGCCCTCACAGAGAGAAAACACTCCACAAAGCCTCATCACCATCATCTGCCTCAGTGCCCGCTATACCGCCACCTGCAGGGACTGGCCCGTCATGTCAAGGAGTCAAACTGAACAGGACCCAGAAATCGAGGGGGAAAACAAAGTTAATTTTACCTGTAATTCTGTTTCATTTTAGTTCATTCGTTCCTTGAAGCTTTTATTTAGTTTTTTGTTTTTTTTTAAACATTTTTTATGTTTTAGTTGATTTTGTTCGTTTTAGTCTTAGTTTTCATTAACTGTAATAACCCTGGTATCAGCCTGTCCTGAGATGTTATTCCTCTTTTTGTTATACCACAGCAGCATGCAAGGGAACACTTTTTTTTTTTTTTTAACTTGTTAATGAACATCATACTTTTTTATCCATTTATAGTTACACTTAATGTTTGCGAGAGAACCAGAAAATAAATATACAGCACGACACTGGAGACTCCTTCCGTGACGGTTACATTGACCGAGTGCATCTGCTGTACACGTGCATTGTTAATGAACTGTTGCTATAGAAACGGTAACGTATCAGAGCATATTGTAGAAAATGAATCGACAATTTGACAAATCAGATTCCAGAATTCAGCAGCTAGCGTCACAGCTCCGTTGTGAGGTTGTAAATGGAACACTGTCGCTTATTTTAAGAACACGAAACCATATATAACATCTCATTTATAACAGTGAGATTATGACACGAGTCATCCATGTTAATGACTGTAATATCGTTCTACCTAAAATGCAAAACTATCCGAAACTCATAAAAGTATGACGTTAGTGCTGGAAAAATTTAACAAAAATTAAACAGAAGGTAAGTTTTCCTGTGAGTGTGATGTGAGATTCACCCACTAGGTGGTGCTCTCGCTCAACAAAAGGCAGACGAGTCTTGTCCTGCAGTGCACTGAGATGCTGAGCAGGGCTAATTATCTCACCGTGAAGGATAATCTGATGTGTAACAGAGGAGCCAGGACTAGACAACACGTCTGATGGCGTCCGAGTTAAACACCGCAAACCCCTAGACGAGGAAAATCCTAAAAGCTGAAGAAGACATTCAGAAATCCCAGACACTTAGTGTTGGAGCGCTGGATTCTGATTGGTCAGAAGGTGTTGAATAATTTTCTATTAATTATTTTCTATTTAATTCTATTAAACCGCTCATTCACATGAACCTGTACAGCGAACGCTCCACTGGATGTTTTCTGTCTGTTTAGCGTTTATGGAAGGAGTCTTCAGTGTCAGCACTTTGTCAGAAACAGTCCGGGGTAAAACTGTGACTTTTCCGATATCTGCTTTTTATCGCCTTATTAACTTCGAGAGAGAGAAAAGGGAATACGTGTTTATCGCTGCGATAATGTAAGTGAGAACAGGAACCGGCGCATCTTTGCAACGTTAAAGGTAACTATAAATGGCTCAAAAGTATGATGTCATTCTTTAGTAAACAAAAGCTGTTGCAGTTAGAGGTGTGGTGTCAGAGGAATAAAGCACACGAGGGCATTCTGCTAGTGTTCAGTAATCAGTCTTCTTCCTCTCTGGCTGGTTCAGATTCTGATTAGAAGGCTGGGGTGTCAGGATACAGTCGGGTGTGTTTCTGATTTCAGGAGAAGTTAAAGCTCTAGCTGACGTCTGCACACACACACACACACACTCACACACACGTATATTGCATCATATTTTAGTGTCGGTATTTCTGTCCTTATCAGGAAGTGTGCCACTTGGAGCTTCTTTACATTACAAGATGTGCTGATGACTACTCTGTGTGTGTGTGTGTGTGTGTGTGTGTGTGTGTGAGAGAGAGAGAGAGAGAGAGAGAGAGAGGGCAATAATGCTATGGACAGGAATCTGCTGTGCTCAGTAGAGCTGTCCAGTCTGAGCCTCACTCGTACTGATGGCAGCGTGCAAATGTACAGACCTTTGAAATCTTCACTGAGGTTTGAGTCTTCATTAAATCAACATAAGTTTCTTTATCAGCATTGGAACCAAAACTGAAACACACTTTACCAACATGTGAACAATACCATCTAACATTATCGGCGTGATTATTTTAACTCAGAATATCAGCACAGTAATGAATAAAATGATTTTGTTTAAACCACAGTGCAGTTTCAGGCTGGAGTCTGATTGGTCAGAAGGTTTGCGATGTTTCTGTAGAACACGTGGCTTGGACAGGAAGGATGGGTTTATTTATTAATGCGCTCTTTAACATAACATGGTATTGTTTCTATAGCAACAGCTCATACACAGGGATATGTATGATGCACACCTCCACATAATCTGAGAAACGGGTTTAAAAAGGCACCGTGTTAAAGTTAAACATATAACAATTATTTATTTAAAAGCTATGGAAGGGGTTTTGTAAAATCTTCCAGCAGGTGAAAGTGTTCAGGACAGCGTAGAGCAGAGAGAGGGTGTCGGTGATCTGATCGATCGAGAGTGAGAGAGAGGGCAGTCCGATCGGGAGAGCGAGCGAGAGGGAACAACGCAACAGAGACAGACTACTGAGCCAGAGAGAGAGGAGACCGAGAGCAGAGCAATCAGAGAGAGATCAGCTTGAGAGGGGGAGAGAGAGGCTGATGAGGGAATGACTTTATCACTGCTATAGCGTAAGTGAGAACAGGAGCTAACTTGCTAAACTGCATTAACATTCAAAAGTTAAAAGTGAATATTTTAGCTAATTTAAACTTGAAATAGTCAGACAGCACCGCTGCTTCTCAGCGACCGTAACAGTACGACGTCCCAGAACACCCCGCGCTCTGAGTGACATCCCAGCATGCCCTCTGTTTAGCGCATTATATCATTATTATGGCTGACCTTTAACCCTCCTGCTACAGACTGCACCCTGCTCTGTAAATCTGCGTTTCCTTTTCCTTTATGTGAATCAGAAAATGGCTCTCTGGGCATTTAATGTAGCGAGGCAGAGAATTCGAGCTTTTCATCCATAGATTAGCGCCCGCTGTGTCCCTAGGTGTGAGGTTGCGTGCGTTACACAAGCCGTCACGTGGATGGAGACGTCTGAGCGTGGCTGTGAGCCTTAATATGACAGTGAGGGATATCTCACATGAGCGCTTGTTGCGCTGCAGTTATACGGTTATATAAGAGAGAGTTTCCCTCATCGCTCGCTGCAGTCTGGTGTTTTAGTCTCGAGAGGTTTTTGACCCATCAGCATGTGACTTCTTATTAGATCAAATTGTTCACATGAAGATCTGAAAGTAAATATAAAAACCCGAGTTGCTTAGGGCCGATCAGCACCCAGTCGTTTCCGCTGAGGAACGTTGCTTTGTGGAAATGGGGTAATTTCCTATTTTACAGGAGCTCCTCTGAGATTTTATTTCCGTCCGTATCGGCCATGCAGGTGTTTCTCTCCGTCCTCCTCCGAGACGCTTACATGCCAATGTTGTTTGCCAAACTGGGTGCTCGTTTGTTCATTTTTTTTTTTTAAACAGACATACCTGTGAATTTCTACACAGATCTCACCTCATGTTGGAGAAAAGATAATGTAGATAACATATAAACATATAAACATAATGTAGATCTCTGCACTCAGTTCCTGTGCCCCCTCCACCCCAGTAACCTTTATATTATCTCATGCTCCTCCTCTTTGACGGTGTTGGACTGTGCATTAAATGCATTAAGAGAAGATGACAGTTTTAAATCTGCAGACATTTAAAAGTTTCCCGCTGTAAGTGGTTTATTCCCACTGATATAATTATGACAGTTGGCTGATTGTCGTCAGTCCATCCATCTTTCCGCTGAGTGATTACTGTGTGTGTGTGTGTGTGTGTGTGTGTTTGTGTGTGTGTGTGTGTGTGAGTGCACAGGTCTCTGAGTGATTGTGTCAGAAACACCTACAGTTCTCGGTATCACAGAGCTATGGACTGCTCGTGTGTTAGAAGTGTAATTAACCCTGACGTGATCGTGTTGAATATTATATCATAATGACTCTGGTGTTTAAATTACAAGCAGGTGTTCGGATTCATGCTGTGTAGAAAAACCTGGCCGTGTGCTTTATCCCGGTTTAGGATGCCATGCCTCTGTGATTACACACAGTTTGTTTGCCTTGGCGAACGGGATTACACGTCGCTGAAGTCCGTGTGCGGCTGACCTGAAAGGGATTTGAGCAGCTTAGTAGATCTTTTGGATAAGCCTTTGGATGAGGATACACGTAGGCACTTGTTCAGAAAGAAGTTCACAGACACTCCAATGATCTCTCTCTTTCAACAACATGACAAGGGTGTGTAAACTTTCTGTAACTCTGCAAATAACAATTTTTATATTAATGCACTTCTGATGCGTTATCGTTTCTTTAGTAACGCCTCGTCCGTATGGGATTGGACAGTTTGTGTCACAACTTAAGTCTGATAATAATGAATATTTAACAGTGGAACGAGCATCACTGTTTATATGTTGAGGTGTCTGTAAGGAGCGAGTCTCCGGTGTCTGCTCTTAAGGGTTTTATGTTTTGGTTTCAGTTTTCCAGTAACATGGCAAGCTGCTTGTTTTCTCATCTTATTAATTAAAAAAAAAAAAAAAGAGAGAAAAAGACACTCTGGTGAGGGAGCGTCTGGCTGTAAATGTAACTTTAAATGGATAAAAAGTTTATCAGTTAGTAATTATAATTGTTAAAAACAAATCGTGCAAGGAACAAACCGTTGGGGATGTGGTGTTATAGGAAAATAATCTTTCCTAAGAAAGTTTTCCTTTAACAGCACGACACGGGGTGTTATTGCTTACTCGGCAGATCTGCGGAAATATCGTTCTGAGAATTCGTTGGTAACTTGTTTATAAATGTATTGTTGACTGTTTCTAATGTGTCTAAGTACAGTATACGAGTTGGTCATTTCTCTTCAACACCAGCAGCAACTCCTTTAATAGTTTTGGGGAAAAAGAGTGTAATTGACTTGTGTTTATTCCTACTGAAATGAAATTCCCGGTTAATTTTAGAGCGCTCTAACATCCATATGCTCATCCGATCTCATCCATATGGTCGCCGTGTGAAACGTTCTCACAGTCACTGAGCGTTTCACTGAACACTAATGAAACTTCACTTTCATTCAGATTACTTCGTGTTCCTGGCACCAAGGCTGCTCAAATAATCCTGTTTTTATCGTGATGGTTATCGTGGTGTTTGGCTTCCTGAGTTACGCATTGCTTGGGACAACGGTGTCAAAAGTTTTCACACGTTTGAAAGGTCTGACTAATCACAGATCAGACAGATTTTCAGAAAGTAGTTTTATAGATCAGTGTATGTTGACTATGATTGTGTTTGTTTCTCTTTTTAAAGATCCACGCAATACGTATGTTGATTATAATTGTATACACACTGTGCAAGTGATACAGGGCTATAACGTACGGACGTAATTATTTCAGCTCAGTGGTTGTAATAAACACTTGTGGTTTTTGGCGTTAATAGCTTCGTGGTGGTTCTGATAACAGAAAATCCAACAAATTCCAACATGCTTGACTTTCCATCAGGGTGTCGAGGGCCGATCCTTGTTTGTGTCGCACTACAAGGCCCGTTCGTCGTTCCCAAAATGTCGGCCACGATAAATCCCGTCGGAACCGGCCTGAATTCATGTAGCCTGTCTCTGGTCCCGGCATTAGCGGCGAGTTCACAACATTCCTTTTCATTTCATTTCATTTCATTTCAAGCTCTAGGCTGAATCATTTCAAACGTATAAGTTGTGGTAGAAAGGATACGGTTAAAATTTGAATCATGGAAAACCGAAAGGAGAAATTAGAAATCACTCTAGACGAGGAATCACTCCGACAGGAAGTGAAGTACCTTCGAGATCTGGTCCGATCACTGACGTGTCCGAGACTGGAGGATGTCCCTGCTTTAATACAGCACAGAATTCACATTATTGTTTTGAGAAAAGAAACTTAAGTATTATATATATAATATGTATATCAGATAGTATCACGATATTGTTATATATACACACACTATCTCGCGCGCGCGCGCGCACACACACACACACACACACACACACACACACACACACACACGGAGTACAAGCTCCGATTTAATATTCACTCCATTTGCACAAGTGTGTTGAACAGCTGTGAGAGGAGCAGCTGTCGCTTCGGCGTGATTAACATCATTTGCATAATGGATTTTTGTCACGTCCATTTGTGTGTTTTTGCATGTGATGATATAAAATGCAGTCTTGTGTGCAGGTCAGAAAACATGTTCCTGATCATCATTGAATCATACACAGAGAGCTGGGGAAGAGATTTTATAAATCATCTGAGACTCGTTATTGATCCCGCTCGGCCTCTATCGCTCCACAGATCCGTCCCAGTGATGGACCTGACGCCACTTTTCTTTTTCCTTTTTTGTTTTTAATCGATCAGCGTCTGTCGAGTCTCGAACAGAGAATTGAAATGGACAGGAAGGCCGCCGTGTGGTCATGATCACCGATCGGCCGTTACTTTCAACACGTGAAGAGATTTAAACCAGCAGCGTCCCACACGGCTTCGATTACAGTGCCAGTAATCCATAATGTGTTCCAGCGTGGCTACGAACACGCAAGATTTTTTTTTTATCTTGGACGCTTTATTAAAGTCCAGAGATGAAATTTTTCATTTTGGTTTTTAATAAAAATGTACCGATAGTATCGTAAAGCATGATAACGTTTCACTATTTATCCTGATGAAGTGTAATTGTGTCGTCATGGCTGCTGGATGTCCAGCGTTACCAGGGTATCACGTTTACCTGTGTGTGTGTGTGTGTGTGTGTGTGTGTGTGTGTGTGTGTGTGTGTGTGTGTGTGTGTGTGTGTGTGTG
>JAQQZR010000016.1:1627902-1638524 GCA_030068235.1 Notoglanidium macrostoma | reverse complement strand
GGGCTGTAACATTCTGTGTTAAAGAAAGCGAAGGTTCAGTATTCAACTCCAGCATGCAGTTATACCAGGGGTTCCCAAAGTAGAGCTTCGTTTTATTCACGTTTTATGATAAATAAGATGAGAAATATTGCTCCGGCTATGAAGATGGATTTTGTGTGTGAATATTTTTGAAGTGCTCTTGGGAGCCACATTGGAACAAGTCACATTTAAATGAAGAGTGTGTGTGCTACGTTCAATCCGTTAAACCCTTTCTCCTGACATGTAGCACTGAGGGTAGTTCAGCAGTAGAAATGGACAAATTTCCCCCGTCTACCTTCACTAAACAAACCTTCAGTCTCACAACTCGTGTATTCACTTTATCAAGCAGTAAGGACCAATAGCAATAAATAAACTAAAATGTAGGAGCTGGAAGTGTAAAATGGGAAAGCATTCCATTGTGCATTATGAATATGTACATATATTTAAATAATATTCAAACTTCTAACACCGTGTGGTCAAAAGTATGTGGACACCTATCTCGCGCAGGCGAGGTTCTTCCCCAAACTAGCAGCTAAATCTGGAACAGGATGTTCAGCAACCATCACGTGTATGGGTGTGATGCTCGGATGTCCACACACCTTTGGCTCTGTAGAGTAATCCTAAGCTTTGCCGATGCTGAACCCCTTTACTGGAATGTAAAACATAATATCAGTAATGAAGCTACACAGACTGCTGACCTTATTAAATATTTTCCACTGCACTTAGTTGTCTGGAGACGTTCCCTCCTTCCTTACTGCAGGAAGCGGTGACCTCAGAAACGCAGACTAAAGCGCCAGAGCAGCGAATTCCTCTAATCTCCTGATCCTCGCCTCGGTTCCCTGCGGACTCGTAGCACCCGCTGAGCAAGGCTCGGAACACTTAGCTAGTGAAGAGCAGTCTGACACGATGCTTTATTAGCAAGCAAAATGAATTGTGCTCCACTCATTCTGCTGCACTCCAGCTCTGTGCAAAGCATCAGATCTGATGGAGTAGGCGGAGGAGAGAAGTGTGTGTGTGTGTGTTGGGGGGTGGGTTACCAGGTGGTGTTTTAAACGCCTGAAGGACGTGATCTTGCACGTGCGAAGAGTAAACACTCGACCTGGCACAAGACGTACATGCGCGCGCGCACACACACACACACACACACACACACACACGCAACCTCTCACTCTTAGTCTTTCTCTCCTTCTCGCATAACCAAACAAAAACACAGGCTGTGCCTCCCACACGCCCGTCTGCCTCCATCTCCATCTCCGTCTCTATTACACAACGTTCTCACCCAAACTCGCTCTCAAATCTTACTGACAAATCATTCCAGCACGTATTTCTGTTTATTTCTTGTAACGCCCAAGGAATCGGAATGTCTTAGCATTCCAGAGCCTCAAAGCAGCCAAGATGTGACTGAAGCATTAACACGGATGTGGAATTGAGGTGTATTTAGCAGAACCTCGGTTAATGTTAGAATCTTGCTGATTGGCCACTCTGAAAAGATCACTGGAGGGCGAGAAGAGACCCGTGGGTCAGACTAATTGGACATCTACCATCAAGTACTGCTCTTCTCTTCTCCTGTCTTCTCTTCTGTTCTGTTCCTCTGACAATCAGCTGGATATAAAGGGCTTTTCAGAACGGCAGACTGGACACTCTGTGTCTGAAAGTCAGAGGGGACGAGGAGGCCACGTTTCAGCAGGACAGCTTGCTCTGTCTGACGTGGTGAGGGCATGGTGAAACTCCCGCTTTTGTGCGGCAGCTATCAGGCTCTGATCAGACACACTCCAGGGGCCAATTAGCAACCTTGGAGCTCCTATTAACTGCCATAAAGAGTCTCAGCAAATGAGCTGTCAGCAGTGCTCAGCTGAGTGTGCAGAGAAAAAAGATCTGCAGAATGTTAAATAAATATATATATATATAGCAGTGATGGTACTTAATGTTCATCTTCTGATTTCTATTCCGTTTAAATGATGACGTCTTGGCACCATGGACACATTAAATGTTAATGTCATTGTGCTCAGGAACAAAAGCTTCCTCACATGAAACCCTGAGGAATTTCTCTTTTTAATAGACATAAATTCTGGTCCATAATGTTCAAGGCTGGTTAACAATTAATGTTTATAATTTACTTCCTGGAGATAATTGATCATCGCTGGTGCCAAACACACACATTCTCATGTTTAGGATGACTTCCTCGTCTCCACGGTCCACCACGTTAAAGCGTTCCTCCTCCTCAGTCGTCCAACACGTTGAGCTAGCTACGCCGTAATTAAGTTTGTTTAGAGCGTAATGTGAAACGCTGTTGACCGTAATGGAAATAAATCACTTCCTGTTTCAAAAGGTCAACGTACAGAATCAATTCAACACCCTTAAGCCACTTTGTTTCCCCTTAATCTAGTTAAAGCTGAACCTAAGCTGGGTTCTGAGATAAAGTTTTTTTATGCCTAATCCTTCTCCTCCTCTTTAGCTTGACTTCTGTTATTTCACTAGAGGAGAAAGTTTGTCATGTTGGTTGTATTTTTTCAAGCACCAGGTCACCTGAGCTTCAAATTACAAGTTTGGTTAGACTTCCTATCTTCCCCACACACACACACACACACACACACACACACACACACACACACACACAAATAGTAAAAACTGTGTATACTGTATGGTTTGTGTTGTAGGGAAATACGGCAGATTTCTGTCTCATATTGTTTGTTCTCTCCGGTGCGACCAAACATCAGAAACAACAGAGAGAGAAGCTTTGTGTCATGCTGCATCATATAATGATGAACATTTCCAGCGATGTATCTGAGAAATTATTATAGTAAACGGCACCAGCCAGAGAAAAGATGGTTGGTAAATGTTAAATACTCTGAGGAGATTGCATAGCTAGGCTTCCAGTGTAATCTGTGCCAGCGTTGTCCTCACTGTCGCCGACCTCGCTAGCGGTCAGAGACCTGATGACTACACTGATAGTAAACTACTGTTAGCGAACATTTTACACAATGGTATATTAATATTTAAATGAAAGACAAGCAAACAGATCCGACTCTGAAATCTGTATTTTATTATTGCGTCAACAAGAATTTACAAACAATGAGAAATCTACGTCGATCACGACGTACACGGAGAAACAATCTTGTAATCAGCTACCCAAGAGGTTTTGTCCCCTGCATGCGCAGCCACTAATGTTTGTAAACAACCTCTCTCTAGGTCTCGGGGACAAAAACTCAACAGTTAGAGTTACAGTTGAACTGAGTGCACACTGCTGACTTACAAAACGACACACGTGACCACAAAAAGTGCAGTCCAGCACCACGAATACAGCGAGTGGTGTAACTGACAATAGAGCCGAAAAGCAGGCACATAAAGACTAATCCAAACAGCATAATGCAAATACAGGAAGTTGAGATGACTGACTGTGCAACAATAAGGTGATTTTAATATCAAGGGTTTAGTATTGAGTGTACTGGCAGAACACGCAGCACTGCTGTTTATTTGTTTTATACTTTATATTGTGGTTTATTTAATACACGTGTATGATCTTTGCACTCTCTCACTCGCTCGCTCGCTCACTCTGTGTCTCTGCTTCAGAGCCGAGGTGGTGCTGGGCAACATCATAAAGAAGAAAGGATGGAGGTATCAACATCTTTAATTTCCTCTGTTCGTTTCTCAGCTCAGTGGAAAAGCCGTAGGACGAGAACAATACGATACGCACATGAAACATTACTGCTAGCAGCAGCGCCATCGCGGTGTCTCATAGAGGACCGAGCTGTGGATCAGACGCTCAGTTTTTTACCAGTTGATCTCTTAATGCAGTTAAAGCGTCTCTGTTATGTGCTTATTAAAAATCAAGCTGTATAACAGCACGTGTCTGGGCTCGAGTGATAAAGAGCATGTGTGCGCTTGGAAATAAGCCATGCATTAGCATTTATTAGCATTTGAGACATTTGAATCAAATTTTTCTGTATCTTCTAGTTTAAGCTGTTGCATTAAATTTGACTCAAACATTTTTAATGTTCTCTCTCCCTCTCTCTCTCTCAGACGCTCCAGTTTAGTGATCACCACAAAAATATTCTGGGGTGGAAAGTACGTTCTTATTGAACCTTTGGTTTTACTTTAATAGTGCTGAGCAATTTTGCAAAATCAGAATCTTAGTTTTTTCTTTTACAACACTAAGTCTAACGATTGGATGCTGAGGTGTCTGAGTATATTTGTCAAGTTTTTTTTTTGAATAGAGTAACAGAACCTCAATGTTTTTAATGTTCTCCCAGGGCAGAGACTGAAAGAGGACTTTCAAGGAAACATATAATAGAAGGTGAGTCTAAAAAAAACACACAAAAACAAGACGTGACACCACGGCCAGAGTTACGCGCCTTATTATTGCCGAGAAAAAGAGAGAGGTTTTTAATTAAGGTCTCTCGCTCCAAGGAGAAGTTGGTCGTCTGTGAGCTGAAGGTTTCTGTTACAGCTCAATATAATCCTTCATATAGCCACATCATTTTAAATACTGTTCATGTTTTTATAATCTTTAACAATTTCAAAAGAAAAATATAAATGTTTGATACCATGTTTTATGTGAAATCAGCAGTTGAAATACAGCTCTACATTTATTTATTCACATTTGTACTAAAATGTGTCATTGTGTCATAACATAAACCTTCATGACTCCTTTTTTTGTTTTGAAGGACGTCTACAAAAAGTAATATAAGTACTGATTTCCAGCAGCTACTTTTTTTTTTTTCTTTTTTTTTTTTTTAAACAGTTAATTTGCACATTATATCTTGGCATTGCAGTGAATACATATAGGAAACTTTATTGTAGGTGAAAGGAAATGTTAGCATATGAATACACGTGTGTGTGTTTGCGTGCGTGCAAGAGAGTGTTGGTGCAGTGAGGTGGCTTTAGCGTTTGTTCCCCCGCATTACTTGGGACAGTGTGTCGGTGTGTCATGTGACTTGACAGTTGTGACGGTGATTTAAACTCATGTTAATGCAGCGTGTGAAACTCCACAGGTTTAAAAGCTTCACTGGAGAGATTGCAGTTAGACTACGTGGACGTGGTGTTTGCTAACAGACCCGACCCCAACACACCCATGGAAGGTGAGACGGCGACATCGCTAACGACGATCAGTGTAACTATAACAGTATAAAAATTCAGCTTTTATTAATAAAACGTCTCCTGAAGGTTGAACATTAATGGTAATGTTTACAGTCTGTTTATCTGTGTGGCCTGTAGCTTTTATGTTTCCTTTTTAAGTTCATATTGAATGAAAACACATCAAAAAATCATTTGCAGCGTGTTTCCATACGATTGTTTTTTTGCATTTAAAAAAAATCCATTTTGAATTAATGTAAGGAAAAAGGAAACCTGCATGTAAATGTTTCCATCTCCAAAAATATACCTCTTCCAAAGCTAACGTCAGACTCTGCCGCTTGTTACAGGATCCGACATCCGTCATGTTTTCTCTCCGATATCCTGTCTACCATTTTTGCTGATAACGGACAGATTTTTCTGACGTCTGCAACATTCGAGACCAAATTTTAGCTTCGCTGGACTTCAGACAAATGTAACTAGAGGTGAAGGATGGCTAGTATTACTCGCATTACTTAGAGAATACCTTGTCATAATAGAGACCGTTAGTTCGTATCGGCAAACTAGCTAACGTTTGATATTACTCGCTTCTGAGAGAAATTTCCCAGTGGTCACACAACAACAGCTGAAATGGCTGTAGGCAGCGTGACGGTGACTTTCTAAATCCCTCCGTGTGAGTGATTTATGATCTTTAGTCAACGTTCCCCAAATAATTTTGGTGTAAATGCCATTCTCCACTTTATGATGAAACGTTCCCCTGTGGAAATGAGCGTGAACTTTCCCATCAAGACCTTGTTGAACTCTGAGATCTCTGCCTTATGGCTTTAATGTAGCGGTGTGGTTAAACCCGACTATTCTTTTTAGACGGAGGCAGAAGAAACACCCTAGCTTTTTCTCCTTTGTTTCTCCATCTGCCCTTTTGAAAGTTCAGAGGTCACACGTCAGCACACAGCTCGGCCCCGGGGCGTGTGGAGTCTGTGTTGCATCATGCGACTAAATCGCTCTGTCTCCTTATCAGAGTCTTAATCATATATGGCTGTAAATGATTTCTCAAAGCTCCAGACTCATTTTCTAAGCGCCAAATATAATAATTAGTACAGACCCTTTTTTATTTTCACGCACGCTGGTTGTTTTCTAAATAACCTGAGCCTGGAGGTTGTTGATTTTGTTTTGCTTCGTACGTATTGATTAAAGCTGAAAGCTCCTTTCAGTGCAACCTATCAAATACTTCATTAAACGAAAAAAATCAATCTCCTTTCCATTGATCATTTTTCTCTTGGGGAGAAATGATCTCTAGTTCATTGGATGGTTTTGTGAATTTGGGTCAATCTCCTTTGATGTTTTGCAGAGACGGTACGAGCAATGACCCACGTGATCAACCAGGGAATGGCGATGTACTGGGGCACGTCCCGCTGGAGTCCCATGGAGATAATGGTGAGTCACTTCAACTTCCTACGCTCACCCCCCCTCCCTGACCCTGACCCTGACCTCTCCGATGTCTCTGACGTATCAGATGTCTCGGAACAGGCAGCAAGCGCTCCTGGAGTGTGCAGCAGACACAAACCCGCCTCGGCTTGGGGCATTTTGAAACGGGCCCGTTAAATGCCACTTTTTGCGAGTTACTGCTTTGATGCAGTGAAAATGTCATGTTGAATTTATCAGTCGCCCAAAACGGCGTGAGTCAGACAGAACAATTTCAGCCACCTACGGCGTGTTCATCAGCTGGAGTGAAATCCACCTGAACCAGCCGAACCCACGCTGAAATTCACCATGGTGTTTTTCAGGAAGCGTACTCTGTGGCACGGCAGTTTAACCAGATCCCCCCCATCTGCGAGCAGGCGGAGTATCACATGTTCCAGAGAGAGAAAGTCGAAGTGCAGCTTCCTGAGCTCTTTCATAAGATCGGTAAGTGTTCTGCTCTCCGGTACGGACAAATCATACGCACAAAAACCTTAACTATGCGGAAGAAAAAGTAGCAAGCCCAATTATTCCATTACAGTTATCTGGTGAAGGGCGTTAATACTAACCAACAGACGAGGATTATGCTCCGCTGATAATGTCTGAACTCCACAAGTACTTTTCTGATGAAGGAAGGACTGTTTACAGCGGTTTTAAAGTCACTGCCGTTGTCTATAAGTGAATGAAATGTATGATGTCATCCAATAATTAATGAAACTTTACAGTGGTATAAAAGGAAAATAATCAACTAATAGCAATTCTGCTTCATGACGCCACTCTTGCCCCTTTTCTACCAACGGGGAACAGGTTCTTGAACCGGTTCTTTTCAGGATACTTTGATCCTTAATGCCAGCTGTTAAACCAGCCCGTGTTTCCACCATTGTAATCAAGGGTGCGTCGCACAACGGAAGGAAATAGTAGTAGCACGATGGTGGATCACCTTGATTACCTGTGAGCTTTAGTTCTGTCATTGCAGATATTTGTCCTATTTATCCTTTTCCATTGCATTCTTCAATGCTGCACTCTGCTTCCTCTCCAATCTAATGACACACCCACTGATCTCATCACAGTTCACTCCGGGTAAAAAAAAACACTCTTTGGTTCCAGCCGGGAATTCAGGTTCCGAACCAAATTAGTTTTAGTTGAAATGCTCTGAACGGTTTAAAATTTGGTGCGCGATCCAGAACGGAAGGCATGTCCTGTTGGTAGAAAAGGCATCATTGAGTATTGCTGGGTGTTTTGTACTGATATTTCTTACTTGAAATATATAACATACACAATTATCTGTCTAACACTAGTTTGTGAACAGAAATAAACCTATGGTTGCCATCTCACTGCTACTTCTTTTAAACAAACCTGGTGCAACATAAAAATGAACGTAATGCTGGAATAGATCCTCAGCTAGCATTAATGCAAATGAACCTGATGTTGGTGAGGTAGCTAGGTTAACTTTAGTTTTGGAGGTAATTGTTGACGTCACTAGTTGTTATGGCAGATAATATAATAGACCTTTAATAACAGGCGCATGATGGGGAAACACTCGTACCTGATTTCAAAAAAGCAAGTGGTGTAAGTGTATGAAGGAGCGCTCAAGATGCAACAGAAACGCTACTCTGGCACATGTACTACACATGGGGTGCGTGTGTGCGCGCGTGTGTTTTAGGTGTAGGGGCAATGACGTGGTCCCCGCTGGCCTGTGGGATCATCTCAGGGAAATACGACAGCGGTGTTCCTCCGTATTCACGCGCCTCTCTCAAGGTACCCGCTTTCCCATCGGTCTCTTTGTCCCTCCATGTTTTTGTTTTTCTAGATTTCTGCAACATTTTGTGGCTTCGTATGGTGGTTCTCTGTGTGTTTTGTGTTCTAATGGATGTGTTCGTGTCTTCCAGGTTCTAGCTTTGGGTGTTCTTCCTTGTGAATGTGTTTGTGTCTGTGAATGCTCCTTGATGTGGCATGAGCGTGTGTCTCTGTGGTAACTCTGAGGAGGGCATTTCGGCCGTGCTGACCATTTTCATGCACGCACACACACACACACACACACATCAGCCATTTCACACAAGTCCTGAATATGTCCAGTGCAGTAGTGCTGTGTGTGAGTGAAGTGGCATGCAGCATCATATCGCTCTTGGTCCATTGGTCTTGGCTGGAACATTCAGCTCGTCCCTCACCTCCCCGTGTACTCGGCGCTCTAATGATCCGTGCTCTCACCCTGTGTGTACGATCCCGTCCGAACCGACGCTGTGCTGGTGATCTGGACAGTGATGGGTCTTGTGTCTTTTTTCAGATCTATGAGTGCTTGGATCATCAAACAGACTCGACCCTTCCCACTGTTAATCTAACCAACCATATACTGCTGTCCCAGCACACGCACGCGCGCGCGCACACAAAAATATGTATGCTGATTATAATGATTTGATGTATTTAATTTGTAAAAATTGAACTCCTCAGTGTTTTTGTGTGTGTTAAAGTCTTAAAGGAATCGGTTTGGCAAAAAAAACATTTACACACTTTTCCACTCGTCCCAAGTGTAGCTAATCCTTTTGAACCTAATGAATTTCGCCGAGATAAGTCTGAGAGACGCGACTACACTATCAATATAATCATGATGCAATAACAGAATGTTTATAGACACTTTTCTAAGTATCGTCATTATCTTTTAAGCACTGGGTTTGATTTGTTTTGCGATTTTTATAAACGTTCGAAAAAAATCTCAAAATCCGACGCATCCTTTATCGGAACCTTTTCAGCAGAATTTCAGGTAGTATTACGATATAATATTTTTGCCGTATCACTTAACTGTACATTCCAGTGACATTTGTAAGAAAAAAGAAGGAAATGCCACCTGCTTTCATGCAAAAAGCAACTAATAATACTCATTCTTGCTAATGAGCAAACTGCAATCCCCACATCACTCGTTAGTGTGAACGTAGAGTCCGACATCAAACACATCCTGGCTGAACCACTTACATTCGGGGTGAAAGGAAAATAGTTGAATTGGGGATTTTTGCCTAACTGCTCCTTTAAAGCTGTACAGGCAAAGGGAAGTGTATAAGATGTTCTGCCTGTGTCAGTGCTGGGAAAGACAGAGTCACGTGTTTAAAAACAGGCCCTTGTTCACGCAGGCACTGTTGGGAGTGTGTGTGCGTGCTCGTGCGCGTGTGTGTGTGTGTGTGTGTGTGTGCGCGCTTGTGCGTGCTCATGCGTGCGCGTGTGAGAGAGAGCCACAGCAGCGTGCGTGCACAGGGCCCTTGTTTTTGAGCAGGTTGCTGTGTCGTTAACAGGGCTACCAGTGGTTGAAGGACAAGATCTTGAGCGAGGAGGGCCGGCGTCAGCAGACGAAGCTGAAAGAGCTGCAGGCCATCGCCGAGCGGCTGGGGTGCACGCTGCCACAGCTCGCCATCGGTACGCTAACACACACACTGCCGCTCTCTCTCTTTTTGTCTGTCTGTCCGTCCGTCCTGAACCTCGCTCCTTCCGCCGCCCCTCAACACGCACTCGCCCCCCCATCCTCCATTCTCCGACTGAAAAATGTGTGCGTGTGTGTTGAGCCCTTACATTCTATCCTAAAGCTCTGCAGCCTGACATTACCCTCGTTCTAAAGATTTGATGCCCCAGTATCCTGTGCCCATAATAACCCTGAGATTAACACACCTCTCAGACCTGCCGTGTGTGTGTGTGTGTGTGTTCGGCACCGTGTGTCCCATTTCTCACACACATGTATCAGGGGCGTAACCAGAATAAAACCTCCAATCATTCAATAAGGCAGCTCTGATTGATTTTAGAAAACTACATCTCTCAGTCAGGAAACATGAGTGGCTTTATAGAAATCTGGGTATGTGTTAAATTGTAATTATATCATTAATAATAATGACCAGAACAAGGAGGCGGTGATGGTTATCCATCAGTCCAGAAAGTCCCAGCATATGTGCAGGATTCTGTGGGCGTGGCTTTGGAGTGTACAGTGAGACGGTTTAATTGGCTTTTGGGTTTTAAAAAAAAAAAAAAAAAAAGGGAGGCTTCAGCTAATGTCTAAAAGACTTAACTAATGGGGGGGGGGGGGGGGGGGGGGTTTTTTT
>JAQQZR010000016.1:1611791-1627892 GCA_030068235.1 Notoglanidium macrostoma | reverse complement strand
CCCCCCCCCCCCCCCCCCCCCCCCCCCCCCCCCCCCCCCCCCCCCCCCCCCCCCCGCGTGGTCTCACTGGTTTCCAACCAGAGAGGGAGAGGTGTGGAAAGCTGGATCAGGAACCTAAAATATACTGTCTGTGTTTTAAAATGAACCAAAATAAAACGAAAATAATAAATCTTTTCTAATCTCGGGGTCTGGTTACGCCCCTGCATCCCACCAGCCCCTGCCATCTGAAAGCCCTGTTTCTGCTGCACTCGGCTGCAAACATCTGACTAGCCAACAGCATCGGTGCTGATCCATACAGCTGCACTGGAAGGGAAGCAGAGCTGCGTCAGGTTTACTCTACTGAAGTGCGGGCTGAGGAAGAGTACACCACTTTCACTCAAACTCACACCTCTGTCTGTCTGTTTCTCTCACTCTCACACGTTCTCACGTTCTCTCTCCATCACATCGTCTGTCTCTCTCGCTCTCTTCCTCTAGCTGCCTCTTTCACTTTCATTTTCATTATCTCTCTCTCTCTCATTGTCTCTTGCTCTCTCATTCTCTCACTCCCATTAGTTTTCCCCTTCGATTGTTTATATAATAGTCTTTTAAGCCTTTATAGTTCATTTATTCTTCAAATTTTGAATGTTTAAAATTTCTAAATCGCTCCGTAGAGCAGTATATAAAACTTTTTAAATAAGTGCTTTTAAAGTTCTTTATCTAATGATCACTGAAGATGATCTCATTTCTAAAGAACTGTTAAGTTTAGATTTAAAAAAAAAAAAAAAAAAAACACAGCTCATAGCTTATAAAAATAAGATGTTTCTCCAACATATAAAAGCTGCAGTCGTTCCTGTGCTTGTTTTACTGCAGGCGTGTGTAATTCAGGTTACTCTAAACGAGTGAATTCTGAGCAAATCTCATTTGTGTTCGTCACGTGCAGTTCTAAAGACGCACAGCGTTGCGTTGCGGTCGCACACGTACTGTACATGTCACACACTTGAGTCAGATCCCCGCAGAGTTTCCTCCCCGTGTGTATGTGATCGAGAGAGTGAGGTGTTGCATGCGTCGTCCATCAGGAGCTGCAGCGGTCAGCACATGGCTTCTCTCACCTCCGACTCCAAACTCTGAAATTTCTCTCACAAACAAGAAAGAATGCATTCTATCTGCCCCGGTGTTGGGAGCCATGGTAACGGTGTGGTCTGACGGCTGGGTTTTTTTTATTTTTTATTTTCCCCGTCTTCTTCTTCTTCTTTGTGTGTGCGTGTGTGTGGGTGGGTGGTAGAGTTAGCAACAGTGTGTTTTAATTTTGGAAATGGCTTTATTTTTTGCGGTGTTAGAAATGTTTGCGCTTGTTATGGACGGGCGGGGGCGTGATCTGTGTGTGTGCGCGTGCGCAAGTGTGGGCGAGCGGGTGAGTTAGGTGTGTGTGTGTTAGTGTTGTATTGGGTGTGATTATGTGCTGATCCTCTGCAGCGTGGTGCCTAAGGAATGAAGGAGTCAGCTCTGTGCTCTTAGGAGCCTCCAACACTGAACAGCTGATGGAGAATATAGGAGCGATACAGGTGAGGACGTCGCGCTACACAACTGCACAATCAGCGTGCTTTTTGTTTATTCTCTATTTTTGGATATCACTTTTTCACATTTTTCCTTATTTATTCCTTATAAATTTTACCTAGCAGCACTATTCACTACAACACTGTTATAACTACAGTTTACCCCAACACACCCGAGTCAGGTAGTATGTAAGGAATAAGTCAGTTTTCTGCGTTTTATTCCTCTTATGCTGCAGTAATCTGCCACCACTTACATGTTTTTGTTAATTAAAAGAATCTTTATCCGTTTATTGTTACATTTAATGTTCACAAAACAAAATGCTTCCTGTTACAAACTGTCGTTCCTTCATTAGTGCCTCTCTATTTCTTTTTCTTGTCACTGAGATATTATAAACGCCTCTGGCGTGAAGCTGACTCCTTCCATAAAAGTGTCCTTGACCATATCAACTGTAACAAATCCCTGCGAGTGAGCTGTCGCTATAGAAACGCTAAAGTATTAGAGCGAGCACATTAATATAAATGATTTATTATGGCTCACCTTCTGCCTCAACAGCAGTTTGGTACGACACTGACTCGGGAGTGCTACATCACTTTTTAAACACTTCATTTATAAAAATGTGCTCCATGGAAAGAGTCGCAAAGTGTGTTGTTCAGCCCAAATAATTGTGCCGTTTGTTTTCACAGGTCCTTCCGAAGTTGTCGTCCTCCATCGTGCACGAGGTGGACAGCATACTGGGGAACAAGCCCTACAGTAAAAAGGACTATCGCTCATAGTGTGTGTGTGTTTGGAGCCCAGGGGCCACCCTGCACCGAGCCCTTTGCCTGTTCCTCCGTTTGCTTGAGCTTTTACTGAATGAGTAAGCAGCGCATGATCGGCAGGTACACCCCGACCCTGCAGGGGAAGCCTTGTAGACACATACAGGGAGCGAAGACGCAAAACATCAAAAAATGCACACGGGGTTTAAAAAAATTACAAAACAAAGAGGGAAAAAAAAAGACTAGAGAGTAATATTGAGAGAAAAGGAAAGAGCCAGATCTACCTACCTGGGAGGATCATTAACATTTAAAAGAAAGCTGAAGTTTAAAAAAAAAAAAAAAAAAAAAAAGAAAGAAAAAAAAATAGCACACGCTTGCTTGGCTGTAGGAAATATTCCGTTTTCCTTCCTCTGCGCATTGTTTTTGATACTCAATGCATATTTGACCAAAAATAAAAAAATATACATGTTAAAAAAAAAAAATAACTTAAATAAATATAAAAAACGCAGCGCTTAAGTTAATCTAGGTGATGAGTTCATGATTGGTTGCACATCTCCCATAGTCACTCATGAGGTCTGTCTCTCCCAAACCATTCACTGTGTCGTCTGCGTCACGATTGCACACGCCCCCTTCGCAGATGAGCCAATCAGCACTTTAAGAGTCCATCTGAGGGAGTGGCTATGGGAGGCACCGGAATCTAAACACAAATAGGAGCATCTTTTTTTTTTTTTTTTTTTTTTCTTCTCCTCCTTTCTTAGTGCATTTCCTATACAGAGCAGCAGTTATCCTAATGTTATGGAATCGTTTCTCAAATCCCGTTTGCGGTTTCTAGCAGACCGTCGCGCGGCGTCCTGTATCTCGCCTGCTGCATACGAGCGTACGCTCAGGAACGCGATGCTTGTTTGAACGTGTTTAAATGCATACGAGCGCATGCTGTGTCTCACTTCTAGACGCTGGATGTCACTGTTTATGATCCGGCGTCATTACACATGGCTAAAGCCAAAGATTATATCCCAGCCCCGTCTGTAACATCTCACTGTGTCCTCCCGTCTGAAGCGAAAACAAAATATCATTTAACAGCATGTACTTCCTGTTATTTACTCACTCTGTACCATATATCATATCATGTATTCACTCTGGCTAAGATACGTAGCCATATAGATATAAAGACCTATATACATTTGCCTCCCGTATGTTAGGAATGTCGTTAGATCTTTTCTATGTGATGCAAAACCGAGTTCAGATGAATATGAAGGAAAACGACCAACGAACGAATTCTCGCAGAAACTTTTTCCCAACTGCATGACGTCCTTTTCCACGAAGCATGCGCTCTCTTCAGCCATTACACGACTCGTGTGTGCGTGTACACGTACGATTATGGTCAATGGATTTACGTGGACATTTTTTGGTTTTGTTTATTTTTTTATTTTATTTTTTTTTTCCTTTTCCATGACCGATATTTGTTTGCATATTTCTCGCTTCACAAAGCTTTCACCAGAAACCGTCACACCATGTCACGTGTGTAAGATTATCATGAACGAATCGACACTGTATCCCAGCGTTCCTATTGGACAGGATTTATTTTGGAGTTAAATTGTTCAATTTATCACACAGTGGGAAATGAACACGCACATCATCTTTAGAAAACAGGAGCAGGTTTGTGTCTTTTGTATATCATTTATCACACTTGATCAGTTATTTTATCAGGAGTTTTGCTCCCACGTTTTCAACTCAAATCGGTAGACTAAAATTAGATGAACGTTGATATTTGTTTGGAAACGCGTAGTATAAATGTTAGATTAGGTGACAGTTTAGGTCGAATCTCTTAGCTGTGGTTTAGTTGTAGACGGTACGCATCACTGTGCTCCATACAGTAGATCCGGTTCTCCTGCTGTGTGTGTAGCGGCTGTGTTTGAAATCGTTCTGAATCGTTAAATTTACCAGATGTTGATGTATTAATGTGTCGGGTTTCTTTTCATTTGTGGAAACGTTAAACGTCTCGTTTCTTTGTGGGGTTTTTATGGCGTCGCCCTGTTTCTGTGTTAGAGATTCTCTCAGGAAAGAAGGGCATTACTGTGTGTGTGTGCGCGCACGCGCGCGTGTCTGCGGTGGGAAAATTAGTACAGCGTTGTGTAGTGCACTAGCGCCACGCATGGTCATGAGTAAGTACTGCATTTGAGAGGAAAAAATAACTAAGTAAATAAATCATCAGTGGTACTCTCTTGTTGTGGAAGTTGTTCACTAGGGGAAACGTGTTGCGCTTCTCGTCTCCTGACGTATAAGCAGACAGGGCAGCAATTGCCCAGACCAGTGCTTTAAATGTTTCTACATGAAACGCCTTTTTACGTGGAGCATGGCCTTTTTTTTTTTTTTTTTTGGTTTTGAACGCATCAGTTGATTTTGTGATCTCAAATCAGATCTGTAGGTAGAGGACGAGCGCTTAAAGCATCACCTGCTATTCGCCGAGAAATTATTTTTATGTTCCGTATTTGAGGGATAAAAGCAAGGTTTAAAAAGGGGGGATTTTATTTTTTTAGCATTCTTCGTTGCCCTGATTTGATGACGACGATGAGCATCTATTTGCACTGAATATGCATTTTGAAGAACTCTGTATAATGTATACAACGGCAAGCTTACACTTCCACCCGTGCGTGGAGAGATACTGTATGTCGAGACAGATATCTGTATATAGTTTGACCTTTGTACATATATACATATAAATGGTTGTGATCACTTTGGCCTTTTATTTCTCTTTTTTTTTTTTTTTTTACTTTCATTGGCAAGCATTGCTAACTGCATTGTGCTTGAATTGGAATTTAGATATGTACAGCTTCAGTATCTATGAAATGGAAATTATAAAATATCAATGACTGAAAATCAGCTCTCTTATCTTTGTTTTTATTTCTTTACATTTAAAAATGAGACGAAGGCAATCCAGTAGGGATTAAAAGGCTGCTCGAGGTGTGGAGTACTATAAAAAAAAAAAATCCATTAGTTGATTCTTTTTTATTATTATTATTATTATTTACATCAATACAGTTTTTTTTTTTTTTGTTTTTTTTTTAAATGTACATGTCCATCATACATAAATACATCAAATTACCGTTTTATATAATGAAAACTGCTGGGAAACATCCAATAAACCCTCAAGATCGGACCTTTAAATTAGGTCACTGCATTATTATTATTATTAGCATAAAAAATCACCACTGATTAAATTCAAGACTAGCAAATTGTTATAAAAATGCCTTGTTCTGTATAGCCTGTATTGAACAGAGCAAAATAGCACCATAAACAATGAACCCACCTTTAATATGGACAACGGGTATGAACAATGTTTTTATATTTGAATCATTTGCTCATGTTCTCTTTTTATCTATAGACGATAGTCTCCCTGCTGGGGGAACGCTGCAGGAGCTGCTAATGAGGCTGGCGAGTAAGAGCATCTTATGTGTGAAGGTCTGGGGAAACTTCCATGGTGAAGCTGATCACAGAAACGTGACGGCCATGTTCAGGTCAAACCTCACAAAGCAGCTTCGCAGAAATGTATACATTCAAGTTTTAAACGTATGAATTTATCAACTTTTTTCTTGATCGCACCTGATGGTGTGAGGAGTCGTTCGTTATTTAGCCGGACGTTCTCCACGCTGCTAACCAGCTAGCTTCGGTCACTTGTTAGCCTCGGTACAGAAATCTGGAGAAACAAACCTCAGACACCAAGCATATCCTGGTTTTAAAAAACAGATTGGTGAACCTACCAGGGTTCCCACGGGGCCTTAAAAGTGTTTGAAAATAGACAAATAGATTTGGGTCATTGAAAGTGCTTGAATTCTTTTGCAAGAATAGAAATTTTAGTTCCTTTTTTTAAATTATTTCTTTACTTACTGATTTCCTTTACCTGCTAGTTCTCAAAAAAAAATCTCAGTGTTGTAACAGTAATTAATGTTGATCTGTGTCTCACACGGGGCCATTCTGGGACCTTGAAGTTGCTGGAATTGGGCCTGGAAAGTCTTTGAATGTGATGTTTAAGAAGGTTGTGGGAACCCTGATCTACTTTTGGGGTATTTCAGAGCCACTTTAACTCCTCTTTTCCAGGAGAGTCTCTGCATCTGGATTTAAATCCCTGTATAAATAAAGGACAGTAAGAAATATCAGGAGTGCGAGCGCCCTGAAACCGAGAACAGCTTTTTGCGTGATGGGTGAGAGGTGGTTTTATTATTATTTTTGGACAGGAAATTACTGATCCTATAACAGAAATACTGACCACAAACAGAAGTGTGTGCGCGTGTGTGTTGCTCCTTACAGTCAGCCCTTGTTTTATAAAGTCATTTTTCAGGTGAGATGATTAGCACACAAGTGTTTTGTGTGTCCCAAATGAAACCAGCCAGAGGCCTCTCTTTGTGTGTTTGTGTGTGTTTGTGTGTGTGGTCAGTGCAGCTTACAGAACACGCGTTGAACAGCTTCTTGCCCTCCTCTGAGAGTGATGAGTGCGTGTTCCCTCACCGTCCTCTTCATACAGAGCTGAAGCTGAGTGGAGCTCCAGAGGAAGAACAGGTCTCTCTCTCTCCTTTACATGTGCACTTTTTTCTCTTCCTGCTTCACTCTTTAAAGGTGTGTGCTATAAGGAGTTGCTCAGATGAGACTGCACCTCTCTGGTGTCGCGGCTGCTCAGTGGTGGAGGTCCGTCTGTCAATACGATACAGAGCACACATTTCACCATAACTGTGCCCATAATCTCTTCCTTTATATATCAGTAACAAGTTGATAATTAAATTAAGTGATGGTTCGGTAGTTAAGACTCAGGGTCACTGATCAGCAGGTCATGGGTTCGGGTCCCAGCACCGCCACACTGCCACGGTTGGACCCTTTGAGCGAATGTAACTCTTTCTCCTCCAGAAAGGAGTCGTATTACGGCTGACCTCAGCTGCAAATTTCACTTTACCGTAATGTATACATGGCACAAGCTTTCATCATCTGCGGTTTAATCAGGTTAGTTATATCGTTAGAAAACGCTGTAGTTCCTCTTGATATTTCCACAGAAGCTCTGATTGGTGTCGCTTCATCTCATCTATTCAGTAGCGCGACTGCGTACACTAGCCTTACGTCACACAGCAGCACCTGTTATCAGATCTTGTTATTAAAGCCTATTTTTAAAGCGATTTGAGTAAATGAGCACGGTGTCGGGTCGGTACCAATACCAGAACCCGTACCAATGTGTCCCCAGGTTCTGTACAACATGGAGTCTGCTTATAATTTTTGTACAATAAGGTTTTTTTTATTAGCAATTAACTCAAGATTTAATTATGATGTTTTTTGTAGGAGTGAGTGTTCAGATGTTTACTTTTATTCGTGCAAAGTCGGCTTCATCTAAAAAATAATGTGCAATTTGCACAGTTAGTAAAGTTGTGTTTGATGTTCGAAATAAAATGTTCACTGCGAAGAGACTGGTGGAAGAAAAGGTTTTAACAGAACACTTATTTAATCAAGAAAGGGTGCTGTATTCATTTTTGAGTATAAAATCGAACATAAATCCGTCAATTCCTCTAAGATCCTTCTGAGCAGAGAGAAAGCTCAGGATCAGGCAGAGACCAAAAGCTAAAAAAGGAGGAATTTGTAGATGACGTAGCCGTTACCTTCTGTACACGTGGGGCCGAGCCAGCTTTTCACACACGTGCAGCGGCCCGTACGACCGTCACACTGCGCTCCGTTCTCACACTCACAGCTTAATGAGCAGTCTGGTCCATACCGGTTTACCCGACACTCTAACACACACACACACACACACACATGAGAGAAGATCAACCAGAGATCCGAGTACCCTCTCAGGACGTGCTTAGTGACCTGCACGATCAAGCAGTGTTGACTTTTTATACCACAGCACGCTTGTGAAACGCTCGAATCTGATTGGTCAGAATTCGTGTGTTATTCTTGTCCAAGCCGTGAGCAGTAGTTCCAGCTGTAACGTTAACGACAGGTTTATATTAATGTGCTCTTTTAAATCTTATGGTTTCTATAGCAGCAAAGAGCAAACAGGGATTTGAACAGCAGATACTCAACATCATCTACGTCTAATAAACAGATGATTTGTTTTGTTTTTTTAAAGTGCTGCTGTTTAACAAAGTGAAACATAATCGTTAATGTGATGACTGATTTTTTTTTTTACGCTACGCTTTCTCAGTAAAAGGTTTGTGAGTAACTAACTAGTCTGTTAAATGTTCTGCAATATTAACTGTATACCGTTAAGTTCGGTCATGTGGCGTTCATTAACACAAATACTGTAATAGTCGGGAAATTGCTGTGGTATAAGTGGAATAAGCTCCAGACCACGCTGTTGTATAAAAACGATGCACTTGTGTGTGAAGTCACACCCACACATTACTGCCATATAATAGCATGGTCTGGAGTGTGTTATTCTGTACAGAACCCACCTTTACACTGCAGAAATATTTCATACATATTTATACTATTATACATGTTCACTTTTTAGTAAACAGCTCTTCTCTATAATAAATATCCTATAAGCTCACCTGCGTCGCACCTGCGTCCGGTTTCCCCCAGCGCGCACACGCACACGCCACTCACGAGGTCGCACGGTGTGCCGTCTGCGCAGTCGCACGACTTGGAACAGTTCGGACCGTACGTGCCCTGCTCACACTCTGAAAAGCGTTTATTATTTTAATTAGGTTTTTTTTTGTTTGTTTCCTTAAAGAGCGTTGGAGCTGAACAATAACAAATTCATACTTCAATTCAAGGTTTAGTAACAGGCAGTAACTAATTATTAGTAATAAATGTATTAAGCAAAGCTGAAACGTAAAGGTTTCAGTTAATCAGAAGTAAAACTGGGGAAATGAGAAGGTTATGTTTAGAAGGTTGTGGGTTTGTAGGACTTTCGATGAACTCTGTCGACCTGTTATTACTACTAATATATAATCAAAGCTACAGCAACCTTTAATTTACACTTTGTAGTTCATTAATTAAAGTTGTTTGGGTTTTTTATTTTAGAAAAGTCTGATTTGCAGAATTTTAAGAAATTAAATTGTTTATTAATTAGCTACAGGAGGTTTATGATGCTTAGCTGATGCTGAAATCTTACAAACTCGAATGTTCCCAAAATTATTGGATAAACAACTCCAACTGGACCTTGTCAAGTTACCCCAAGCCTTGTGCTGATGTGCTAAGCTCCACCTCCTCTCAAGGTTTAATGCTCATTTTTAAACATTTGAACTCCTAGTTTGTGCCTGAAGCTACTGTTTGTTTTAGCATTTTGACTGCAGTTAAATTGACCGCACCAGTTAATGGAACGTAGCTGACACATGTGGCTCACGTTATGGTTCAGCTCTAACGTGTGTGTGTGTGACTACAGATGTGTGACCTTTCTGGCAGCGTGACCCCCAATATCCAGCAGGGCAGATGCAGTGTCCATTACTGGGATGACACAGAGCTCCGTTCACACACTCGCAGTGCTGCTGACACCGAGGCCCATACAGACCCACTGGACAAGCTGTAACACACACACACACACACCGCTCGCTGAATAGTAAGAAGAGAAAACTGCTGGGCAGATGATTAACAACATGCCTGAGAGTTAGAAGTGTGCATGTGCGTGTGAGAGAGAGAGAGAGAGAGACAGACCGTGCTCACACAGATGACCGTAGTATCCTGGTGCACACAGGCAGGTTCCTGTCACCCTGTCACATGTGCTGTTGTGCTGACACACACATTCCAGCATGCAGTTCGGACCGTACCACCCCTCAGGGCACTCTGAAACACACACACAGATGCATGTTACACACACTTACACTAGCACTCCTCTTAAAGGAAATAACCCAACATTATGCAAGAGCTGGAAATATGGACCAGTGTGGAACTGACAGCTTTCATCATTTAGAGAAGCAGAAACCTGTCCTAGTGCTGGGTGTCAACACAATCCTCAGCAGAGGCTCGACGCGCCGCACCGCGCCGCGCCGCTCCGTCCTCCACATGACTGGCGTCCAAATAGAAGCGCTATTTTAAAACGGGAGCGGGAGAAATGGGCAAAGACAGAACCTCGACTAGCCTACTAGTAGCAACTTTTAACATGTATTTCAGCAAAAAAAAGTGAAATAGGTTCTTTTTTTGAAGCAACTTTGCACATAAATCATTTTGTTATTGTATTTATTTACTTATTTTTTATAGCAAGGTATAGTTGTGGTACCACTCCAAAGTGGTGTCATACAACTGACACACACACACACAGGAAGACTCTCCAGTTTGTCCTCCATTTTGACTTCAATTGGATCATTAAATATATATACTCAGGGTATTTAAATCTTTACATATATTTAACGCCGGTGTCACATCGAACATGTTCCATGACATAACGCTGTTACAGTTCCTGATTCGGCCACTACATGAAGCTGGGGTCAGAATGGAGGCATAACACGCTCTTTTAATAGGAAAGCGACAGCAACGTGAGCCTAGAGTGACGGCCCGACGCTAGTCGTCTGAATCGGCTCCACGCGTTCCTGCTTTAAACGACACAGTTTTCTGATTTCAGCAGATCAAGACGTGTGCGTCAAAACTTTAATGATGTTTAACCAGAAACTAACATCTAAAAAACTTGACCGTGAAGTAGAAGCAGTAAGCCCCGCCTCTTCCTTTTCACTGGAGGTTGTGTGTAATCAGTAAATACACCCTCCTACCTTGATCGGGTCACGTAACAAAGCACAATCAGAAATTAGGAGCTGTACAACCTGTGTTCATCGATCACAAATAATGTCTAGACATAAATGGGAATAATTGCTGTTTTTTTCTGCCCCTAACCACACGCGTGAAAAAGCTAACTAGTGAACCGTGCTAACAAATAAAGAGATTATGATGTTACTGATGGTGATGATGACGGCTCACCTTCCTCACAGTGCAGCCCAGTGAAGCCGAGTCCACACGTACAGTTACCAGAGACGGAGTCACACACAGCTCCGTTACTGCAGTCACAGTGCTGAGAACAGTCTACACCATACCGGTCTGAAGCACAGCCTGAACACACACACACACACACACACACGTACAGTACATACTCGTGTTTCCAGTGGAATAATGATGAGCTATTTAATGTTCTGTCTACACCTAAAGCCTAAACCTAACATTAACCTCAGGAAAACTTTTGCTTCTGGTATTTTTTTGTCCCCCAAATAAAACTTGTAACTGTGAGGACATTTATACACAATCAGACCAAACTGTAATGCTTTTCATAACTTAACTACTCCTAAAAGTAATATATGGCATCAAAACCATTTGTGTTTTCATTTCCATGTTCATAATTACACCACAACAAATCGTCACATCCATACCAAATTATACAGGTACTGTACTACAGTGTACTGTATTTAGTACACTAACTGCACAGTAATGTCATTACACTACATTTTGCATAGTTACCCACAGGGTGAAGAGCCCTACCCTGTACTATACTCTGCCATACTGTACCGTACTATAGTATACCATTCTACATGTCAGCTTTAGAGCATGAGAGGACGGAACTGAGTGCACTCCTGTGTTAGTCTAACCCGTCCTAACGCACAGTGTGAATTTGGTGAAGATCTGAGAACGTCCATTTTTTTGCCCCAGAAAACAGTAAAGGGTTTTTTTTAGTTTTTTTGAGCCAAATTCACACCGTGCGTTAGGACAGAGAAGACTAACACAGGGGTGCGCTTACTTTCGTCCTCTCGCGCTCCAGAGCTGAGATCTGACCCTCTCGTTTCCATTATATTACACTCAATAAAGTACACAGGTTTGGGGTGCACAAATTTAAACAATCACTGGAGTCTGAATGGAAATACCTACACTATCTGCTGTACTCCAGCCATTTTATTTCTACTATACAATAGCATATTATACCCAGTTCATCCAAGACACCGTGTAATACTGTATTTTACTCACTTTACCATACTACACTATACTTTGCAGCACTATGCTATAGCTTATCTCAGCTTTAAAGGACGGTGGGATGAACCTAACTGCACTCCTGTGGAGATGATTATTGCTTTCAGAGAGAAATCACAGCCATCGCACCTTCCTCTGGAAATGAACGGCTCAACAGTCCCCAGAGCACAGGTACACAAATTCCAGGCTGCGATCATCATCATCAGGACCTCAAAACACCAACACCGTCACCGTGCAGGCTCTATCACACCTGCTCTTTCTGTGAAAGCTAAAGAACTTTAAGCTGTAACAGAAGCTACTGGTCCTGTCCTGTCCTACAGAGCATCAACAGCCGCATCTGGTTCAGCTCTAAAACTACACAGTCCAAACCCAAGCTACAGCGCAGCATCAGAAGAGCAGGAAGAAACCGTGTCTGCAGCTCTTCACCATCACGGACCTGCTCATCCAGCGTGGAGAGCGCAGGCGAAAGCACTGCTGCCTCCACACCTCCCAGCCACTCTTACAGCGTTTCCCTTTACAACAGAAACCCAGAGCAAGAGCCCTAAAACCCTGTACCAGTAAACACCAGCACAGGCTACATTCCTTCTAAATAAAGACTCGTCCCACATCCCTCCCCTCTGACACACAGCACTTTAATAAACCAGTACAGTTCAGCTGTAACTGCACAGCACTTATTTTAGTCACAGTAACAATTATATTCTCCCTCACATTCTGCTGTATCAGCATTATCCACATCTCACCTTAAATGTTTGTACTGTCTTCCTGTTCAGATATATGGCATCATACTGCACTGTACTGTATAATATCACTCCAGAGTATTTTATCATACTGTATTGAATCTTACTATCACATTATATTGTATCACACTATTGTATGGCACTGTATCAGTGTATCGTATCCTATTGTACTGCATCGTATCACACTATCATACAGTATGGTATCGTAGTGTATTATACCACACGGTGTTGTATCACTCTATCGTACTGGATCACATTGTATTGTGCGGTATTACAGTCTTGTATCGTATCACACTGTATCATATCGTAGTGTGCTGTCTGTATTGTGTGTAACGCTGCACTGAAAAGAATTCCTTGTACATCCTGTACTTGGTGAATAAAAACATTCTAATCCTGGTGTGAATGCGGTGAAGATGTGAGAGTACTGATTGGGTTTTCTTCGGCCCAACAAACAGTAAGGGGTTAGACTGTGTGCGCTATTTTTAAGCCAAGAAATTCATATTTCACAATTATATTATACTCAATAAACTATACAGGTTCGGGGCGCACAAATCTAAACATTTACTGGTCGATATCAGTTAAAGTACACGGGCCGTGCTGGAGTTAGAACGTAATTATACCTACGTCATCTACTGTACACCATACTATACTTACATTATTCTCTATACTAGGCTACATGAACTTTACACGCTATTTGATTATCGACACTCAAGCATGACATACCATGCCATATCTCAGCTTTGGATGGTGACTGAATAAATCCAATGACACTCCTGTGTTAGTCTTTCGCACTCTAACGCACAGTGTGAATTCGGAGAAGATCTGGGAACGTCCATTTTTTTGCCCCAGAAAACAGTAAGGGGTTAGCCTTTGTGTTTTTTTGGGCCAAAAATTTTGCGTTCTCAGATTTTCACCGAATTCACACCGTGCGTTAGAGTGCGAAAGACTAACACAGGAGTGCGCTTACTTTTGTCCTCTCATACTCCAGAGATGAGATCTGAGCCTCTCGTTTCCATTATATTACACTGAATTTACTATACACTTCTGATTCCCTTACTGCACTCCGTTTACTATACTGTACTCACACTGTCCCAGGCCACACACTCAGTAACCGTGTACCTGGAAAAAATAACATGTCCTGTAGGCCAGCTAATAAACTGGTCACTTGGTGTAGAACGTTCATCGTCTCTCAGTTCACTAACCTTGTCCACAGTCCTCTCCTCGGCGCCCAGGAGCACACACACACCTCCCTGTGACCGGGTCATTCCTCGCCCCGTCCCTGCAGAGGGCAACATGAGCACAGTCCTGCCCGTAACGCCCGGCCGGGCACACTGAAACAGGAAGCGGGCGTTAAAACCGCTTAATACCGCATTCAATAAAATGTACGGTAACGTGTAAAGGTGATTTATTTTAAATCCGAACGACTTACTGATGGTGCACTGAGCTCCTATAAATCCAGGCGGACACCGGCATGCACCAGTAGTGGCCTCACACACCCCGCCATTCACACACTGACACACTCTCTCACAGTCTGGACCATAGCGCCCGCTCTCGCACTCTAGAAAGGAAACGCACACAGTGGATTAAAGGGGCTGTATGTCATTTTTAAAGACCTTCTGTTGCCTAGTCGCAGTGTGAATACCGACACCCAGGAAGCTGGGAATGCCTGATGAGTAGCATACTCATCAGTAGTACATAGTAGTAAGGTTAGTGTTCATTTCTGGGCCAGAAAAATACAAACAGCAGCTTTAAGCAAATAACCTGGCCAGATCTGTTGCATGAAGTTATCATGCAGCACAGCTTTTCTACAAATTCAATTAGTTGGGCATTTTACCCAGATCGCATTTGGGTCCTGTGTAGCCCGGAGCACAGTAGCACTCTCCTGACACCGGGTGGCACAGCTGGTTCCTCTCCGAGCACTGACACACCTGATTACAGTTTAGGCCGTAGGTACCAGGCACGCAAGCTGAAGAAAGACAGAAAATAACGTAACATGAAATAACGTGTGAGTGAGCGTGTGGCAGGATGTGTGAGGGCGAGAGTCCGGCGGCACTCACTCAGCTCACAGCCGTTTCCTGCGTAACCCGGCGGGCAGCCGCATTCTCCGCTGACGTGGTGGCAGGAAGTGCCGTGTGGGCACGTGCACAGCTGGGAACAGTTAGTACCGAACGTTCCAGGCAGGCAGGCTGAAAGAGACGAACACCGCTGTTGCCATTTCACAGCTTTACAAAACTGGTCTGATATTCTGATCAGTTAGTACTGAAGTGCCGAGCATGAGTCGCTCCATAACCTTAACCACTGACATTTACAGCACTCGTGTTATGTAGCTGATGTAGCTAATGCGTAATGGAAGTCAAGCTCACCCACACCCATTATACATCTGCCTTAAACCACCGTACATCCTGTCCCTCTGTAATGTCAGGCATTTCTGCTGTGCTTTATTACACAGGACACACACCAGGATAAGACGGTTTACAGCACACACACGCCAATTACTAAAGGTATAAAAAGTTAGAAACTTTATACAATGCAACTTTAAAAATGCAAAGATTTAATGTAAAGTCAAACACTTGTCATTTTCCGTGTTACAAATCCAAAATTATTATATTACGTTATTACATTATATTACACTCAATAAAGTACACGGGTTTGGGGTGCACAAATTTAAACAACTATACTACTTGGAAGTGTGTTTTGGTGACACGTGTTATATAAAGTGTTTGGGGGCAAGACTAGAATTGCCCTAGGGATTGTGCGTGCATGAAGATTTGAAGTTTCTATGTGAAACAGATCAGTAAATCTGATATCTGGATGAAAAATGTTCTTTTAGCTGGACATTACTTTACACACCAGTAGGCTTTGGAGATGAACCCTTCTAAATCACACGAGCATGTTGGCTAGGACGCAGACGTGTTCTATACCTGATTACAGATTAGTCACTACACCTGTATCTAAGTGTGGACAGTAGCTGCGTATCTGTGTAAATGACCAGCAGACCTTTGTCACACTGAGCTCGGCGCCAGCCTGCTGGACACACACATCTTCCACTAACATGATGGCAAGAAGCTCCATGTTCACACTCGCACCGCTCCTCACAGCCCACGCCGAAGTGGCCCGACACACACGCTGACAAGAAACACACACACACACACACA
>JAQQZR010000016.1:1590101-1602601 GCA_030068235.1 Notoglanidium macrostoma | reverse complement strand
GAGAGGGAGAGAGGGGGGTGAGAGAGGGAGAGAGGGGGGTGAGAGAGAGAGAGAGAGAGCGAGAGAGAGGGGGGGGGAGAGAGAGAGGGGGGGAGAGAGGGAGAGAGGGGGGTGAGAGAGGGAGAGAGAGGGTGAGAGAGGGAGAGAGAGGGTGAGAGAGGGGGAGAGAGAGAGGGAGAGGGAGAGAGGGGGAGAGGGGGGTGAGAGAGGGAGAGAGGGTGAGAGAGAGGGGGGGTGAGAGAGAGAGAGAGTTGGTATTTGGGGTAATCAGGCAGCTCATGGTTAATTATTTATGTAAAGCTGGTTGCAGTAAATAAGACAGGCTGTATAAACCTTCTCTTCATGTCAGGAAAATATTCTTTCAGCCTTACTGTAATGCACAAGAAATTTCATACCAAAGTGTTTTGCTGTTTTTTGTTTGTTTTTGTTTAAATCCCAGTGAAGATTAATAACCTACATGCCACAACGCCACAATTAACACATTAACAGAAGGGAACAAATGGCACCCAACAAGTTCCTGAAGAGCTTTCGGCTCCGTATCCGAGCTCCATTTGCAGCCCTGCCTTTGTAACTATCAGACATCTGTACATGATACATCACAATCCCACTATCAAAGCACTGATACTTATTTTCACATGTTGGCACATAAAGCTAGCTTTTTTAACTCCACACATCCTCGGAGGTGATCTGGAGAAAACCGTGTCTAACCGAATTTCTCAGCCAGTGTGCTCTCGGCACGCAGCTCTCCTTCATCCTCCTCGTAGTCATCATAGTGCTCCAATGGTCTGTAGTCAGTGAGCTGATTCAACAGCCAGGCTTCCTTCACCAGCCCAGTGTGCAGAACTGTTCCGTCCAGCCCTCAAACACACACACACACACACACACACACACACACACACACACACACACACACACACACACACGATTATAGACATGTCGATGATCATAATCTGAACCAGTACAAAACACCAGTACGGCTCTCTCACAGCTGCAGGAGCGGCGGTCTGCGTTCAGGCCGTATCCTGGCTTGCAGGAACACGTGAACGAGCCGGCACTGTTCCGACACTTGTGTTCACAGCCACTGTTCTCAGCCAGACACTCGTCTATATCTGTATATATAATCACACACACACACAGTTTCATCCTTCATTATACAGTTCCATTATATAATTCTGTTATAAATATCATCGTATGAAGTTCTTGTGTTTTTGTCTTGGTGTACTCGCACGAGGCTCGGCGGCCTTGTTCTATACCCGAGTGCGACTGTCTGACTGTCTGCCAGCTTTACCGCTCTAAATATACTGATGTGTCTTTTCTGTTTAGTTTTTTTTTTTTAAACTCCCTCTCCACGACGAAACACCCGCTAAAATAACTCGACCTACTCATGACCTCAACAGTTTGGTGGCACATCTGCACCTTATTTTTTCAAAAGTTCTGTCATCAAAAATGTTATACTGGTGTTTATAGTGTTAAAACAGTGCAAATATGACAAAACACAATATGAAACAAAATAAAAGCAACGCTCCGTTGACTTCCAGGCATCACGCACCGTCGCAGCTGCAGCCGCCTGCGTTGAGTCTGTAGCCCGCGGCGCAGTAGCACTCGTAGCCTCCTGGGTAATTCATACAGTCCTGCTCACAGCACGAGCTGCCGTTCACACACTCATCTACGTCTAAATAACAACAAAATCAAACAGTTTCAGAGCAACACCGCATTAATACAAAGCTAAAGGACTGTGCATGGAGTCGGCAGTGCGTTAATGTTTACCAATACAGTTCTGCAGGTCGTCATGGAGCCGGTAGCCTTGGTTACAGCTGCACATCGGGCCGTTAGAGTTGTGCTCACAGTGATGAGAACAACCGCCATTATTAGTCTCACAACTATTCACAATCTCCATCTCGATCCCTAACACACACACACACACACACACACACACACACACACCACTCATAATGACTCATAATGCATTAATAATAATGTGTTTCAGAATTAAAAAAAATCAAAACACCATTCTCCTTACAGAAAATGTCACCATATTAACAATTAAGTACAAATCCCTGTAAATGAGCTGTTCTGGTAGAAATGATAATGTATCAGAAGGAGCGCATTAATATAAAGCTGTGATGTGCAGCTGCGCTACTGTCCGAGCTGGGAAATTAATCAACACCTTCTGACCAATCAGAATCCAGATTGCAGCACGTAAGAAACATCTCTGATACACGATGTATATAAGCCTGATACAAAAACAGATACACTAAAATAGATCCATACTTTTGGTGTGTGTGATGTCGAGGATGTAAAACTCACGATAGCATTGCGTGCCATCCGCTCCCACCTCGTATCCAGCGTCACACACGCAAACGAAGGAGCCTCTGGTGTTACGGCAGCCGTGAGCACACTGGGCCTGACCCGTCTGGCACTCATCGACGTCTGAGGTGCAGATACATCACAACAAGAGATTATTAAGGAACAAAGTTTCAACTGTAAAGCAACCGCAGGAACACAAACACACAAAAAATGTAAAGAATGTGTGAAATGAGCAGCTTCATGATCACTAGAGGTTCATCAATCACATCATGCAACTGGACAGAAAAGACAAAACTTCCTTACCTACGCAGGTGCGTCCGTCTACGTGCAGGCGGAACCCAGGGTCACACTGGCAGTGGAAGGAGCCTCGAGCGTTCACACACTTGTGCTGACATCCTCCGTTACGGACGACACACTCATCGATATCTGCAGGAAAGAAAAGTCACACACAGAACCACTCATCAGGACTAAAATGTTCATCAGGACTTAAATAAATGTATTGAAGATTAATACAAGAAACCCTGAAAGCCATCCAGGTAAAGAAACAAGCAGAAACGATGGCGAAAAGCGACGAGCCGCTCGGTTTACCTGCGCAGGTCTTGCCATCGTCGCTCAGGTTGAAGCCCAGACGACAGTCGCAGTAGGTGCTGTTCCCATCGCTGTGGCACTGCTGAGAACAGCCACCGTTCCACAGCAAACACCGGTTCTCCACTGCCGCAAGAACTCATACAAGTTAATTTAGTATAAATGTGAGCATGCGTGATGTTTCTGAGGACAGATGAACACGGAGGCTTGTAATGTGAACATAAAAGGCTTAAAGTCAGCACCAGGGATGAAGAAAGAGCCTAATTCTGGACTCGCTATCATCATTTCTACTGCAGATTTTCCTCAAATCAGTGTGTTTCTTCAATGTTTATTAATAATATAAACTTTTGCCAAGAGAAAACAAAGGAATCGTGTAGAAAAGAATTTATAAATGCTGGAGATGGCATCATGGGAATGTCAGTTAATGTAGGTTAGATTTAGGAGATATCTTGCTCCAAAAATGCTTTCAGGGCCTTTTTTTCACCATCGCTGCAAATGCCAAAAAACCTTTTCAAAAACTTGCCAACTGTTTAATGCACTGAATAGTTCGATGAATTTTGGTACACATGGGTATTTTGACCTGGAAGATCTGGAGAGGACATCATCTTTTCAGATCTATAAAGCAAGACTCGGATTAGGAGGATTTTCAGAAAATAATTTTCAAGAATTAAGTGAAGCCATACTTACATCTGTAACTGAATGCAAGTACTTAATTTGGGAGAACTGACCCATCCGTTACTGTTAGTTGTAATGAAGGTGCCACAACAAGCTGTTATTCTTAATCCAATAGAGCTCAAATACTTAGTAGTCAGCACAGAAAACGTCATGCTTCATGACGCTTATATGCCAAAATTCAGGCACTTTTAAAAAATGTTTTAAGAGCTAGATTATTGTGGATGCAGGTACCTAGTCAGAGTGCGCACACACTCGCACACACACTCGCACACACACTCACAGGTGCAGTGTTTGCCGTCCTCCACCAGTCTGTAGTTGGGTCGACAGCGGCACTGAAACTGAACCGCTGACTGCTGAATGCAAAAGTGTTCACACCCGCCATTACCGATGCCACACAAACTGACAGCTACACACACACACACACACGACATATTAATTCATACATTATAACAACAGATTATTAAAGAACAAATTCTTTAATACCATGAAAGCGACCACAGAAATACCTATTCGGATTTTGTTATGAATTTACCTATACAGGTGCGTCTGTCTACATGCAGGCGAAACCCAGGGTCACACTGGCAGTGGAAGGAGCCTCGGGTGTTCACACACTTGTGCTGACATCCTCCGTTATGGACAATGCACTCATCGATATCTGCAGAAAAAAAAAAAAAAGTCATACACATGCACACAAGTCCAAAAACGTGGGGAAAAAAAAAAAGCAGACGCTCCCCGAGTTCCGCTCTGCAGCTGCACGCTCGGTTTCATCCACACTGATAAAAGGTGATCACATTTGCCGTGAGCAGCCTCCACCACATCTTTCAACGATTAGAGCATTTTAAAACCTTCCAGTCGAATTCAATTCATTCAACATCAAGCAAATGAGGAGGAAGAGTGACATCATAAGATTCCACAGAGTACAAAAATAAAGAAACGCGGCGTCTCACTTAGCAGGCTGTGTGAGAAACAAACAGCGCGACAGCATTATAAGCTCAGTCTGTAAGCTTCCTGCTGAACCATGACTTCATGCTTCACAGAGAGGTGACAGAAACTGCTCTTAGTTTTATGGCTTTAAAAGCAGGCTGCTGCTGAGATCAGAGCTAATCTGATCACGCATCATTTACAAATGCACCAACATCCATTAACATTCATCTCTGGAGCTGAACTGAGATCAGATCTGCATCACTGTTTAAGTCAGTGTTAGATCAGACAGGCTACTTTCCCATGGCGTCTGAACGCTGACAGTAGTGTATAAACAGGGTTCACATGGCCTTTCCCATGATGTTCAAAATAACATCCAGACGAGAATTATCTACACAATAATGCAACACAGATTTGGACAGATTAAAATCTTTTCTGGTCCGAAACCCATTTTACAAACATATATTCTGCATATAAACCATGGTTTGCCAAGCCAACCACCTCCTAACACATTACATCATAACACATGTAGAACAGGACCTCCACGGTGGCAAGACGACCTGCATCATCACTGCTTGCAGGGGTTGTGCTGGGTTTCCTACTGTTTTTCCAAATTTGAAAATAACAGGACATGATGCAGTTTAAAAATAAACTTGTTTTATTATCATAAATAGCATTTTGAACAAAAGTGCAATAAAAACATTAAAGTTTTGATAAATAATAGTTAAATGTGTGAAAATACAGAATAGTTTGATCAGACTGATCAAAGAACTACTACTACTAATGAACATTACAGGAAATAATTTGTGTTGTTGTTGTGTGCCTGCCATATGAGCATCAAAAAGAAACTATACATTTTTAAAAAATCAAGCGCAAACATAAGATCTTTGAGAGAAATATGGGTGAAATGAACACAGCTCTCGGTCATGGGCTACTCTGCACGACTCTGCTTGGGTCAGCTGATTGTTGTGATTTGTGGTGTTCCGGACATGCATGTTGCTAAACAGTGGAGTTGCAGTGTGCTCTCTGGTGGACAAACTATGCAACAACTGCACTCGTAACGTGGTTAAAGGATCCATATTCTGTCCCACCATTTCGTTTTCAATTGTCATTTATCAGCTGTTATAAACGCTACTACCAATTTGTTTGCAATTAGCTCATAATGGTCATTAATATAGGCACACCAGTTTATCAGATGGGCTCTAGAACACACAACCAACTGTCTACAGCTCGATGTTCTTCATTCACTCAGCTCCTGAGGGTGCTCGCTTACACAGAGACGGGTGTATTCCTAAAATTCTTTCTCACAAAGCAATCTCAACACTCGGTCACATTTCTCGCTACTCTAATATAAACGTCGTGTTCTCACTGCTTTCTCTTCAATCAAAACCTGCGAGCTCTCGTGCCAAAGTAAGCACCGTTCCGTCCAAAAGGAATGAAAGAGGCTAGTGTTCTATAGCATCGCCTCTCGAACGTATAACACAGCAATAACCAGGTTCGTAGCCATACATCAACACAGAACCTCTGCAGGAGATGCGGCGTCATCCAGCTTTCCTTGGCAACTGTTTCAGAGCCGTTCTTTGGAAATGAGCACCATATGGGACACGGATTACCTTACAGAAAGAGCTCGGAGGCATCTTCACCTTAATCTATGGACAGCAAAACAAAGCTGCATTCATAAAGCTCAATAAAGACACTTCAGGGAATGTTCTTTCTTTGCGTGTGTGTGCCAATATTTTCCGTAATTGTTCAAATGAGGTCCATTAATGGCCTACTACATGGAAATGAATTCAGGGTCACGCGTGAGAACTTCACTGAACTCCTGCTGTTGGTTTTGGATTGGAAAGTAAATATCAGCATGAATGGGAACCACCTGACAAATTACCTGTGTGGGACTTAATTAGGTACTTAAACACAGGGGCAGGTAAAATTAACATATAGGTCATCCAAAACATACAGGTAATGTATTACTATGACGTACACCAGCTTTCACAAAGAATGCAGGTAGAATGTGTAAGTACAGTACATCACTATTTTTATATGCATGCACTACAATCCTATCTGGATTACAATAGTTACGCTCAGAATTGGTGGAACCGTGGGATGATTCGCTCGCTGGAACCCATGTTCAAAGAATCTTGAACGGAACCGGTTCAAAAACCCATCCCCTGTTGGTGGAAAAGGGGTAACAGAACAGTCACCTATTGTCTCTGGTTGAGGTCGGCGCTTGCTGAGGGCCCTTCTAGCTTCCAAGAATGTAAATAAATCAAACTGCAACTAAAACAGTTTTAATGGTTCGGGGAATTAGAGGCTAGCGTCCAAAAACCATCCCTTCTAGCTTTGCTTCACAGCTACCATTTTTATGAAGCATCCTTTAAATATATATGTTCATAGTCTTCAGCACTTACGTCCAGTACTAACAGACTGCAGAAGGAGCTAGCACCATAGATGCATCTGTGCTTATAGAGACTGGAGCTCCTTCCAGGAACACCGCCAAACCGAGTAATCATGTTCCAGTCACACAGTGTTTGGTTTTGGGGTTTAACTGGCAAAATATACTACAAATATGGAACATTATGCCATGAGGAGTTAAAGCTGTGGCTTTGTTTCTACAGAGTGAACAGCACAACATCCAGGCGATATGGAACACACTTTAAACGGTAAATCTCCGCTAATCTGAAAGCAGCGATCCCATCAAAACTTTCCCAAATGAAGACCACGTGAAAGGGGAAAGGAAGGAATTTCCTCAAATTCGTTTTCTGACTTCTGTTTCTTTACAAACTGGTTGTGATGAAGTACACTTGGCAGTGCTGGAAGAAGGGCTGGCCAAGTATGCTCTTGATGCATCCTCAACACGGAGATAAAGCCTCCATCTTCCTAAGAACTATGAAGGAGCATAGAACAACCAACCTGTCTGGGTGGTACAGTGGGAGTTATACTAAACACAGCTCCTGTATTACGATGGAGCAGACCAGGAGATCATTCATTACACAAAGCCATCTACAGAACATTTTAAACACTGTCTGTTCTAACAGTAGTGCAGGTACAAATCACAGGTTTATATTAATAAATGGATTAGAAATGTGCGTAATCATTGACATGGTGAGGTTTTCTGTACTGAACACGTATGAAGGAGTCTCCAGTGTCAGCGCTGTGTAACAGTCAGGGGTAAAGGTGCCCGACATCTTCAGGACAGAGCAGTTTTTCCGTTTTCTGGGTAACATGACAAGCTGCATTCCTTCGGGCTTATTAACTTCAAGAGAATTTAATGCAAACTGTATATATACTGTAAGTGACAACAAGAACATATTTATCGGACATTCTGTAGCATGTATAAAACGTTTCACTCTTTAATTTCTACAAATGTAACCCATGGTAAATTGCTGTGCACTGCAACAAATGACAACTTAGAATAAGTTGGATCGAGTCTGGAAATAGGTTAATAATCCCAGATTGGCGTCTTGGAATCTTCTAATAAGAAATGCTAGATCATTTTGAATATATTCATAATAAGAGATTTTAACTTGCGAAGATGTCTCATCATGCAAAATCATCCGTCCATGCAGCGAGATAATTTCACAACCATTAGGTCATTTTCTCCTCAAATTCAGTGTTACATTTTTTTGCAGTATGGTATAAGAGGTATTAAACACTACAGGATGTGCTGTTACAGGAAAACAATCATAGTAATTCATTATTTTACACCAACAGCACGATGCAGAGAGTTTTAATCCTTGCATAACACAGCAGCTACTCATGAAGTCACTTGCTCACCAATGACACACAGGTAGAGCAGAATGAAGGACGACTGAGCACTCACCTGGTCTCAGGTATCCCATGCTGAACCGGTTATATGCAGTGAAGCATGGAGGCCTGTAGCAGCCCCTAAAATGATGCCAGCGAGCAGAATAATATGTCGAATAAACAGAGCCGACATGAAGCCCAGTGAAGACAAAAGAAAGCAGCAGGCACATGGGCGACGGCATGCTGAGGAACACTTCAGCCCCAGTGAGGGACACCCATACAGACAGAGGTCAGAGGTCAGAGGGAGGTTAGGTGGTCAGAAACAAAACCAGAAGTCAGGAGTGTCTCTTTCCTTTCATTTCTCTTTCACACATATATAGTTGTACTCACGTCCTCTCCCTCTCTCTCTCTCTCTCTCTCTCCCTCTCTGTCTCAGTCTCAGTCTCCTCCTTTTCTGTAACTTGTAACTCCTTTTATTGTGGGCCAATTCAACACAGTCAGGAAGAAATTCAGCTTTCTGTTAAACATAAATTTAACAGTATTTGCTCTGCTCACAGATGACCTTTAAAAGGTCAAAGATCAAGGCTTGAATGACAACCTTTAGAAGGTCCGCTATGTAGGATTTAGGGAGCTCTAATAGCAGAAATTAAATACAGTATTCATAAGTATGTCCTCATTAGTGTGTAATTAGCTGTAACTACGCATCGTTGTGTTTTCGTGAGTTTAGAACGGGCCCTTTATATCTACACAGGGGGCGGGTCCACCTCTACGGAGCCGCCATGTTGCGCCGCTACAGTAGCCCAGAACGGACAAACCTCTAGAGAGCGCCTTCTGCGTTTCACGTCTTAACAAGTGTCAGCGTGGATCCGAAGGAAGCGGAAGGACGAGGAAGAAGAAGAAAGGAAGACGAGGAAGAAGACAGAAGAGGAATCGGTGTTTGCTGGAGCTGGAGAACAAGTTTGAGAACCAAATATTGAAAAATGGAGGCTCGTACTTATTATTTAGCACAGAAAAAGTGAGGGAGTGTGAATGTAAGTACTTGGACGTACTGTACGTTAAGGGCACCTGACGGCCACCGTACGCTCTAACACACAATACATTTCTGAAGTGCATTCATAACTCTGTTTTTTTTTTACATTTGTAACTCGAAATGTTTTTTTCTTTGAGTCACATAAACATTTTTACGCTATGAAGTTGAACTAATTTTATGGCACATTAGTTGAATACTCAATACTGATTGGTCAATTATGGCATTCCTGTTATTTCTGAATAATAGAGCATTGCTATGGACAACTTTATTAGTGGAAGCAATAAAATCATTTTTAAATCTTTTTAAACAAATAATTTGACACAAAATACTGAGTTTAAAAAATAAAATGACTTTATTACTTCCGCTAATGATGTGGCCTATAGCAGCGGTCTGCTGTGCAGAAATCACAGCCTGCAGAATGCTGTAACTGACCAATCAGAATGGAGTATTCAAATGAGATGTGTAACAAATATGAAGTTTGCTCTTATTGACCAAAAAAAAAAAGATAACATGGTGAAAGTCAGGTGAATGAAATAAATAGCAGTGTTGCTCAAACATGTAGAAAATAATTAGAGTTTTTAATAACGTATACTTCAATAAAGCATGTCAAGGAGTCTGATTTCAGTAATAAGCAGATGACAGACCGTCTGATTACATCATGCCTAAAGAGCCAGAAAGATGAGGAATCAACAAGACATGATTTAGCGTAATGGATTTCCCACAAACTCCTCAGTGAGATCAGCGAGGGAACTGCGCTGCGATGGCAGTAACGTCTGCGATGAGAAGCGCAGCTGAGTGTTATCCGCTCTCCAGCCAAACATGAGGAGACAGAAAGCGTTTCACATCAGTCTGACCCACCATTCCTGCACATTCCGCTTTTATCTCTTTTTCTTTGATCAAAACCTCGACATCAACACAGGAAGAAGTCGGACATATCTTTTCACCGTTCATTAGGCTCGCTCTAATAGCAGTTTAAACACAGCGTGAAACTCTCCTTTTCATCTCATTACATTATAACTATTTTTACTAACTACTACTGTACTTCACTCATATTACTGTTTCTATAACATTATATTTCCTTCAACTTGAATACTTTGAGCATTTACTTTGTTATACATCTTCATTTAACTCTGTACTTTCTGAACCACATTTATTCTCACAATTAATATACAGATGCTGGTTATGACTATTAACATTATTATGGAAACAGTTTACTTTATAATTATATTGCAGTGCAGATCGGACCAAATGAACAAATAAAAGCAAAAAAAAATGTTGACAATCAATATTCTTAACTTGTGTAACTATAGAAGGTCTACGGGATTTCTTTTTTTTTATTATTTGTAAGAGATCATCTAATAAGCTAAACATTAAATTAACTTAAAAACTAGTTGCTAATTGATTCATTAATTAACATTACAATCAGAGTACATCTTAATGCTAGAATAATTAATTAATTAATTAATTAAGGTGTGGGTGTTAATTTGATGCTGATGAAGGAAATAAAGTTCGAAATATTTATTTTAAGTCTCTGTAGCCAGACTCCCCCGAGACCACGAGCCAAAACTGTGCTCCGATACGACTGTCAGTCACTGTGTGTGTGTGTGTGTGTGTGTGTGTGCTGTTTCAGTCCAGACCTGCTGGTACACACAGCTCCAGACTCTTCTCCTCCTGTAAGTCAGGTCTGGGGCTGATTAGCAATGACATTCCACACGGTATTCCGGGAGGCGTTGTGGGCCGAGATTGGAGAGGAAGGAGATGATAAGGATGCAGAATGAGACGATATAGAGCTTTTGCAGGGTCAAGCGGGCGCCAAATTCAAGATCAACGTCTAATGTGAGGATTTGGCAAGGTCTATGGAATAACTTTAACACACTCCAGCTCCTAGACAGTCTAATTAGACAACCTGTGCCGTGTGTGATGAGAAACATCATTAATCATTCTGCAAAAATGTGCCTTACGATTAAGCAACAGCTGGCATGGCATAAACACCGTCACCAATTACACCTCCAAAGATATGGTGCCGATTATAGCGGGAGAGAGATGGTCTCAAACCCGAGACACGCACTGCATGGAAGAAAACATTTCACTCAAACAGCTCTGCCTAACGTGTATGATTCGTGTGACACCATTCCCCTTCCAGCAGAGCAGTTCATGTTTACCCAGACTGTGGTGTTCACGCCCTGCAGTCCAATTCTCATTACTATTTTATCCCCTTCGGATTCATATCTTGTTTAGAGTAAGGGTAAATGTCTGTTTAAAATTCTGTTTGCTAAAGCTCTGTGCTAAACTTTCATTACAGTAGAATCAGAGTGAAGCGATTTACATATTTAAATTCAAGGGCACGCCCCCAAAATCAGCCTGTTTAACAAACACCATGAGGAAGACGAACCAAGGTGTCACAAAATTTACAAAAGCATTTCAGGCTATTATGTAAAATAAGTGAAAAGTGTAAGGCATGGGAGGAGCTTTAAAACGGTCTGGACAGTACTTGAAAGATTTGAAAGTTTTATCATAAAGTTACAGTGATGTGGAAAAATTAAAACCGTACCTAATGAGTATTGTATTGATCATGATTAAAAAAAATTACACCTGAGTGATGGAGTCGCGACCTCTTTAAAAGTCAATAAGCCGCAGCAGAGATGTAGTGTAATGTAGTGCAGAGTTCATCACGGCTCGTGATGATACACAACGCGGCAATACGCCACTGAGTTTACCATGCAACACAAAACCTCATCACTCTGATGCCTACAATCACTTCCAGAAACATCGGTGTGTCTCGTGTGATTAGAATGGGGTGAAATCAAGAGACATTATGTTGCATATCATACAGATGAAGTGAAGTTATGACCCCCTGCACAAGCTTTATTCAATCAGAAATCTCCTGCTTAAGTGCTCACCTTGGCAGGTCTTCCTGTCCTCCTTGAGTTCCTGTCCTGAAGGACACTTGCAGTAGAAGCTACCAATAGTGTTACAGCACAGAGCCTCGCAGCCTCCGTTCGTCTCCTCGCACTCGTTCACGTCTGATGGAGAGAAAGAACGCAAAACAACGACACACACACACACACGTCACACAGGTTCAACCGAAGCCTTCACACGAAGTATGAAGAACCAGGTCAGAACCACGAATATACAATGATGTAGAACTTTATGTTTACAAGGAACTATCCATCCATCCATCCATTATCTATAGCGCTTTATCCGTCTGGGTGGCGGGGAAGCTGGAGCCAATCCCAGC
>JAQQZR010000016.1:1563599-1580467 GCA_030068235.1 Notoglanidium macrostoma | reverse complement strand
AGTGCAAGACTGTTCATGGTGATTCGATGACTTCAGCCAGGAGTAGGACACCGGGATGGGTCGGGCAGGCCCGGAACATAAACCAAGTGATCATTTTGCTTTCCGTAGAAATGAGTCAAAGTGATGAGTCAGCAATTAGTAAACACATTTCTCACCGCAGCAAAGACTGTGTGCAAATTCCCTGCATATCTCTCTTTTGAACCAGCTGCATTTGGTTTCCACACATTTTTTGTTCCTAAGGCATGTGTTGACAGGACACGGCAGACAAATAACCACCATCGCTCAATAGATAACACATAGAGATCAGCGGCCTGGTTTCAGACTCCAAAACACTGGCTGGAGTACATTATTTCTCACTCAGACATAGTAATAATAACTCCAGGGTAGATGTAGTGGAGACTTTGGACCAACCCTAGACTCAAAGTCCCAGAATGCAGTGCAGCTGTATCAGCTCTCAGAAAGTCAGCTCTGCGAGATGATGTGCGATGGTGATGGTGTTGACAGCAGCATAAACGTTCAAGCTTTGGAAGCTGATGTGTTTGAGTATAGGGTACAGATGAGGAGATGAGAGAGCTGGACAGAGTCAAACAGTAAAGCGCTGCTGCATCGCTGATAGCAAGGGCTAAATTCATCCGCACCAGCAGGTATTCCAGTGGGTAAATTGTTCACCAATGTGGAAACATGTACGAGTAATCTAAATAAATCAATTCAGGATGTAATCGCAATATTAATCTCAGATGCTGTTGAAGGTCACGCGGTAATTATAGAGATTAATACGCAAGTGGTTCAAAGTTCAGAGTTTTAAAAAAAATAGCATATTAGGGGGAAATAATACAAATCGTCATCATTTCCCCTCTTAAATATAAACATCAGGACTTGCTTCTGTTTGTGGCAGCACAAGACGACTCGGCTTACCGCCTTAAAAACAAATAAATAAAGTTAGATACGGTGATTGTAGCATATAGTTAGCGGCTCATGTTTTAGCATCTAAATGTACTTTGGTGAAATTTATAATTTGGTTTTGTTTGCACATAATTAAACAAATTAAAGATATACGAGGTGTGTGGTGTAGGGCTGAGAACCTCCTCGTGACCTTCATAGCATTGCAGATAAACTGAGCTGTGCAACCAGACACATTTTTGAGAAAAAAATCGCCAAAAAAAGGCCGACACGTCGCATGTCCCTGAGCTGTCAGTAACTCCCACTTCCCAATACACTGCCTCATGGTTCTACTCGATGTAAACAGAAAAGGAAAATATGCTTTTCAGACCCTCAGGGGATGACCTTTGGCCTTTAGTATGTGCGCTACCTGTTAGGGCCGGACTGTTTGACCTTGTGTTCCCAGAGGCGTGGTGTAGAAGCCTGCAGCGACACGGCACGAGCACGAGGAATGCCTCAATTACTGCTGCGTGTGCTGGAAGGAAACGCGCCGCATGACCGCAGTCTCATTTAGTCTGGCTTTAGGTTTTGGGGTTTTTTTTGTAATAATGCATGTGTATTTCTTTTTTAGCATTGCAAATATGCATCACCTAGCCTGTGTCATATAATATCAACTTTAATATCTATATACGTACATCATTCATAGACACAGTAGCTAAAACATTTTCAAACAGAACAGTCCTGAATCTGCCAGATACTTTCATTTTACATTCATGGCTGTGTATTATTATTATTATTACAATTATCACAATACACATTTCTGAGATATCCCAGTTTTAAAATTGGAGCTGAACGGAACTAGCCGATTTGATATTCAGTAAAAACGTTTTCGGAAAGGATCTAAAACCGTACATGACAACTGTCATGTCAAACAGAGACCCTGCTTTCATAATGAAGGCATCAGAGTCCACATCTGTCTGCTGAGGGTCATCATGAGGGCAGAAGCATCAGCACATGCGAGGACGAAGCTTGGGAATGGCTTTGTGCCGTCTCAGATGCAGTCGCCGGGCTGATTTCACACTTGCCATGTTTTTCACCAGTGGAGGTTTTACATGATGCTCCGAATGCGGCACTTTGAAGAAGTTTAACTTTCCGGAAAAGCAGCTCAACTTGGTCTCTTGCTAATTGCCACCCAGCAAACACGTGCTCCCTAAAAGACACGTGAAGCCAACCTCTACAGCTATCTAAACTTTTTTCGTTCTGCGTCTGAGAGCGGCGTGACACACGCAGTGGAAAGTTCCGCTATCTACCCTCTTCCGCATACATGACACTCTCGTTTCTCCTGCCTGGACGCCTTGATCCTGGTCCTGCTCGAAGATACAAAGTTTACACCGTTTACGACTGTTGCATGATGAAAAAAGGTTAAAAAAATAATCATATCAAAAAACAAGCTTTTAAATATCGAATACATTTTTTTTATGAACGTACAGACATGTGCATTAATGTGTAGCGACACTTGGAAATGGTGAAAACTGCACTTTTTTTTAAACCTAGAACTGATAAAGCACCCAGAGGGAAGATCTGGAGAAGAATACCTCCTTCATTGCGAGTGTACACAGACAGCATTAAGCGGGATGGATGTGAGCGAAGGCTTGGGGACATCTGCTCTAATTACTCAATGTTTCACCAGGTATTACCACAGGAAGTAGCGCAACAAAGAACAGGAAACAAGAATGACAGGTTTATCACAGACTAGGAATGATGTCTGATTGTTTTGCTCTCTGCGGTCGTTACTTTAGGCTAACTCACATATTTCATATACAGCTAAAGCGGTAGTTATTTAGATCGACCCATTTGGAGTGACTACGCTAAAACTTTCAGATTTCAAAGTTGAAAGAAAACCTGTTCGCCTGGATCGTTGCCCTCGCACGTCTGTGGGTGTTTTGTGATCGGGGCTGGTGGGACGCAGCATATGTAACTGTTTGGAGATCTCAATTCACTTCTTTTATGCGAATTTTGTAAATACGAATAACCTGAATAGAAAAGTGCAAACTACAAAAACACCACCCAAATATCACAAAAAATGTTTTCTACTTGATTCATGAATTGGAGATGTGAAACTGAACGAAAGCGCTTTTGGAATAAATTGCGTGTTTTAGTGCAATCTATAGCTATATCTAAAAATAAACAGAGGTCATTGATTCACCACTTGGACAGGCAAAGGTTTTTAATGTTAACAAATGCTGAGCTTGAATGTTAAATCTCTCCATCGCACTGCTGTTTTCTCTCATTTCTTTCTGCACACAGGCGAAAAACAGCCACGTACTTTTGGGGACTGTAGTCTTGTCTCTCTAATCACTAATACATCATCTTCAGGATTCTCAAATGGCGGTGGTTAAATCATTCTCTTTTTATTTTGCCGGCATTTTTTGGAATTTGTTTTAAAATTGGGAAATATCTGAACAGAGAGCCAGACTGTGTTTGTGTCAGTAACCCGTATACAAATGTACAGGAAGTGAAGCACATCAATCAGATACCAGACTTCAAGATTCTGAAGCTTGTGGCCAGAAAAGAATAAAAAAAAAAAAATCTTTGCAGGAAAACCTGCTTCTTATTTTGAAATGTTCCCTTTCCCTCTTCGCATCCTTCTCATTTATATTTTCCCCGTTCCGTCACTAGCGGTGGACGTCTGGAACGTAACACACAAAACTGTAATGATTTAAGAGTGACGGCCCCCAAAATAGGGGTGATGAGGCCAGAAGAAGTGCGGCCTGGGATTTAAAAAGAAAGAAAGAAAGAAAGAAAGAAAACGTACAATGTTCTTGTTTAGGGTCAGACATGATGAATACTTTTTTTTTTTTGTTTGTTTTTTTTACAACTTTATTACCAGGCAATCAAGTAGAATTCACCCACAAATAAATCACATGTGCATAAAGAAAGGCATGCTCCATAATACAATCAGGGAAGCATTCGTGAAATTGAAAGAATTGCGCAGCAGGACCTCAAAGTATTTTGCTCAGGGATTTCGCCCGGCGTCTGCATGCATTCTTCTAACAAACCGATCCCATTAACTGACTGCGGTTGAATTAATTCTATGATAAACAGTCAGGTTACATGTGTACAGCAGGTATTTGGGTCCTGCATAACTTTCTTGCAGCTGAACGTCCTTTACGTTCCTCTCTTTTAAGATTACAAAGTCTCTACTGACCATAAATAAATTTTACGAGTACACAGAGGCAGCGCTATAAACCAAGATGAAGGCTGCGTTATAACTCTCACTGCATAAATCTTTACGGCTGACCTGTGGAAACACGTCTATAACAGTTTTCCCTCCGCCGCTCCTCGTGAGGCTCTGTGTTTAAACAGTTTACTTTTACAGTATGAAACATGGCCCTCGGGCGAAAGGTGGACCCGTCTCATTCCCATGTTTGATAGATCACGGTCAAGGAGCCAAGAAGGTAGGCATGTTTAACAACCAAAAAAACAACCTCGGAAGTTTAGTCCTGATTTATACACAAGGAAACGGACCTGAGATGAAGGACAACTCTACAGGTTCGGTTTATTCTCTTGCAATGTAAAAATAGCAATAACTTGGAGGTGTTATCGTACACGTTTGTGCCCGGCCTTGACCCAACCTGAACCCTGAGCATCAGCAGGTGCACGAGCACAAATGTAGCGATGAAGCAGGAACACTGACGCGTAAAACATTTTAGCCTGCTCACACACTTATGTTGCCGTATCTAAAAATAACAGCATGTGCACAAAGCTACAGCGAAAGCAACTAACCTCCTCATAACCAGAGTTACACTGATACTTTATCCACAATAATCTTATCTGCGAGAATTTCGATTAAAATGCTAATCTAAAGAGCATGCTAGGCTAGTTAATTAGCTGCTACTATCTAGGACAGGTAAGAGCGATGTTCAGTTAAAATCTCCAATCCAGACCAACAGTCCATCTGACATGGCGGTGGCCTGCAGAGGTGAAGGGTTTTTGAAAATAGCTACATTTATGATCCCCCGCTGCGCAGACCTTCACATACGACCCCGTTGACCTGACACAAAGCGAGTTCGTTAGGCGTACCGGTCCCTCACCCTCCCGGGTCACCGTGATGGACCTCCAGCACCGCTTCAACACTGCAAGGAAATCCATCATCCACTACAATCTTCTGATCCAAAAAGATCTGAGTGGATGTCCGACCTCTGTATAGCTCAGAGCCTTTTCACTAGGCCAGAGTAAGGACATGGTGATGAGTGACACGGGTCAAAATGCTCAAGAGAAAAGGGGATTATGATACTCTTGAAAGAGGCTGGATGTGGTGCCGGAATTCTGGTACGTGTCTTAGTGTCTCAGCCCATAATTACACAGGAGGAGTTCACAGCCTCGCCTGGGGACGGGGGGCAATCGCTGAAACGTTCAAAACAACTTCTCCGTTACCTTTAGTTTTAAGAACGGTAAAGGGAACGGTACCAATGATAAAGGTTATTTCTAAACCTCTTTAAAAGCGAGAAGCCTTAAAATATGCTCTAGGACTCAGTTATTTATTTATATTATAACGTGGGTGAGCTGGTGGAAAAAAAGTTCTTTAAGGGTTCTTTGAATAGTCGAGAGTTCTTTTGTCGGATTGTACAGAAGGACAAAGTGAAGATCCCTTCACACCAGAGATTATGCTGCAGACCGAAGTCCGCTTAATGCGCTGGTTCAGGGCTTTTCATTGACGTGAACACTGTTTGCGGCTTCAGGTGCGCACCGAGGAACTCCTCCAGGAAACTGCGCTCTGGGGTACGGTTCACTGGTTCGTATTTGGTGTGTAAGCAATTCCAGATAAAACCCGAAAGATGACGCTACTGATGATGTGTAACTTGTTTGACGGTTGAACGATCATGAGTGGGAAAGGAGGAAATCTCCTGTGTATTAGAAAACTGGGCGAATGAAAATCTAAAATGTCAAAAGCAGAATACTCATAAAAACTGGGGTTCTCGAGATCCGCGCAGCATGAAGCTCATGATTCCATTCAGAGGACGGGAAGTTCCCCTGAGGAACAGGAGACGTTTGGGTGGAATGATCCTTATAAAGACAGCAGGACGCATTCGTGGCACAGAGTTATTTTGGTGCGGACACCATATCAAAAAAAAGATGAATAAAAAACCCAAATATAGTGTGGTTTTACATTTTGCTCCTTCTTTGTGTCATTTTGCTTCTCTTTTGCATTGTTGCCTAGCAACATCGGTAAATATAAGCTGCATGTTCCTTACATGTCGATGACAAACAGACCTAGGGTCTGCAACCAAATAATGTGATGTGTTTAATGTGAGGATAAAAATTTCATGCTCCAGCATGCTTCATTTGAAATGCATTGAGGGCGTTTATGTGTATATAATATAGCTCTCACAGCTATTTTAATACATTGTCCACCATTTTAGATGACTAGCATAAGTCACTGTCCAATAACATACTACACTGCATGCTAACATATACACTTGAACCGACGTGATTTGAAGATGTACAAAATTTCCGATCTCTATTCATCTACTCTATGCATGTCAAACAGCCAAGTTTACAAATAGTTTCTGAAGAGCACGTCCGAATACCTCGTCAAGCATGTGACTGTACCTTTGCGTGTCCGTCTGCAGTCTGAATGTAGACCAAATCCAGCTGTTAATGCGTTAACAGCACGGACTGTCATTACAAATCTAAAGACACGACATTTTCTTTTGAATGTAATAGAGCTCGGTGTGGTCAGAATGGTTTTCTTTATTACAATTTCCCCAATCTTAAGGCTTTATAACTAATGGGACAAATTGACATATTTAAATGGTCATGTTTGGTACCTGATTGCAATTTCCTTGCAAAGCTGCAACCCGTAAAAGATCGCCAGATGCAGAATGATGCTCTGCCAGGTTTATAATTAAATCCTGTTAAGATCTTACTGCTTATCTGGTTTCAGTGTTGTCTTCCGGATGTGGAGCGCATACTCGGAAGAAAACAAGAAGAATAAAGGTCGCTTACCCAACGTTCACACTAGCAAGCAACAAGTCGTGCGTGTCACTTGTAGTTTGTCGTTTGTGGGTGTGGCTTGTCCAGAATTTATTTTTAAGTCCAGTGAGAAATATTAGCTATATAAATTCAAATAAAATACTGCTTGCAAATCAGAGGGGAAAATTGGTTGTTAAGGGCTCAGCTTCATAGGTTCCTAGCTCCTTCATTCCATGTGCTACACACTTCTGTCTTACAAACGACAGCTGTTGGGTTTAGATGTGACCACTGAAAACCCTCGAGCAGTTGATGGAGAGCCACAGGAGAATATGATCAGCGGAATCAGTCGAGAGCACCAAGACAGAAAGACATCCTTCATGGCGTGCCAATTCGAACCTTTTTTCTCCTAGCTTTATTATGCTCTGAAACCACATGAATGTGTCAGATGTCATCACTTCTGCCACATGGTACACCATTACAGGTAAGTACGATGGACAGGAATGCGGTAACAACAGTGTATTAGTGTGGAATTCCTGCTTGACATCATAACTGGCAGAAAATGACTGGGTGTTTATGGAGCTGATGTCGACATGTTGGTGTCCATTGAGAATGCTTCTCAGTCAAAATAAAAATACAAAAAATCCTGTTTTTTGTAAAAACCTGTGTTTGAGCACAGAGGTACTCCAAGGACCTTATTTTCTGTTTAATATTTTTTCCTCCGTCACACTGTTCCTGTCATTTCATGTCCTTAAACCCAAGGACGTCCTACAGATCTACTACAATGGCCAGCACCGGCTCGGTGAGTCTCTTAGCCCCGCCCCACAGGTAACGGTGAACCAATCACTGTCCATGATCATGCTGGGTGTCAATCACAGAGCAATATAACCATCACACTATTCATAAGCTAATAGCTTCCCAAAGGGAAGAGGGCAAGAGCTTATGCAAAGCTCTCCACAGTCAGGACAAAACAATAGCAGCAGGTCCCGACACGGCAGGAAAAAGTCATGTGGAACTGACGTTTCCTTTTACCACTTCAAATGTGTGGATGGACATTTTGGAGGCAGGGGGTCGCCCACATGCAGGACCTGCAGAATAGCCAAGATTGAAGTGCTGTTTAGACCAAACAAAGGACTGAAGGAAAAGAGGAAAGGTCTTAACAAACCATCATTAACTCATGGTAGAGACAAGGCGTTGCTCCCGGTTTAAATTAAAAGTATTTATTTGTTGAGCTAATAGGATAACCAAAAACGTTACAATTACAATTACAGATTGACTCGAGTAGAGGCAAGTACAGCTGTCCTATAATGAAATTATTTTACAGAGAGTGCATGGAGTCGTCCTGATGATCAGATTAATAACAAAATCTGGATTTTTTTTTTTTTAATTATCAAAATGTATACACAGAAACTGCAGATAAACACGCTTCATGGCACACTCACGCACTGTGTCTAGTCAAGAGACAAGCAAAAGATTAAACATTTTTAAAACTATTCAGACAGGATTAATTTACATGGCGCACTCGATCAAAATTACATCAAGACCACTAATCTCAACTCACAACCGAAAAATGAGTTTATGATTTGTGACAGCAAAAATCTGGGTTAAATTCATACAGTGTCCGTGCCATTTTATTTCAGCATTCATTCATACATCGTACACCATGTGACTGGTTTGTAGTTGCATCGCTCTGTCTATCCATCTCGTAAAACATAAAAGTCTGTTTGAATATGATGGGACAGTTATTATGTATACTGTAATGGAGGGGGAAGAAGTGGTGTCAGGAATTTCCTGTCGTGTGTGGAGATCACAAAACCAACAGCCTCTTCCATTCCTAACACACGGCTGAACTGCCGGCTTCTGTTCCTTACTTGCAGGAGATAAAATTCTTGGCCTTCAACAGCTTGAGACCAACATCAGACCGGAGGAAACTCAAATTCAGCCATTAAGGCAGTACAAGGAAGGAAGGAAGGAAGGATGTGCCAAGATACTGAGATTGAAATGTAGGCGCTTGAGAGATGTGAAATGCATGCACCAACAGTTAACAGGCAAATCATTCTTTCTGGAATCTACTCTGATAACACAATTGAGTCCATAGCCAGACGTGTCACATACCTTGAGCAGGATGTAAACGTGACCTGTATTTACTCACCGTACTGACAGCTCGGGCCGTGGAATCCGACCGGGCACTCACAGAGCTGCGAGGATCCTTCTCTGCACCGGCCTCCATTAAAACAGACTCCATAACTGCAGATAGCTACACCAGGAGGAAAGAAACACAGATCCCATCAGAGATGAGAAAAATCCTGACACATGACGTAACCATGCAATAAAAAAAATACCATCTTACAGGCAGCTGAGCTTTAGTTACTGTAATTAATACTGGCAGCACGTTTGGCATTTTTACTGCATTGCATGTGAAAAGCTGTATTTGTATAGAACTACATATTGGTAATCGTATATTCGCATAAAAATAAATGATATACTGATTTTTAACATCATACTGATGTTTTAACTCTTTAACAGCCAAATCAAGAACTTAAATCAATTTGGAAGTTTTTAATCCTAAGAAAAATCTCAAAGAATGTGTTTTCAATCACAGCATTCATTTCATTTCATTACCTTTTCCAAGTAGCTAGCTAGCTAACTTTACTAGCTAGTGTTTTGTGCTTGCTAGCTAGCTAGCTAGCTAAGTTAGCATCAACCCCCCTTGATAACTTGATTACAGTATAGAGACAAAACAGAACTATATTCCATATCATTATTAGAGTGAACATCCAGTTTTCCTTTTATGGAAATTTGGTTACAATTTGTACATAATCAAAATCATATTTTAAACTAACAAGCTATTGGGAGCTAGCTAGCAAACGTTAGCTAGCAAAGCTAGCGGTTTTCCTGTCTCGTCTTCTGAATGGGTTGCTGCACTTTCCTTGGTTCCATGATGATATTAGATATTTAAAAAATATGTAAAACTGTAAAATGGAAAAACAATAGAGAGAGGAGCATGCTTTGCTGATTCAGCACTCTGTAGGCATTTCATTGTCCACTTACGCTGGTGTATCGAATTGTAAAACACATTTAAATTATTTTATTGTAGAAATTAGAGAGATTTTTTTTAGAGATTTCTTCCACCCAAGCCTTGTTTCTAGAATACAATTTCATCAATGTGTCTGAATCTAATATTAGTCAACTTGCAATGTCCAACTATTTAAATATCCAAATATTCACAATATTCGACACTTAAACATTTTTCTTTGTCCATAGTGTATGTTTGGTCATTTGCTTTGAAAAAAATGTTCTGCGCATGTCTTTCAGAGTTTACACAAAGACCGAGCAAGCCGTGTCATGTTCAGACACTTAATCCACTGAAACTCATGTGGGACTTCTCTAACATTTTCTTCCTTTCATTATTTATACAGCCCAAATAAGCTTCAGCTCCTGGATCACAGTTGAGCATTTCCTTCATTATTTACTGCGTTTCACTGACATTTTTGTAAAACACCACAGAGATCGTAGGCTCCTCCAAGTAGCAAGATGAAGAGAACAGGGGCCGAATGTGTTTTCAATCAGCAAGAATTACAGCCACCAGATGCACTAAATCCCCCCCAAGCTAAGCGTTCTTTTGGTTTCCTTAAGCCATATGTGTGTGTGTGTGTGTGTGTGTGTGTGTGTGTGCCACTCGAGAATCCATAAACGAATGCTTTATAATCTGTTGGGTATTCTGTGCCTCATGGGTGCCTCTTGGGCAAAGTACAGACCATAAGACGTCACATTCCATAAACGCCCATCACTCAAAACTAATGACCCCCACATCTTTTAGCTTGCACGTGTGTTGGTGAAACTAGTGCCAGGTGTGTGTGTATATGTATGTATAAATGTGTAGTCGTGTCTGAATGTGATGTATGCTCAACGTCTGCTCCACATCAGACTGAGAACTGATGATTCTGCTGCAGAGAAACATTAAGGCTGAGCTGATGATGGTGGTATTCCACTCCACTTAAAAAATAATAACTTAATATAGAGAACACAGAAAGACCTTTAGACCTTTAAAACACATTTAAGCTATATAATTACACCCATAATTTGAAAATGATGGTTCATTTACATTGCCTGTACCTGTACCTTATTATCGAACACTGAAGCCTCAGTTGAAAATTAAGCCTCAAACTCTTCTCTTTATTCATAAAGACTAGCTTACTGTATTGAGTAGGATCTCAGGATGCTTTTTTTATTATTATTATTATTCATTTAGTTATTGCTAGTTCTCCTCTAACTTAAAACATCCTCCAGCCTAGAAGGGTAAACAAAATCACATTTCCTCCAAGATACTTAAATAGGATTTTTCTCATTTAACAATATAAAAGAGCTGGACATCCTTTGAGGAGAGTGCCAAGTGCTGTTTTTTGTATAAGCAAGCTTACTGATGACCATGATTGGCTATTGACTACTCTCTTTCATTGACATGACCATTTGAGAGCCCCTTTAAAATGGGTGGTAATAATAACTCGTCATTTGAATCTGTCTCCAAATCAACAGGACATCATCACCCTCACTGGTGTGTCTTTAAAAAGCAATCCCATCCTTCCTCTAGTGAGACTCGATCCCATACAGGAAGCACACACCTTCCCACCTAGTTCCACTGAAGGTAGAATGGAAAAGCTGAAGCCTGTCCATCTCTCAGGGCACACGAAAATTAAGGAATTTCTGCCAGATGACTGACATTCTTGTGATCGCTTTCCTAAGAATAATCTTCGCTACATGCATGTATTAGATTAGGAATCCTGTTAAGGTATAAAGTTAACATTTTCAAACTGAAACCAGCAGTTCCAAGTAGAATAATCATGCTTTCATTATAGTTTTCAGAGCCACGGGTTCTAAAATTTTATGCAATTTTATCAAATTGTCTGTCTATCTCAAGAAAATTACATTCACACAGGGGAAAAACTATTTTAGAGCTTTCTTTCACAAGTCCCAAACAGGTACAATTACAGAGCATTTTAAATTATACCACTTTGGAGAGAAGTTGAATAAACTCTTCCTAGCTGCAAAGTACAGTGGTTGAAAAATGCAGAACAGGAAAATCCTTAAAAGACAAACCCCACACAGAACGTTCCTGTGTAAATGCACTCAAAAGCAGTAAACAGACCCCGAAACAATGGGTCATGAAAATGTCATGTCTGAACCAGAGAGAAATCAAATCAGTCGTGAGGCCTTTGTGACCACTCGCATTGTTGTGCAAAAGTAAATGGCGTCTGCCGACCCTCAGACCACCCACTGACACCTCTCAGACCTTCCCGTAAAAGCTCCTGAGATCCACGTGGACGTCTGTTCTGCACCGGATTCAATCCGCTGCTGAAAGGAGAGATTAATGAAAGCCACGGTGTAGCATCGAGGAGCGGCTGAACTGTCGTCTCGTTAGAAAATAATTAAGCATGGCCTGGAATCCACTTCTGATTTCCCAGTTTGCATTACTCTGCATTTCCATTGTGCAGAAAGAGATTCTTGAAGATGAAAAAAAAGAAAAGGAAATATTGGTTAAAGCGAAGGAAGTCTTCTAAAGCATCTTCACTGCTAAGAGCACTTATACAAGAAGAGTCGAGGAGTCAACTTGAGAAACAGAAAAACAAGTGTTCTGTAAGTGTGCTAGGCAAAAAGCCCATTAGTATGGCTTTTTCCCCCATTTATTTCCTGTACTTAAATAAGAACGGCAAGGAGTTTTCTTAAGGGTCTCAAACTGGACATTAAGTCTTGCCACTTCCTGTTTGACTTTTCACAAGGGGTTCCTGCTAATCCTGTGTAAAGCTACATCTCACATCCGGCCCAGACATTGATATTCAATGGAACGGAGCACACTGATTTAAAAAAAAAAAAAAAAAAAAAAAAAAAAAAAAAAAAAAGATTTCCAAGAGAGAACGAAAAAAGTTCATGTCTGCTTTCATCTTCTACAAGGCTGATCGTCCGAACATTTTTGACTCTTGAGCACCAATAAGAGCAGTAGCCAAATAATGACAGTCATTAGACTAATTACCGTAGCCTGTCTTTTGTAGCAGTATGGTGGAGTAAGCTACATGGTTACACCCCGTCTTGATCCTGGCCACTCTTTAATTCCCCAGTGTGTGAAAGCAGAACCCTGGAGACAACCTTTCACTCTGTGAATACAATCTGAGCAGCCTCGATTTCCACATCTGCGATTCTGCTCCAAGATTCTGCTCCGAGCAGTAGAACTGAAACTGAGACACTTCGAGATCTTCAGGCACGTGAGCCTCTCTCTTTTTCATCCTGCTGCTTGATCCCTTAAAGAAAATAAATTAGTTTGTCTACTTTTTCTACTTGAGTTCTAAAGCGCAACATCCTCCAGTCGCACCACTTAAAATGAGCAGATGTTCTCACAGAAAGTTGTGACAGAAGATTTAAGAGCCTCACAGTGAAATGCGTGTCGACGGACTTTTTGGTGTGTTTCAAAACAAACTGGCGTTGGGTTGAGGATTGGGCTTGGTTTTGGCCGGGATAACGAGTGGTATAATCTTCACATACACACAAAGAGGCCTTTGAGGGTGGTGTTAGATCCAGTAATGCGACCTCTACTTGGGGAATTGTCTGCAGCAGCCCAGTGTGTCAATCTAAAGGTCTTTGCCCTGAGCAGTGCCATGAATCTAGCTCGGGAATCTAGCTGTGTTTATACCGCACTCACCCTGCCACTACATCCACAGTGCAATGTAGCTCTACAAGTCAACCTGTCCTGGCAGAAACTCAGTTTTATCAGGGAGTAGTGTAGATTAAAATAAGGTTTATTTCTGGATTTAAGGGTCAGTTTCCACTTTTCTTCTCCAGAGCTGCAGCCAAAAAACCAGTTTTCATGATGACAAGGCCATTCTTTATCGGATTTTTTCTCGGCCTGAGTTATGCATGTTATTTCAGCTCAAAGGCTTCTTACCAAAGACTTCCAGCCCATTAGACACGAGACCTAACAGACCTACGTTAAAAAATACTGACACTCAAATATCTGATTGAACATTTTGTTACGCTCTCTATAAATCGCTCATTTCGTTTTTTTTCTGCTGCATTTCATTTGTTCTTCCGCATTTGCTTTCGGACCCGCACACCTGAAGGGAACTGAAGTAACGTTGGACAGAAGGATAATTCGAGCAAATCGTTTAGATTTATTGCCTTACCACATCATACCTAATTTAAACGGAATTGAGGAAATCCTGATTAAAATATCTTTGTTGTTAAAATCACAGCTCTGTCAATGACGTAAGATGCGGTAGACAGTAAATTCCACACAGGAGCGATCATATATCGTAAATCTGCATTATGTTAGAGCTGTATGGACACAATACCAACATAATGCAGTACTTACGGTACAGACATCCAGCTTCGCCGTTGAGCTGCGACCATCCCGGGCAGCACTTGTGTACGGTCTCATAATCCCGTCGATACGCTTGTCTGTGTGCAGTGTAATACGCCGTCCTGTAACGACACACATTACATTACAATTTCATCACCTCAAACCAAACTCTTTAGTCAGTCACACACTAATGACCTGCTACAGAGCCGTGTGTGACTCCGTCATCACCTCCTTTCAGTGCATTGATGATGAAGATGACAAAGACAACGATGACGATGATCACAACAGCCTCTGCGTGTAAAGGAAATCTCAGCACTCTCCGCAGGCCGTGTTTGCGGTTAGACAGCGAGTGTGAGAACTGAACCGTGACTAATGTTTAGGGATAAACTTCAAATGTACAAAACACAAACAGTGTGTAATTTGTGAAGCATCTTCCAGCCTTTCATGTTTCTTTCTCAAAGCATGAGAGATACCCAGGCTTTGTGTTAAAGCCACGACAGCGCGCCCTGTAGTTTGGGGCTCTCTCCGGCTCCGGCTCCATCACACCGTGCTCACGGCTCTCTGTTTATGAGCTCTAATTGAAGGCTTGGTGGCTTTTAAGAGCAGGGCTCAGCTCACTAGCATCTACACAGAGAAAGCAAACTCAAAGCTTCAGGCACACAGGAATGCTAGGATATCCTGGAGATGCCGGTCAAATTGCAGCTTTCTGGAAGAGCACGGTGACACCTTGCAGTCTGGGGTCATTAAAGGAAATCCACCGATTAGAGAACAAAAAGACAAGCAAATGAAAGAGAAGAATCCTTAAGGTTTTTTTTTTTCTCTCTCTCTCTCTCTCTCTCTTTTGGGCTGAAATGCCCCGATTTAGAATCCAAAGAATTAAAACTTAAAAAATTCTTGAAAGTTAAATTTTTGTAAGAAAATACTTTTATAAATCGAATTGAAATAGGATATGGTGATTGATCATTAAATAGCAAATATAAAGAAAAAAAGGCATTTTAATCCATCACATGACCTCCCTCTATTAATTAGACTCATCTATCAAGGGGTTTTGTGTGTGTGTTTCCAAAAATATTGTTTATACTCTACCGTAAGTAACCGAAATAAAAGTTCAGACAGTATATTGTGCTTTTTAAAATTGTTAAAGAGAAAAATCTTTACAATTTCAAAACTTTAAAGAGATAACCTAGACATGAAGTGATATTAGGAAGCTGGATCACAGAGCTCAGTGTGCATGTAAACTACAAACAGCGTGAATAAGGTAGTTACGTCTAAGAAGGTTTTCACATCATAACGGCATTCAAACCTTTAAAAAGCCAGAAGTTTGTCAAGTTTGTGGAGTTTAAAAATGCAACAAGGTTTCATTGAGTCAATGACAGTTATAAATGACCAACTGATATTAAGTTAGAGAATATAAGCTTAAGCGGTGGATGGATGGATGGAGATTTATATGTTTGCATCTAGATAAAGTGATAATGTAGAGTTAAATAAATAAAATAAATAAAAAAGACTGATGGAAATCTTGATGTATGCAGTGATGAATGGATTGATTAATAAATGGATGGACAGATGTTAAGGATGGAGAACCCCACCTCCTCTCATAACCCGTGCACCACGACTGTCCTTCACATCCTTGTTTCCACACTTTGACCATTCGGGTGAACGCCTGAACGCAGGGCTGCATGTGAGCCACCAGCTTCACCTCACGCTCTGTACACACGTTAGGCCTGCAGAGGACACATGAACAGACAGAGAGTCAGAGACGTGACTTAATGACTCATAATGACTCAACATGTGTGTGTGTGTGTGTGTGTGTGTGTGTGTGTTTGTGTGTAAGACCTTTTAATTCTGCACCTGTTGTCTGATTCAAAAGCATTTCCTAATCCACCAATACAAATGAAAACCAAATATCCAACATCTAGTTTAACTGAAATGTTTAGTACTTGTAAACTCACAACAATTACACAATCACATCAGGAAAAAAAAAAACTTTTTAAAGCAGAATTTTGTTTCAGTCTTTTGCACAAACTCACAGATTCACTTCAACAGTTCATGAGCAGGTTCAGGGAGTAAACAAAGGCAGGAAAGTCACCAAACTATGCACCTGATTTACACAATAATACATCCAGGTACACTTCAAAGTTCAACTTTTACAAAATGCAAAATATGAATCATATCTGGAGCGATGTGTTCACAGCACCCTTCATTCACACAGCAAAATCTCCTTGTGTTTTATTCTAATACAATGTAATGTACACTGTAAGCATTCATTCATGGCATTTACGCTAATATTTTCATGCACCAAAGATCTGATTAGACGCCGAGAACGACTTTGTATGAAAACATTGAAGCCATTTAACATTTTGTATCGATAGTGGCTTAAAAACAGCAGAAAAGCTAAATATTTTCCTTAATTAATGCCTTTGCTTTTATTGTTTAGTTATCATTAGCTGTGTAAAGATGACATTTGAAGAGTAAAAAACCCACAAACTATCATTTTAAGCATTATTTTTTATGCTTATAGAAATACTGAGCTGTACTGCATGTGATGAGATATTTTACAAACATGATCATTTACTGAACACAGGTCCCAAACTGTTCAAAGTCTAAAAGTATTCCATGCAATAAAACCGTTTCAAATAAATCAAAAACAAGAGGAGGATTTTCTGCA
>JAQQZR010000016.1:1510163-1534662 GCA_030068235.1 Notoglanidium macrostoma | reverse complement strand
TCCCCACCCCCCTCCCCACAGCCCTCCCCCGGTTGTGAGGCGCCTTTAGCCGGGAGAGGAAAGCTCTTTTTCGGTCAGATGGCGTGCCGCAGTCCGCCCCCACATTTCTCTCGCCCACACCAGCAGCAAAAAGACTCTCATTAACAACCCAGATAGTGCCAGCAAAAAGCAGCCAGGCAGGGACTTGGTCGCTCCGAGAAAAGCACTTTTTATTTTCATTGTTTACCTTAAAGTGGATTTGTGTAAATATGCTCGGATCCTGTAGCGCTAGTGTACAGTTTATCCAGGAGAATTAACACTTGTGTTTGTGTAGAGGCGGATTTTCGGTTGGACGCAAAAATGAAGCGTCACGGTTTTATTCTGTAAACAAAGCAACTAACAAAGCCTACTGAGAGGATTCAAAAAGCAGCAGGAGATAAAGAAACTAAAAAGGGGGCGAGGAGAGGGGAAAAAGACGCGTTTCGAAATCCCGAATCCTGAATCGGCTCTTTTGGACTCCCACTGGGTAAGTAAAGCAACTTCACTAGAATGAGATTTTTCTCATCATTCTGAATGAAATGGTCTTCATCTTACACCAGTGTAGTCTGTTTTGGGGGCTTGGGCATTGCTTTGTGTATTGTTTTGCAAAAGAGCCGATTCCTGTGAACGACTCGATTGTGATTCAGTTTAAGCACACACAAATCGAAAAACATATTCTAAGTACTATTTAGAGTGTATCTATCTCAACATCTGCAAAAGTTTCTTCTCACATACATTTCTGTATCATGGCTTAATAATGAGCCAGTGCGGTTTTTTCTTGCTCTGTTGCTCTGTTTTTATTTCGGTTTTGAGTTTCTCCCACTGTAATACCAGCTCAGGTTTATTCTGTAGTCTTTAGAGATCCTAAAAAAGAAGATTTGTGTATGAACATGACAGGCAAGAGACCACACCAATGCAACTTATCTATATTACACATTCAATTCAATAGAAATGAAAAGCAATGCCAGTTAAAGTACCAGAACATAGACTTATTTTTTTCCTCATGGTTGGTTATGCTTTTGTCATGAATAAAGCTACAACTTACTCCTATGACCTCTGAAGCTTGAATGTACTTTTATTTTAATAACGAACATCCTGCTGTACTTGTTATAACGTGCATATCATATTACTCTATAACACATATATTACTTTATCACTATATTATGATGTGTTTCCAACATCAGGTATAATATCTGAAAACAACTTTACTTGGATCAGAAAAGCCACACACTGTACACTTCATATTTGGACTCACTGTAATATTTCACACATTATTATTACGTAGTGAATTAAAAGACTCCAAACTGACAGTTTGAAAGAATCAATTCAGTGATTTGTATGTGCATCACTACACTTAATTAACCCTAACTCTAAAATATTTATTCTAAGCAGTGACAAGTGGTGATAAAATAATTGCTCGGATTAGAAACTGGCTACAGGACCAGCTCACTCCGAGCTGTTCATGTGCAGAGGAATTTGAATCAGAGTCACATACATGATTAAAGGTGATATATTTAACCTTCACTTGGTTCCAAAGATCAATCTCCACCACTTTCTGAATTTTTTTTGCCTCCTGAAGAATGGATCTGTTCTAAGAGACACATTTCTAAAGACATAACTCACATGTTTCATGAATGCACTCCATAATTATACTGTGAAATTGTGAAAATGTAAACAAGTCCTTGTTATAGGGACGGGAAGGTATGAAAATAATGAATATTACGGCTTTATTTGAGGTTCAAGTTAAATAAACTCCAAATTTTCTCTCCTAGATTTAGTCACGTTGACAGGATTTTTCTCAGAAATGTAGAAAACAGTGCGCCTGAGATAACTACGTCATGTGGGCGTGTGGGTTGTTCTGTACTGTATGCGTAAATGGGGGAAGGTGCTGATGTTTTTATTCTTTTTTTGTGCTGTTAGCTGTGTATGTGGTGTATTTCTGGTGTTTAATGTTTCTTTTAAAATAAAAATAACAAATGATGAAAAGGAGCTTATGTTTAAAGCTATATTAATAAACTCAAGTGAATTTTCTGGTTATTAATTTTACATTAGCACGTCATTCTATCACTTATTCCAGCATTATAGATATTATGACAATAAAATAGAAAACACAGTGTTATCCATTATTTAAATTTCAGGACTAATTTTAGGATTCCAGGTGAACTGTACTTTCCTAATAACCACATATTATCAGTAATGACCTCACATATGCACTTTTACTGAGCCCACTCATATGAAAATGTATAAATGTTCAAGGTGAAAGCCATAGGCGGCTGGAAGGACGAGGGAGTGGGCGGGGCCGTGGGTTGACCACGGATAATAACGACTTAACTTTCAGTTACCAGCAATTAAAATGTTATTTTGGGGTAAAATGTGAAGCGGTTGTACGTTCTCTGACTATATTTTATTAAAACAAAAAAAGTTTTAAATTCAAAATTTTACATGCAGTGGATATCTGTAATCTCTTCAGACTACTTTTTTTCTGGCCCTGAAATAAGCTCCACCCCCAGCCAGAAACAGCTCACCATCTTTACAGGAACTTATCAGGCATGCATAGGCAACTGAAGAAGTGTTCAATTTAGTTGTACTTCATCTCTCAAAATTACAAATGCCTCCATTAAATATAGTGAAATCTTTCAAATTATGTTTAGAATGGAGAATTGGCCTCGACAGTAAACATGCCGGTCAGCATTGCCTGTTTTCGCCTGTTTTCCGGCAAAAGAAATGTAATTCCTTTGTTGTTGTCAAGCAGGAAGTGTGGACATTTTTTCTATAATCGATCAGAATATCATTATCAGAATTCGATCATTTTCTATGTTTATGCCCGCCTTAAAGGATCACTGAGAATACTCAGAAATATCCATTAAGGTAAATGACAGCAAGTAGAGCAAGGAGTTAGCGATCGTATCCACCTCATAATTCCTACCTAATTATTTTCAACAGTGGATTGCTGGTGAAACGCTAATGCATTAGGCTAGTTTTGTATCTTTTGATTGTGACGTTGCTGTTGGTTGTTGTGTCCGTGCAGTTGTAGCATAGCAGCAGGAGCATGTCGGTGCCGCGGACGCTGGGTGAGCTGCAGCTGTACCGTGTGCTGCAGAGGGCCAACCTGCTCATGTACTACGACACCTTCATCCAGCAGGGCGGCGACGATGTGCAGCAGCTGTGTGAGGCTGGAGAAGAGGAATTCCTCGAGATCATGGCTCTGGTCGGGATGGCCACCAAGCCCTTGCACGTGCGGCGCTTGCAGAAAGCCCTGCGCGACTGGGCCGCTAATCCCGCCGTCTTCAACCAGCCCCTGACCTCGGCCATGGGAGGAATCCCGCTTTTTAAAATCGATAGCATCATGGGCTCGAGGAAGTCCTTAACCAACGGCCAGCCGGCGTCCCCTTGCGAGAGGGAAGATCAGGGAGCTTGTCTGACTCCGCTCCGAGATAACGGCAGTCCGAGGAGCCCGTGCTCTCAGGCGTCGCCTCTTCCTCCAGATCATCACCTTTACAGGGACAAGCTGTCCCCCATGGAGCCTCACTGGCTAAGTCCGGAATTAGACGGGGGCGTCGGAGCAGAGGAAGACCAGCCCAGTCCACCTTTGCCTCTTTTGGTCCATTCCCGGAACACAGGTCCCTCGACGCCTCCCACATCTTCCTCCTCATCCTCCTCCCCTTGGCCTGGAGGACAGCTGGATGCAGATACGGTGAAGGCGGTAGGGGAAAGCGTGGAGCGTCTGTTCAGGACGGTGCCTCACACAGACCCGGCCGAGGTGAAGAGTCTCCTCAGGCTGAATAAGAAGATGGCCAAGACGGTGGGTCACATTTTCAACATGGAGCAACACGACAAGAGCAAAGAGGAGGAGATCCGCAAGTACAGCCTCATCTACGGCCGCTTCGACTCCAAGAGGAGGGAGGGCAAGCAGCTGACGCACCATGAGGTAAGAAGCCTGTAGCCTCCGCTTTAGCATACCGCGTCATGATCTCACCTTTGCGGAGATGTTTGTGGATTGCTGATGTGGTTTTTGACGCTCTATGACACACTGTTATCTATGAACTTGGACGAAAAGACGTCGCAGAGCTAACAACACTCTTAGGTGTGTTTTTGCGCTGAGAACTCTTCGTTCCTCAGCACATTAGACTCAAGTAACAGATGTGGTCTAAGGTCTGAAGGCGGAGCTGCGTGTTAGACGTGCTGATTTTGTTTCACAGCGTTGTTACCATGATGCTAACCTAATAGCTAGAAACTTCCCTGTTTTGCTAGCAACATAGAAGCAAACTTCAGACGCCAAACGCGCCTCGGCTCATCAACTACATGTGGGATGAAGCGGACACTGCGGACCTATTATTTTTAAGTCAGACAACTGCTGCAAAAATGTCACTTTGTGCTACAGGAATCCCAGAAGAGCTGCACGAGAGCTGCTGTGATGAAAAAATACAGCTGTTTGGAAACATCAGCTTCACAAGGGAACTTACACTTCACTACTGCGATGAATACAAACTAGCAGCTCACATTAATAAGTCAGTCTAAAAAGTCACTACACTGAGCTGAACATCTAACAGGAAAATCTGACTTAGATACTGCATCATTAAATATAACAGCCAATCAGATCCCAATATGCAAATGAAGCCCATGGATTGGGGCATTTCCAATTTGCATATTCATATAATTAAGTTTTTTTTTTTTTTTTTTTTGTAAAACTAAAGTGTAGCAATGTAATAGCCAATATGGAACAAAATAATCTTAAAAACAAAAATATTCTTGACTTGAATGCTTAATTAATATACAGTAATACTATAATCCAGTATTTCTATAGTATGCCACAGTCCTGTCCCTATAATAATAATATGCAATCCAGGGATTTTTGTTACCACATTACAGCTGAAACTGCACTGGGCATGAAATAAAATGACTCTAGACATAATGTTTAATTTAAATGTAGGATCTGCATTATTTATGAGTGATATTAATCCAGCGGTGGGAAACAAAAGCAGTCAGTTAACAGCACTCACGCATATTTAGGGCAGATTTTGTGATGAGTGTAATGTTCACAGGGACACCCTGTTAATGAACTGGTTAATTAAGTAATAAACTCCCTGTTTGTATCGTTCCTGCTCAGATGATCATCAACGAAGCGGCGGCGCAGTTCTGCATACGCGACAACGCGCTGCTATTGAGACGGGTGGAGCTCTTCTCACTGGCTCGGCAGGTGGCGAGGGAATGTGCCTACACCTCCACGCTGAAACACAGCAGGTCAGGAGCTGCCAATGATGAAAAGTAAACCAATCAGCATGATAATTAAACAACAACAACAAAAATCCTAAAACAACTCTTAACATTGCTTCAGAACCTTTTAGAGTTCTACCGAGTCCAAATTCATGCTCCGCTGTTGCTGTGTGTCGGATGTTTAATGTTTATACATGGTATTTCTTTATTTTCTTCTCTACATGCTAATATTTTTTTCTCAGTTTTACTTCTTTATAAAATAGATTAATATAAAGTCATGAGCTTTATAAATTTAAATGGTTGTCACATGATTCCCTATAAAAAAATGTAAAAATTAAAAATAATCATTATAATAATAATTAACATTCTGCTCTGTTGTTTTAGGACCAACCCTGAGGACTGTACCAATTCCTTTACGGACAACAGCGCTCCGAAAAGAATCAAACTCGAGGTTTGTGTGCACTGTATATTGTTAGTATTCAATTTATTAAAAAATATGAAACGCCAGTTTTAAAAACGGCAATAAATTTCCATATTTGTAAGCAGGTCATTTTAGTACACAGTGTCTGTAATGTCTAGTTCATGTCCTTTGGTAGTTTAATTGTTAAAAGTATCGATGTGATATCGTCACCCTGCGCAGCCGTTCTGTAGCCCTGTGATTGGCTAACGGGCGTTTTCTCATCAGGTCACAGATTCAGACAGTATTAACCCGATCCGCGGGTCGAAAAGTGCTGACGCAGCGATTCACGGCAGCCTCAGGTCAGCGGCAGACGACGACAGCCTGTCAGGGGAAAGTCTGGACAGTTTATCTCACGGTAAAAAGTCCACTATGATCTGTTCATAATCAAACTGTCTAAACTTTTATGATATATTATATGATATTAAAAATGTAATTCATATCATAAATATCATTAACCTTATTTCTAGATATATAGAGATACTTTAATAGTTTGAAATTTTCATATTTTATGTGCAAATCATCCGTATTTGTTTTATAATCTTCCAAGGAATATTAGATACATACAGCTATATTAAAGATAAAGGTTTTGCAGTCTGCTACATGTTTATTCAGATGAATTCAAGCCTTAGAAGGAGCTTTAATTTTGTCAGGATTGTTAGAACTAGGTTTAAATTTGTTTTTTAAATGAAGTTGTTCATTTGTCTCCGAAGCCTTTTAAAATAAGACGAGATGAAAATGTTCTGTGATGATCAGAACAGTGTTCAATTCCATCAATTGTAAAAAAAAAAAAAAAACAACATATGATGAAACCCAAACACATTGTAAGGACATGAACGCACTAAAAACCCAGAAAATTCTTTCTACTTCTGTATTTGTGAACTGAAACTTTTTTCCTATATGATGTCTTACTTTTAAAATTACAACGAAATTGCTTAGTACTATTCTTATTCTTAGTATGCTGTCTCCATAGTAACAGAATTCTTCATGTTAAATATTATGATATCGTTTAGCAGATTATCAGCACATGTCTGATTAATGTTCAGAACTTCTACGCCGGACTCTGACACGTCACTGTCTTATATTTTATGTTGTTTTTTTGTAAATATCACGTCCACCATCCGTTTGTGCTGAAGAATAATCGTGTTGAAGAGCTACAGTGTGTGTGAGCGTCATCCTGTCTGTGTGTGTGTGTGTGTGTGTGTGTGTGTGTGTGTGTGTGTGTGTGTGATAGATGTAGGGCCTCACTCTCTCCCCTCGTCATCCCCCCGTCCCCTCGCCGACACCATCGGCCCCGTCACCTGGAGTCGCCAGCTCATGCAGCAAACGCTCATGGACGAGGGCCTGCGATTGGCTAGAATGGTGTCACGTGACCACACGGCCAAGGTCAGCCTAGGGTCAGAGAAGAGACAGACTTCAGGTGAATTCTGTTCTACATGGTATTAGTTCTGTTTGTTCACTAATAATAAAAAGCAGATAGACAGTGAGTCTCTTACATTCAAATTTAATGTCAAGTGGGCGGGGCTAATCTTAATTAACGCTTGTTCAAACTCCACCCCGAACTCAGCGAGTCAAAAGCTAACTAGCAAGTGAAGACAACGTAGACTGCAATTTAAAAAAAACAATCTAACATAGCAAGCAAAAGCAAACTAGGGGCTGAACGCGAATCTAGAGAGTGACTGCTAATCTAACGAAAGCTAACATGGCAAGTGAATGCAAACAAGCAGGTGAAAGTGAACAATCTGGCGAAAGTTAGCTAGAAAAGACATTAAACTAGTGAGAAAAATCTAACCTGGGAAGCAAAATTAACTGGTTCTAACCTAGTGCACAAAGTCACGCTAGCCATGGAAAACTAACCCATTAAGCTAACGCACGCCTTGCAGGAAAAATCAAGCTAGCAAGCAAACATCAAAGGTATCAAAGTGAGGAACGCTAACCTCGTTACTATGCTAACGCCGTAACTATCAGTTTGTACATGCATGGTTGAGCAATCCTGAGCAGAGTCTCAGACAGTCAAGCATGCTCATTTGAATATTAGGCCACGCCCACAAGTGTGATCAGTGTATTCAGATGCTGTTGGAGAGATTTATCACATTTCTGTCTTGCTTTTCTTATCCAGACTTCAGGCTGGATGTTAAACAGAACACCTTTGGTATCAAACAAAGAATTGTTATATAACGTGATATTTTACGATAATGATATATTCCTGTGACTTTTAAATGATGAGAAGTTATTGTTGAGCAGTTTATTTAATAGCCTTGTTTTGTGTGAAGCAATTCGGCTATCGTTCGACAGGAACAGTGAGAGCTTGAATTAAAACTGTAGCCTTTGAGATGCAAACGCCTTTGTTATGCGACGTCACCATGGGGTGGTGGGGGAGAGGAAGAGACAGAGGGAGCGAGCGAGAGAGAGCGAGCGAGAGAGAGAGAATGCTGCATGGGCGGCTGGGGCCACAGGAAGTAGCGTGTGGGCGGTAAATTGGAGCTCCCCCCCTGTCTCTCTGACGTCAAAGCTCATGAGAAATGTGTGAGCAGAGGGCGGGATGGATGGATGAGGAGAGAGTGGGGGCGAGTGAGTGGGCCGGAGTGAGAAGGGCGTCGCATTGACTCATATAAAGACGGAGTAAAAATAAAATGCGTGGGCCGGGGAAGGGTGCAGTCTCTTTTATTTCCTCCTCTTTTCCTCCCTTAAGCTTAATGAGGAAAAGATGAGCTCAGTAACATGTCTTCTTCAATTTCTTTATATCTCTTACTTTCACACTCCGAACGCCAAAACACAAAACACAAAAACACAGGGATATCGTTTCACTGTGCCTGTCACTCATCCTGCTCCTGTAAACCTCTCTCACTCATCCTCTCTCTCCTCCACACAGTCTCATCTTACACAAGATCACTGGATTGGCTCTGTTTACTTTGGACACTGGAAAAGGTTTGATTGACAGCTCTAAATCCCGCCCTATTATTTGCCATGGCTGATATATTTGTGAAAATAATAATAAAAAAACAGCAAAACAGCAACACCTCAAAACGTACATATGATTCATGCAGCAGTTTTACGCAGGTCAGGGTTATCATGATAAGATTTGTTCGTACTTCAGGTTTTGTCGTTTTATTCTGTTCACTGTGGCTGATTTTTCTCCTTTTTAACAGTAATCAGTCCTCATCTATTAAGGAAGAAAAGGATTACATTTGTGAAACCATCTTTAAACTGCACCCCTCATGTTTTTTCCTAAATTATATATTTTGGATTTTTTGTTGTCTTTCTGAAAGCTCTGAGGCTGGAGGGTTAGTAAGAGGTGATTATTAAGAGTCAGGGGGTTGCATGCATAGTTTACCTTCCTGCTTGTGCTTGCTTTAATTTACACACCAACTCTGTTAGCGAACACGTGGCCAATTAACTAATAAGCAGTATTTACTCTGCTGTTTACAAATGAATTCTTCACATTTGTTACCTTATGAGGACCAGATCAATCTCTTTATTACCTTAATCTACTTCAATGGTTTTATTATCGATTATAGTAAATTAGGAGAGCAGCAGACATTAGCTAAGATGAGACTGATGAGCAAGAAAACAAACCCTATACACCTTTAAAGTTGCACGTCACCATCTTTTACTTCTTTTGGTCTTTTTGGTTAATAAAAATTGATGTAAAATGTGTCTTGAGAAAGAAAAAAAAAAGCAAGTAGGGTTTCTTCATAGCATTTACATTTCAATCACTTTGTCCTAATCTGGTAATGCTAAGCATGACGACTGATACTGACAGGCAGCTCCTAGATTAAGAAAACAGAGTATAACATCAGCTATTTTATAGGGAATATAATAATATATATTATATCAAACAAACAAACAAATAAGTAAATAAATAAATAAGATATTGTTGAAGCTTATATAAGAAGAATCATTGTCTGGTTCCTCTCAAGGTTTCTTCCTTTTGCCATCTCAGGGAGTTTTTCCTCGCCGCCGTCGCTACAGGCTTGCTCATTAGGGGTATATATAGATAAATGTATAGATTCATAAGTTTATATTCAGAATTTATATACTTTTGTGAAGCTGCTTTGTGACAATGTCTGTTGTTAAAAGCGCTATACAGATAAAATAAGTATATATAAAATTTCATTTTAACTCTAAACTTCATAAAACCCTAATTTTTTAATATAATATTTTTCTTAATATCATTCTTAAGAAACTTAAGCAAGAGTTATTGCATCACAACAAACAGGAGCCAATCAGGTTCTAATATGCAAATGAGCATCAAGCAGCACTGGTTTTCCAGGGGAAGGGGGATTGCAAATTTGCACATTTATGATGTAAAACATTTTGGGTTTTTTGTTGTTGACTAATCACTTTTTTGGCAGAAGCACGAACAATTTGCTTTTCAATACAGAAAAACTATTTATGCTGTACAAAAAGACTTTTTGGGCATAAATAAACTTTGCATCATCTTTGTTCTGTTCATTTTAAGTTTCCCACAAAATGGACGTAAAGAGCAATTTGTAAAGTGATTTCTTCTCCTCCTCGCAGAACCGGACGGCGGAGCATCAGACAGACGAGGCTTAAACGCGTCCCACCAGAGCAGCAGTCCTGCCAGCACCAAAGACGACCCTTAAAGGGACACCAGCAGGAGCCAGACGTTGCCTTGCTGCTCAACTCAGGTCTCATACGACTCGAACCCTCTGGAGATTTTCACACCCTCTTTCCCAAAACTGTCTCATGTAGTTAGCACATCACAGGTCTAGTATGAGAATGTTCTTCTATTGTGAATCAGTGGCTGGATGAAGATGTGTGCTGTAGATCAGATTTGGTCAGATTTGGTCCGAGTTCAGTACAGCTCAGTCAATTCCCAGGTTACCGAGGGGGCGTGTCTCGTCCATCATTACATACGATACAATTTAGAGCTGTTTTACTGTAATACAGCAATTGTTATGTAAAGCAGCACACGCACACACACACACACACACATGCACATTAATACTAATGAAATAATGCAGTAATACATTTGACTGACCTTAGGCACAGAGGCCACACCTACTTTTACTGCCGTGACAGATAGAGAGGCCACAATTCCTGCTTTTGGACTGACAGACACAGAGGCCACGCCTCCTTTCATCGAGATTGACAGACAGAGGCCACGCCTCCTTTCATTGTACTAAAAGGCACAGAGGCCACGCCTCCATTACTGGGACTACACAAAGGCCACGCCTTTTTTTCTGAGACTTACACACACGTCCACATCTTTACTGGGACTGACAAACAAAGGCCACGCCTCTTTTACTCAGAGACTCTGGTTTAGTTATAAGTACCAAGACAAATAGAGGATGAGGCCACTCCTCCTTTATTAGGGCTGACATAAACAAAGGCCACGCCTCTTACTGAGAGTGACACTCTCAGACACTCTAGTCTCTGTCCCTGAGACTAACATTCAATTCAGTTCAATTTTATTTGTATAGCGCTTTTAATGATGGACAACGTTACAAAGCAGCTTTACTGAAATCCGGATATAAAATTGTAATTTATCCCTAATAGGCTAAAAGGCACAGAGGCCACGCCCCTTTCTGTGGTACTGACTGGCATAGATCCTGAAAATCACCTGCGTCTCTGAACCCACACGCTGTGGTGCATTGGGCAGTTTTCTCATTTCTGTCATGTCCAAAAGCATAACAGAGAATATCCAGAAATCCCGCAGTGCACCACGTCTAAATGATGTACCCTATCTGGTACAGAGTACCCATAATGCACTTTGTGCCAGACTGTGCTGAACTCTGGACATTAAAAAGCAGGAAGGAGATTTACATTTCTTGTAAATACCTAGCGTACTTTCGTTGCTGTCACATCAGTAACGCAGCCGTAACTGTAGGTTTGTTTCTGTCTCCTGATTAACGGCATGTACCTTTTGTTTAAAAGACATGATGCGGTGATAAAGTGCTGACACGCCGATTCTGTGCTGAATCTGTGTCGCTTGGAGTGTAAAATTAGATCGTAAAGTGCTTAAAGGAATCCGGTTTTAATTGTGGTTTAATTAAAACAGTTTTAACACTAATATACTAAAACTTATACAGAATATAAGCGTTTGAGCTGTAGTAAAAGTACGGGATATTAGTTTGTGTAATTTTTCAAGATTTTAAAGGTAGAAAGCAATCTAGATTTAAATCCCTGTTTGTCATAAGGACAGAATCATCCAGTAGGTTGTATGTGTTATGGCATCTCATAGTAGAAATCATTGTTGTCTTACTGGCATCAGATAATTTATTTTTTAATATTCTCAATAAATGGTATTTTATTGTTTATTGCTTGTATTTGTGTGCCTTATTTGGGCTACATGGTAAATTATTTATGACTTAAATGCTCATTTACATGATCCAACAGTTCTCAAAATGGCCATTGTAGTTTGGTTAGCTAGTGTGCTTAGCTATTCCTATCTTTTTTTTTTAGGAATTTACCTACAGATCTGAGGGAAATGTTGACATTCTTGACTTTTTTGTCTAGTCTCTAGTGTTACTTCGCCTTTATGTAGTCTGTATAAAAGAGTCACTAAGATCTAGCTAGCTCAGTCTTTTGCTAGCCTAATTCTCAGTTATAAATATATATAAAATTGATTTTCAGACCCTTTTACGATTACATTCTTCTGAGGTAAAGAGTAGCGTAATAAGCTAGCATGCAGCCTGCACAAGGCTAAACTGAAGACTATAAGCTTCCCTGACTAGTTAGCAAACTTCACGCGCAAGCACATCTTGTGGTGAAATAAAACAGGGCTATTTCACTTTAAACTGAAATGTGTCTTTGACATCAACAGAATTTTCAGTCAAATGAACAGCTTTATGCACCACTCTGTTACAGCAGGGGGGGAAAAAAATAAACTGGAAGTTCATCTTAACCTGGGATAAATACAGCATCATTTTGATCACAGATGCCAACATTGGGAAGGATGGCATTTTCAGCATCACCGAGCTGTGGAGCGCGCGATCTCTGTTCACCGGAAGATGCAGCGCTAAATATAGCGAGCTCCCTGAGTGGCCTGTAGTGACGTCACGGCCATGATGGAGTCAGAGGGACAACAGGATGATATTCTTCTTTCATATGTTCATGCAGTATGATTCTTCCTCATCATAAAAGACTAATGATAAAAAATCTTTGTCAGAGCAAATTAGCTCATTAATAACTCATAACACTGGCTTATGAAAGCAAACAGATATTATTATTATCTTTTCAATAATATCACTATGAAGCAACACCCTGGCATTCCCTATACACATGGTAAAATCCATACAGTACAATACAGTGTATAATTAGCACATTATGTATAAATCCAGCAGGAAACACATAAAGAGCCAAGCCTCACTGTTGATCTTAATCCTCTGTGATGTTAATCCTTCTTCTGTATGATCATAATGGATTGCGTAGTCTGTTCACTGCTGGACTACTGCTGCGACTTGGGAACGTTTTCAATCAGTTTTATTCACCGCTCCATTGTGCTTCAGCCTGTTAAGCGGTTCATTTAATAGTTTTTAAATGTGTCTGCTCCCAGATAAAGACATGGATAAGGCTGGGCTGAATAACACTCAAGAAGCGAACAATGAGCTAACACGAAGAAGAAGAAAACACTCCGTGTCATGCTGTTATAGGAAAATAATCAGCAACAGGGCGGTGTAACTAAGAAAGCAGAGTTATAGCCAAAGGTTTATTAATTTTCCTACAACAGTACATCCACGTGTTTTACCCCTCTTATGCTACAGCGGTTTGCAGAGCATTGCAGTTTTTATTCATTACAAACAACACGTCCTACATTGTATGTTCATAGTTACATTTAATGTTGCGGAACATCGTCGAAACAAGTTCCTGTTCTCGCTTACGTTATAGCAGCTATAAATGGTCATATCCTCACCAGCCTCTCGACAAAAAAATGCACGGCACCGAGAAACCACAAACAAGCGTGAACTCCCCTGTCCTGAAAATGTCTGAAAACCTCACAGAAAAAGATCCAGCTTTACCTCTGACCGTTACAAAGCACTGAGACTGGAGACTCCTTCCGTACATGCTACAGAAACACATCTCTCCTTACAGAAAACATCAAGTGGTGCACTGGAGCAGTACATGTCCCTATGAATGAGCTGTTACTATAGAAACGCTCATGTGTTAGAGTGAGCGCATTAATATAAAGCTGCACTACTGTCAGTGCTGCCGTTATAGAGAATTAGTAATTACCTTCTGACCAATCAGAATCCAGGACACTTGTGGTTGGTAAAAGGCAAGAAATTGGAATAACAGCGGAGTTATGTACAGCATATTCTTTTAATATTTGCATATTGTTCACAGGGCTTAAACACGGACATCAGACGTCCTTGAACAAAACGTTTATATTTAGCGGTCTCAGTAACTACAGTGTGATATACAGTAGTGTTAGTGGTGCTTTAATGCAGAAAGAAACTCTACAAGAATGTACGCTGAGTACATTAGTTCAGTATACGATAATAGTTTTGCTACACATGATAAAGTACATCTACACAAATTACCATTTAATGTCACATAACTCCAAGTGGCAAAACTGTTTCAGGTAATGAGCTTTTTTTGTATTTAGTATTTTATATTTGATTAACTAGATCATTTTGTTCTTTTATAGGTAACAGAGGCCTTGATAAACATAATGCTTGTGATAAAATGATTTAAATGACTCATGCAGCATAAAAACCTGTAACAAAAACCATTCAGTGTTTAACTGTAACAGTCTGACGTATAATGAATGACGTGCAAGCATCACTCTAGTGTAAAGTGTCAGGAGATGTGTGTGGTGAGATGGCGGAGGAACTCTCCCCTGGTGGTGGTGTGTCCCGGAAACACGGCGTGGCAGAACTCACACACCTGTGAGTGCAGCGTGACGCGGGACATCAGCATCCCGCCCGCCTCGCTCAGCATCTCGCTGGTCAGGAACGACGAGGACCACGGCCTCTGCGGCATACAGCACCGTGAACAGCATTAATGCAGAAACGCTCCACAGAACCCACTGCACACGGTTCTGCAGCATGCAAGACTGTTTAACGTTGCGTCGAACACTGACGGCGCAGCTTCAACTTCAGCTTCATTTAACTGCTAAATAAACTGCACACCTGTTCTGTTGGTATATACTGAATAATTCATAGCGCACTCTAGCACATAGTAAAACATTCCAGGAACACCGTCAAGAAACACAGAACCATTACCTCTTCAAATAATCCTTGAAGAACCCTACTTAGTTCAATGTAGCCCTACTAGCTTTATTAGAACTTTCTTCTATTGAAAGAACTCGAATAACTATTTGTAGCAGTTTAGTAACTGAATAATGCACTCAAAACAAATAAACTGTAGAACCCGAGACTGTTCTTCACCCTGTCCTGCTGGAGAGGGACCTTACATGTGCAGGTTCTATGTGCAGTCAAAAAGGATTCCAAAGAGCCGTTAACTATACAAAGAACCTCAGAGGACTTCTTTAAGAAGTGTCGGTGCTCTGTAATGTAGAACTCTAAAAAGAGCCCTTAACAGCTTATCCATCTGGGAGGGGCTACAACAGAGGGGTTCCCTTTTAGAGAAGAGTCCAAGTACAGCCTTTTTAGATAAATGAAGAACCTTTGAATATTGCAGCAGTATAGTTACTGAATGATAAACTCTTTTTGGGGGGAAAAAAAAAAGATAATCCCAGAACCCCAAAAAGATCTTCAGCTCGTCCCTCTGTGAGGAATTTCAATCACTGCCTTTACACCGAGACAGTTTGTGGGCCGGTTCTGAGCCAGTGCCTAACCTCCAACCTTTGTGTTTCAACAGCCAAAGAACCGGCTCTCAGCCAGAAAGACTGGTTCACTTTTCTGGTCTAGAACTGGGAACCACATCTATTAGGGGCTGGAGGTGGGGTTATCGTGGCCAACAAGACCAATAAAAAACTGTTGTGACTGCTGTTTTTAAATAAACAGAGCTAGTGTAGCGACTAGACCGACTAAACCAAAGAAGAAGAAGAAATGATGTAATCTGCCATCGCTGTTGTAGCACTTGTTGTAGTGTGGCTAGCGGTGCTAGCAGTTGTTGTAGTGCGGCTAGCGGTGCTAGCACTTGTTGTAGTGCGGCTAGCGGTGCTAGCACTTGTTGTAGTGCGGCTAGCGGTGCTAGCAGTTGTTGTAGTGCGGCTAGCGGTGCTAGCACTTGTTGTAGTGCGGCTAGCGGTGCTAGCACTTGTTGTAGTGCGGCTAGCGGTGCTAGCAGTTGTTGTAGTGCGGCTAGCGGTGCTAGCAGTTGTTGTAGTGTGGCTAGCAGTGCTGGCACTTGTGGTGCGGCTAGAGTTGCTAGCAGTTGTTGTAGTGCGGCTAGAGTTGCTAGCAGTTGTTGTAGTGTGGCTAGCGGTGCTAGCAGTTGTTGTAGTGTGGCTAGCGGTGCTAGCAGTTGTTGTAGTGTGGCTAGCGGTGCGAGCAGTTGTTGTAGTGTGGCTAGCGGTGCTAGTTTGCATTGGTGGAAAGCGGGTAAATGGTTCTATGTAAAACCAATGTACAATCAATGTAAAAATCAAAAAGTATGCCATTCTGGGGGAACTCTTAATGGTTCCATGTTAGAGAACATTCCAAGTAGAACCTTTTTAGATTTCAAACCTTTGAAAACTTTTAGCAATGTAGTTACTGAATATTTAAAAAAAGAAGAAGAAGAAGAAAAAAAAAAGAAGGTTCAATCTAGAACCCCAAAGAACTCTCCAGCATGTCCCTATGTCATGGGGGAACCTTAAAGGTTAGCTGAAGAGCAAAGACTCTTGGAATATTTTGTTGTGGTAGTGCAGTTACTGTAGTTACTCTAAACGTTTTAGGCATAAATCTAGAATCCTTAAGAGTTGTGTGTGACCTTGAGAAACATTTCCACACACTCTTTAATGACTAATTAAACGAGACCCTGTGTATAACAGGCCTACAGGTAGTTTAAATCACACTTCAGTTTTTTCACTAACATAGCAAGATATTTCGTTAGTTAGAATAAAGGACATGGTGATGTTTACCCGTTGGTGTTGTTGTTGTTGTTGTTGTTGTTGTTGTTTAGGGGTTTGGCTGCTGTGCCAGTGCTGCTCGACCTGTCGTAACTCATCCAGAATGCTGCATCCCTCCGTCTCATGCTGTACCGACGCCGACGCCGACGCCGACGCCGCTCCGACCCCCTCCACCTTCTCCTGCACAGGCTCCACATGCAGTCTGTTCAAAGCTCTAGCAAGCGGCAAAACCACAGGATCACCTGAAACCCAAACCGCACACACACACACACACACACCGAGCACAACACAAGAATAACAATAACTAAATATGAACAAATACAACTTCATGTGTGTTTCTCTAATCAAATAATGAAAGTAACAACATAGCAGTGTCACATTTTCCCATCTCTAATTCCCACGTGCCATCAGGAGCTTGAGAAGACCTTTTGTGGGTTTAAAATAAATCTAACTGTCTAATCATATTGCAGTAAAATCTTCTCCTCAGGTGCATGCAGCATTACTTTTTAACAGGAACAGATCTTCATCGCGGTGGTTTTTTCGTTCCCTGAGGAATCTGGGATCAGTTTAGATACTGTCTATTGAGCGCTAGAATATCGACTACACGCCGAGTCCTTTCGAGGTTTTATGACTTGTTTCATTGTGGCCTGAATACTGCAATGTTCTCATTGTTTACTTAGAGAACAGTGATGATTTGGAGAATGTTTAATCTCTGCATTTCAAGCTGATTTGCATTCAGTTTTGAAACAATGAACTGTTTTCACACACACCCACACAAAAGAATAACTAAACAATAATCTGCATGACAGTGTAATGACAGTAAAAGGCACAGATACCTGTAATACCTGCAGGATGTAAAGCCGGGAGGTGTGTGTGAGCAGCAGGGCTGTGTGTGTGAGGAGCACAGGGGTGTGTGTGAGCCACTTGTTTGTGTATGTGAGCTGCTTGTGCTCGGTCCTCTGCGTAGGTGAACGTCCCCAATCCATCGTGTCTGTACTGATCCGGCTCGGAATACAAGTCTTCGAAATTCCCATTAAAAACAGGAGCCACACCTGAGGGAGAACAAGAAAATGAAGGAGGCATGGTCTCTGCATATCTGTCACAGCGAAGGAGGCGTGGCCTCTGTGTCAGTCATCATTAAGGAGGCGTGGTCTCTGTGTCAGTCATCATTAAGGAGGCGTGGTCTCTGTGTCAGTCATCATTAAGGAGGCGTGGTCTCTGTTCTGTCAGTCATCATTAAGGAGGCGTGGTCTCTGTTCTGTCAGTCATCATTAAGGAGGCGTGGCCTCTGTGTCAGTCATCATTAAGGAGGCGTGGCCTCTGTGTCAGTCATCATTAAGGAGGCGTGGCCTCTGTGTCAGTCATAATTAAGGAGGCGTGGTCTCTGTTCTGTCAGTCCAAGTGAAGGGATCATAGCCTCAATTTTCAAATCTAAAACTTTGCACAGCAGTGAATCAGATGGTATCTATGTGAATCGTTGAATGTTTTACTTGTTTACTTTCTACACTGTGCTGGTTAATCAGTGAAGTATTGTGAGACCATTGCTAAGCTGAACATGAATCTGATTAATTAGCTCATATTGCATTGTATTGATTTTTTCCTCATATAAGTCTTTGTTTATAGTTCAAGCTAAGTGTAATCATGCTGAGATTATCAGTAATTACAATCCTTCACACTGTTTCATCGCCACATCCTGTATTTGGTAAAAACTGAGCAGATCTTTATTTATTTTAGCAGGCGCTGAGTCAGAGTCCTTGGTGTGAACGTACCTTGTTGTTTTCTCAGTGCCTCGGTGAGTTGTTGTAACATTTCAGCCTGTTTTAGACACAGCAGCTGCAGACGGAGGAACTCCTGATACAAAGCCGTGTACGCTTCCTCCATCTCACACTCGCTGTGTGTCTCACCGGGTTTCACAGTCAGTGTCCTGATTTAGTGTCGCTCTCTCTTCGTCACACTGAGTCATTTGGCCGCTTCGGGCTGGAAGAGGAACAAGGAGAAAAAGAGGAAAAGGAAGAACCATGCGAGTGAGGTTAAATCGTTATCAGCCGGCCAGATAACAGCGCTGAAGCCGTTTGTCTCATCATATAATAAACAACTTTAGTCCTTTTTACTAATTACACCAATGTACGAAATGCAAATTTAATTCACCTACAGGTTTTATTTAGAGTTAAAGTAACACACAGAACTTTCCATACCACTGTACAGAATAATATATCATAATAGCAGGTAATCTATTCTATGGGATGTCAAAATGGCTTGCCAGCTACACTACCATACTAAATAGTGTGTACTACAGGGCACTTATAGTACCATACTGGAGACGACTGCAACATTATCCATGTCACCTTCTCTGAAAGTACCTTAAATAACAGTCAAACTAATGATGTCATCTGCAGGCCAAATGCCCCAAGATCCCGGTCAAGCCGCTATCACAACTACTACCATACTGAATAGTAAAAAAAAAGAAAGAAGCATGAAACCTAATCTACGGTACTAAACAAGACAAGTCACTTATTCGTCCATACTCAATAGTATGAGAAAACAGCAGATCACCTGTACTACTGTAATAAGTCGTGTAGCAAAAAAGCATGCCACCTCTACTACTGTTAAGAATGCGTGCCACATATACTACCATACTAAATAGTAAGTAAACCCAGTACAGTCCTAGAGAAGCTGTATTTGCATGTCACTTATACTACCATACTAAACAACATATAATGCAACATACATAACAACAATAAATATAGTAGGCTACTAACTCTACATTACTTAAGAGTATGTAAAACAGAACACCAATCATAGGCCACGTATACTACAGTACTAATATATGGAAAAAGCATAGCTGGGGTGGTAAAGAGCATGCATACTAGGCCGTCTATATCATCACGTGCAGGATGTCCAAATAGTAAACCTTCCCATACTAATATACTACACTCAATGTTAAACGACGAAACATTATATTAAAACCTCACCTGAACTAACCTACTAAACAGGGCGCAAGATAACCAGCCAGCCACACCAACATGCTAAATAGTGTATAAAAGTAGTACACCACCTACACACGTTTTTCAAATTAGTGTTTAGAAATACTTTACAGCGCAGTAGTAAGCGGTTTATTTCGGCGTTGCCATGGCGACAGCTGACCTCGCTCTACATTAGCCAAAGTACTGGCTAGCATTTAGCCTTAAATCTTAAGACAACAAATATTTATTGGTTTGAGTCCTTTGTGAAGCAGTACATACCCAAATAACGCTCCTGTATTAGGCTGGACCAGCGGCCTTGGTGTAAACTCTGTGTGTGTGTGTGTGTGTGTGTGCGTGTGCGTGCGTGTGTGTGTGTGTGTGTGTGTGAATATGAAAGTTGAGATTTGTTTACCGTATATGAAAGCTAATTTCCGGGAGTCGCGCGCTTCCAAAACCTGAAATCAGGAAGTGAGAAATCCACACATGCACGTGCACGTTGGGTCACGTGACACGTCAGCCTATTAAATCATACCTACAGATCAGTGATATTTGTATAATTGTTGCTTTTTATAAATGTTAGAGTTAAAACTGAGGGTTCTCTCTCTTTCACACACACACACACACACACATATATACATATATACATATGTTTTTGCTTAATTTCTGTTGAGTATTTTTTGTACATAATTATATTTCTGCTTGTGTCAGTGTAACAGCTCCATCATTGTCTGGAATTTGTCAGGACCTTATGTGAACAATACACATCGAGACCTGCTGCTGACTGTAATCAACACTACCATTTATTACAGGCCTGTGTAAAAGACAGCAATGTCAATAAAGGTTACATAAATAATAAACAACCAACTAAATAAATAGCTACAATGACCCTATAAATGGGTTTGTATATGGAAGGTTTGATACTTTTGTGTTGTGTTGTGATAGGAATTGATTATAAAAATGTGTGTGAACTATAGAAATGTGCTACCAGACATTAGCTTGCTAACTTCACTAATAGTGTTTAACAAATTCTAACAGATGCAATATATAAACAAGAAACAAGAAAAACAGCACACTGGCTTCGTAGCTCATATTATTTTATATTATTATATTCTCAAGAGGCCGCACAAGAATAATAATAATTATAAAAACGCATCTCAATAATTCAAAAACAATTCAAAATGCAAATAAAAAAAGAAGTAACCTGAGATGAAATAAGGAAAGATATGAGTTTTGTGCACAGCTGAAATATAAAACGGAATAATTAAAATATCAAGATAAACTGCTTAAACACAAATACATCAAATAATCTCAGTGTTGTAAGACCACTTTCTGCACAGACTGGGCTTTAAGATAACTCTAAAGTGAGTCACTTTATGCAAATGACTTCAGACTTCCAGGCTTTAAATGCGAACTGGTTTGACAGCGAACTTTAAACAGAAATGTGAGAGGAATGCTGGGATGGGTGAAAAGAGAAGCAGGTGTGTAAACGGTACGGAGTCGAAGTGAAGAGGTCCTTGGTTTAACAGGAGGAAGGAGATGTGCTCAGAGGAATGCGTTGTGTTGTGTTCACTTGGTCACGGGTGGGTAGTTGAGCGTGAGCAGCGTCATACTGTGCAATAACAGTGAGATTTCTGATTCTGCAGTGAGAACAAACAGGAAGCTTCAGGAAAATCAGCAAACATATCAGAATAAAGCTGTATAATGTGTATTTCATCAGGTATAAATGAAAGATGTTTAATTCCTGAATGATTAGGACTCTAATGACGGAGTTACTTTGTCACTGCTGTACACTCACTCATCCCTTTCACTCGCAGAATGAATCTATTGATGAGTAATGAGGAAGATGACATTTCAGAATCGAGCTTGTCTGTGAGAATTGACTAAATCAGGGGTTTCTTCAGTCTTCACTGCAAATGGCCGATAAGGCTTTACAGGCTTTAATATGAGCCACACTGGAGGCACGCTTGATAGTTAATTAGAGACCAGGATGGACTGAATAAACAAGTGGAATCAGGTGTGTCTCCTGCTTGGTGGCCTTTTGTGGATAAGACTGAAGACCCCTGGACTAAATGAATATAAATATACACACAGTAAATGTATACTAAATAGACTCAGTGTAAAAAAAATCTTGACAAACATGAATATGTGATGGATATAAGGGTACATAGGCATAATGATTTCTTAAAGCTTTGTCAACTCAATGAATCAGTGTAAAATCAGTGACGAATCAGTTTTAAATCGGCGACGAATCAGTTTTAAATCGGCGACGAATCAGTTTTAAATCGGCGATGAATCCATAAAGAATCAGCAACAAAAACAGCAACAAATTGGTGATGAATCATTTATGAATCACTGATGAATCACAGCAACAAAAACAGTAACAAATCAGTGACGAATCAGTTTTAAATCAGCAACAAATTAGTGACTAATACCCAGGAGTGCATGTTAGTTTTAAATGAGTCAATTTACAAACATACCTTTTAAACAGTTGATGTTGGATTCCGTTACTGTATATTTAAGGAACACGTATACTGTATGACTGACCTTTGACCTTTGCGGAGAGCTCCAGCCACTGATGAAGCCACTCTTTACACTGACTGGAGGTCAGCTGGCCGGAGTTCAGCCCTCGGAGGTCGCACGCCTAGCCATCGAATAATAAAGTTACTCTCATATACAGAAATGTCTCTTAGGTGTTGTGACAGAGCATGGGGGAAAACCCTAGTGTAATCTAAGTATATTAATGTACAGCTATTTGCAAAAGTTTTGGCAATTAAAACGATATCCTTTGGTACATTTCTGTATAAAGAATGCAATGCAAACTGCTATGCACTGTACCGTTCTACAGCATAAAGCATGGTGGGCTAGCAAATCTAAGGTATATTTAAAGCAGCTACACAGTACAGTAAATATGTGATTTAGAGCTGCTTCAATCTAATACAGCGTGCTCTTTGATGTGTGCTAGGCCACACATCCGTTTCATCTGGTCAAACCCCGTAAGTGTTTGCGCTCACACGCCATAACTATGGGTGCCAAAACTTTTTTGAACCTTAAAAAATCAGACTGTTTATACAGAAGCAGAGTCAGAAGTTCAGACTTGTCTGATTTCTTCCTCCGTGAGCTGATCGAGCCCGAGACGCCGCAGGGCGCGGTCCAGATACAGCAGGTCCAGGGCTTTGGTGGTGATCCGCCTCCGCACCAGGAAGCTCGGAAACCACACGATTACAGGGAGCTGAGAACCTAACAATCTCTAGACAAGAGACGGAAAACGCAAAGGACAAAGGAGACTGAGCAAAAATGAGAAAGACTAAAAGATTACATTTTATAGTTTTGCATCACTTCATAATGGCTTTCCTTTTATTCTGGTTTATAATAATATATTACTAAAGATGAGCTAATCTTCTTATTCCTGTAATTAAAAAAACATCTAAGACATGCCGTTATCATGGGAAAAGTCTTCATTCCATCCAGTTCCTTGCGATTCCCAGGAAAACTTAAATTTCCTTAAATTTATCATTTAAAAATCATGTGATTTAATAAAAGCTGATATGATGAAGTTTCCTGTAACGAGTTTGTTTAACATTTATGGAAGGAGTCTCCAGTTTCAGAGGTAAAGGTGTAACATTAAATCTTCCGACTGAGGAGTTTACACATCTGTTGCGGTTTTCTTGCTAACATACGCCGCGTATTATTTTTTATAATTTTTTTTAAGAGAGAGAAAGAGAGGCTGTGACGGAACGAGCGTTTATAGCTGCTATAATGTAAGTGAGATCAGGAACCGACTTGACTCTCTGACATTGAATGCAGCTGTAAACTGATAAAAAGTACGATGTATTGTTCTTTAATAAATAAAAATCTGTGGTATAAGAGGAGTACAACACTTCGGGACATGCTGCTGTAGAAAAATAATCAACTTCAGGTTGGTAACAGTGACTGTGCTTAAATCACACCAATCTGATGTTGATTATTTTCTTTAACCAGCACAACAGAGTGCTTTACTCTTTACATGGTAGCAATTCTGTAAAATATTCTGATTGTGAGTATAATCTCTCATTCTGGCAGGAAGTGTGAACGGAATCCGGTGTGCTAAACCCACGCAGCACGTTGCTGCTGCAGATCCACTGACCAGATGACGAGGTTTCAGATGTTGCAGTCCCAGAGGAGAAGACCAGAAGAAGAGGTTCCGTACGGCGTGGACCTCAGAGACCCTCGGGTGTTTCCCGTCCTGAACCTGCGCAACAAATACAACGTTACACTCCGTCCGAGTATTTTCTGCATTATAAGTAACTTGCAGTTTCACAATCAGTGTCCTTTATATTACAGCTAAAAAAAAAAAAGGCTGCAATGGGCGGAGCTTGTCTTCATCCAATCAGCAGCCAATCTGATCACGCGTCATCACAGGTAACCTTTTATTTAACTTCCTTGTCTGATTGTAGAGCTTAGTATTAAATGATCGAATATTGATTTTAAGAATATAATATAATATCAAATACTACAGCCTATCAAAACTATTACAGTAATCCTACACAAGCAATAAAATAACAATAAAATATACATAATGGTTATTTATTTATTTATTTTTATCTATCTAGCTATCTGTCTATCTATCAATCTATTTATTAATTAATTCAGCATGCATGTGACATGTATTTCTACAATACACGATATGAACAAAAGTATGTGCACCCCAACCATCACACCCATATGTCCAGATGTTTCCCGCTGTGCAGTTAGAACGCGCTCCACGCTGCTGTTCGGCTTCCCGCTAGCTGTCGGGGCGCGGCTGTGGGGGTTTGTGTTCGTGCAGCTACAGGAGCGTTAGTGAGGTCAGGCGCTGATGTTGGGATGTCGAGGAGGCTCCAGTTC
>JAQQZR010000016.1:1476403-1497140 GCA_030068235.1 Notoglanidium macrostoma | reverse complement strand
TGCACGGGGAGAACATGCAAACTCCGCACAGAAAGGCACCCTGGGTGACCCGGGGATCGAACCCAGGACCTTCTTGCCGTGAGGCGACAGTGCTGACCACCGCACCAGCAGATATTGGCTTAAAATGAATAAGAATGTGTAGAAATAGGTTTAATAATCTTATATTTGTTATGATTATCAAATAATTAGAAATGTTAAATAAAGTCAACATATTTCCACAGGAGCTCAAATCATGTCTGCTATTAGCATTGAAATATAAAGTGTAGCTACTGATCATGTTCAGTCCATCTGTGGTCTTACTCACTACTCATGTGTGTACTTTAGGAACATGCTGTATTTTTAATTAAACACTTGTGTTATATTGAAGTTTATGATAATTGTGTGTGTGTGTGTGTGTGTGTGTGTGTGTGTGTGTGTGTGTGTGTGTGTGTGTGTGTTGCAGGTCAGCTGTACAGTATTGTTTCGTCTTTGAGTAACGAGCACATCCTGTCTGCGGGGTTTGATATAAACACCCCGGACAGTCTGGGGAGGACCTGTTTACATGCTGCTGCCTCGGGAGGGTATGACATCATAACATCATGACACTCAATTACAACGTAAACTATTACAACTCAGGAAAACATTTTAAAATGGCTGACGGATTGTTTCAATTTGCAGAAACGTGGAATGTCTTAACTTGCTGTTGAGCAGCGGTGCTGACTTGACCAAGACGGACATAATGGGAAGGTAAATGATCTAATTAAAGGTGCAATGAGTGATATTTTTATTTCTTACTAGTACAGCTAACCTGGAAAAATATGTAGAATATTATAAATAATTATGGTTTAAGCCATTGCCTCAAGTCCGAGAGCGTTACGTGGTTTAGATCATCTGTTTGGAAAACTGCTTTACAGTCCGTAGTGCTTGAATGTGTTTGGACAGGCCTCCTGTCAGTCATTTTTTAGACACGCCCTATCTCAGTCTGGAAATCAGCAAGAGCCCAGGAAGCCAGGTAATTCTCCTGTGAGCAAAACATCACTCTGTGGCACCAAAAAAACCCATACTGACATGAAACAGAGTAAATGCAAAGTACAGTGTTGACATATTTCACACCTTTAATTTATTTCTGCAGTATTAATCATTCCCTGCATTAAAGCATCAGCAAAGCAAGTTAGTTCCTGTTCTTTTTCACGTTACAGGAGCTATAAACAGTCCTTCCCTCACCAGCCTCACGTACGTTATAACCAGAGCAGTGTGTGATTAATTTGCATGTCTTCAGATCTCCTCTTCACTACGCAGCAGCTAACGGGACGTACCAGTGTACTGTAGCGCTAGTGAGCTCCGGAGCCGAGGTGAACGAGCTCGACCTGAACGGCTGCAGCCCTCTGCACTACGCTGCCGCCTCACACACCTTCCGCAGGTACGCTACCCACGCCAACACACACATCAACACACAGGAACACTGACTGTTAGCAGAAATATGGATTCAATTAATAATAACCAGTTTAATAATTAATACTGTCTCAGTCTGTTCTTTAATATTGAATTGCTTGATTGGTCTGGACCACTTTAGAGTGAGGATGATGGACAAAAAACAAGAGTTAAATTACAGAAGGACTTCAAATTTTCATAATTATTTGGCCCATAAAGTTTTCTTTGTTTTGCCCAAAAGTCCTATGCAGACCATAAAATATAATCATTTTCATATTTTATCTTGTTTTTTACATTTTATTTATTGGTTCTGTGGAGTTTAGAATGTAACTTGCTCTCTTTAATGATTGTATTTAAATTTTTTAAAAGCATAAAAATAAGAAATAAATGGTTAGAATTGGGAATAATAGAGCAACCAAAGCAACAAACAAATTAACGAATAAATAATTGATATTAAAATTATATTATATATAAATATAAGGTAATTAATTGATTCAATTAATGTAAACTTTTAATTAATAATACATTTTAATCATTTAATTTTAATCAGTGAACAAACCAATTAGTTCACTCATGACGCTTGCTTGTGTGTGATTTTTGTAATTAAGGGAATTATATAAATATAGAATTATAAAGCTGTATAGTTTACAACAGTTATAAATTCATAAATTGCATTTTTGTCTATTTCTTTCTCCCCAGAGTCGACGCTGATGATCATCAGAGCGATATGCGAGATAAAGCAGCCCTGCTGTAATGACAGATTTTACTTTACTGGAATCATTTGTGGAGTAACACAGCAGGAGCTCAATGAGCATGCACTATGTGTGTGTGTGTGTGTGTGTGTGTGTGTGTGTGTGTGTAGGTGTTTGGAGTATTTGCTGGATAACGGAGCTGATCCAAGACTCAGAGACACTAAAGGCTTCAGTCCTGTTCACTATGCAGCCGCCTACGGCAACAAACACAACCTGGAACTGGTGCGGTTCACACACACACACACACACACACACACACACACACACACACACCTACACACACGCACACGAGGCTTGTTGAAAAAAAAAATCTTCTTTAATATTGCTCCACTGTCCTGACAAACCGCAGCACTTTCTCACCCAAAGAGGAGAATGATGAAAGAACGAAGTTTTGTAAAAGTTTTGAAAGTGTGTGTGATCGTAATCCTGACCGAGTGATGATAAAGTTATAAAGTTATATTTTAACAGCTGTATCTTTGCTGTGTTTTATGAACTGATTTATTTCATTCCGTGCCTGATCTGTTTCTCACAATGTGCTTTTCTTGAATGCAGCTGTTAGAAATGTCCTTTAACTGTGTGGGAGACGTGGAGAGCAGCTACCCTGTGAGTCCTTTACACTTAGCTGTAAGTGTCTGTTTAAAACACACACACACACACACACACACACACACACACACACACACACACACACACACGTCCCGTTTGACTTTAACTGAAACCACGTCCACTCTGAACTGAATCTTTGATTTCAGTGTAGTGTTGGTGATATTCAGAAACTCGTGTAGTCTGTGTCGGTTTTAAGACGTGTGTGTAAAGATGCAGTTCTGAACTCATCAATTATTTTCTATGCATTTTGCAGTCCAGATTTATTTATTTATTGTTCATCTTTATACTTTTATATAGTTATGAGTCTGACATTATGTTCACATTGTGCAGGTGTGTAACGGTCAGCGTGAAGCGGTGCAGCTCCTCTCGGAGACGCTGGTGTGTGTGGACGTGCGGGACAGCGCAGGACACACGCCTCTGTATCTGGCTGCACAGAAAGGCTCCGTGTCTTGCGTGGAGGTTCTTCTGTCACACGGAGCCTCGTGCTGCATCCGAGAATACGCCGGAAAACGGAGTCCGCTTCACGGAGCAGGTTCCACTCTCGGTTTCACTTTTAAAAAAAGCTGCGTCTCTTTGGTCACAGAGCTTCCAAAGTTTACAAAGGTTTTCAGGTTTCAGCTGATTTAAGGAGAATGTAAGAAGATCTATGACATTTCTTTGCCAATATTCCACCATAAATACTAATGTGTCTATCTTTTTGGACGTTCATCATGATGACGTCTGCTTTCTTTGTTGTGGAGAAGTTATGTTATAAAGAAATTGGCCTACAAGACATTTAACTGCATTTAAAAACACAGGGAGGCATTTTATCCGGAATGGTGTGGTTGTGTAGTTTGTAGGGTTGAATAGTTGTGTAGTGGTGTATGGTGTATTTTCCTGTGTGTGTAACAGTGTTGTGTATGTTTGCTCTCTCACAGCCGCCAGAGGACACACTGACTGTTTGTACGCGCTGTTGAGCCGAGCGGACAGAGATGACCTCATCGACCTCGCAGACGAACAGGGACAGTACGTACCACTTGCCCACACAGTAGCGGTTGCCAGATTGTAAACAATCCTCCTGTCTAAAGTCTTTAGTGTTGAGTGTTTGCGTTTAGATTCAGCGTGTTTATTGTGAACGTGACATGGTTTGTGTGCAGGACGGCTCTGATGTTGGCCACGCTGGGCGGTCACGTCGACTGCGTGCACATGCTTCTCGAGAGAGGAAGCAAACCTGACGCAGGGGACCGACGCAGTCACACCGCACTGCACAGAGCTGTGAGTGTGTGTGTGTGTGTGTTCACATTTAAAACCGCCCCAAACACAGGGACATGTGGTTTATTCTTCACCAACCTGAGACTGGACCAGCACAGTCCCAGTAACAACACAAAAAGATTCTTATTCAGGTGTCCTGTGATACAAAACACTGCTGAGCTGAACCCTTTCTTACAGGACGTGGTGCCATAAGTTATGATAATTTGTGCAGTGATACAATGGCGTCTCATATCCACTTGTGATCACTCAGTGGTGTGTGTGTGTGTGTGTGTAAGGCGGTGCTGGGCAGTGTGGAGTGTGTGCTGGCGTTGATAGATCACTCGGCCTCCCCGCTGTGTCGGGACCTTCGGGGGTGGAGCTCTCTGCACTTTGCTGCCTCGTGTGGTCACACCGAGCTCCTGCAGCTGCTCCTCAGCGCCGCGACTCAGTTCGACCCTCTGGACTCTCTACTGGACTACAGCAGATACACACCTGCTCACTGGGCTGCTTATCACGGTGCGTATGCACAGGGTGTTCCAGCAGTGAGGTTGCAGATTTGCAGCCAGCTGAATGCCCCCCCTCCCCCCTCTGAAATCCCCCCCTCCCCCTCCCTATTAATTTGTAAAATGCACTTAATTTTGAAATCCTGTTTGGAGGTCTGGCTAGCGAGCCACGCAGACTTATAATTTGAAATCCCATTGGAGCCGCTGTGAAACAGACATGGTGAGCGAGCCACCCAGGAGCTACCACGATAGATAGGCGCGCCTGTTCTCACACCGTGCACTTTTGGATAGTTTGTAGTTATGTAGCCTTTCTTTGTTTGACAATCTCATTTTTAAAGAATATTTATCACAGAACTAACAAACACAAATGACATAAAATAAATAAATATATAAATACACCGGTATGCAGTACTTAGCATTTTGGATTTGGTTTTAATTTGAAACCAAGTTTTGATTCCCAGTCCTACCCAAACACACACACACACACACACACACACACACACACACACACACACACACACACACACACACACACACACACACACAGCCTTTTCAACACATTGAGTCTCCATCTCCATCTGGAGTATGCAGAAAAAAAAATGTAAATGATCTCTAATCAATAAGCTTATTTTTAATTAATCGAATTACAGCCTTAAAAGTATTAAACTAGACATAATAATAATAATAATAATAATAATAATAATAATAATAATTATGATGTATTTAAAAATATATTAATATTTAAGAATGTTTAAATATCTTTTTAACATATTTTAAATTACCTTTCAGGGCACAAGGACTGTTTGGAAATTTTACTTGAATATAAACCATTAAGTATCCAGGAAGGGAACCCCTTCACCCCTCTGCACTGTGCACTGTGAGTATGTAACGTCTGTTTAGCCTCTATTTAACATTTTAGAAGACACAAATGAACCCAGAGCAGTAAGTGGTTTGTTGGTTGTTGGTGCAGAATGAAAGGCCACGATACTGCTGCTGAGCTGCTGGTCAAAATGATGGGCACCGAAATCATCAACCTCAGAGACACCAAAGGAAGGTGAGGAGACTCTGTGTGTGTGTGTGTGTGTGTGTGTGTGTGTGTGTAATTTGCATCAGGATGTAATTCCTGGGAAATGTGAACTACTAATGTAATCCATGACTCTAAAGCACGCAGATATTAGGCATGTGCTGATAATTATTTATCAGATATATTGTGAAACTCAAAACCCAAAATATTGTTATAATATCATATCTTGCAGACAGCATATTAACATTAATTAGAATTTTATGTGACTAAATCAGTATAAGTGTACCAGTGATGCAGCCAGTGGCCAGATATTGATTAGTTTTGGTCCCTTTTATCAAAATAGTGCCTTTTATTGCAGTTTATAATATGCTATGTGTGTTTGCTAACAGAAGCCCACTGCATGCAGCAGCTCGGTCAGAGAACGTGTCCGGATTGCAGCTGGCTTTGTTCTGGGGGTCAGAGGTCAACTGGGTGGATGATGAAGGACGTTCGGCTCTGATGGTGGCTGCTGAGAACGGCCACACGTCTGCTGTGGGTACGGAGACACTCCATTACTCATGCTAATATCTGTTAAGCATTACAGGAGATTATATAGTGTGTGTGTGTGTGTGTGTGTGTGTTTATTTGTTTTGTAGAAGTCCTCCTCCAGCAGGCCAGAGCAGACCTGTCACTGCTGGACATCAACAACAACACAGCACTGCATCTGGCCTGCAGCAGAGTAACCACCCACACACACACACACACTCACTCACATGCACACACACACACACACACCCACACACACACACTCACATGCACACACACACACACACACACGCTCACTCACACGCACACACACACACACACACACACACACACACACACGCTCACTCACACGCACACATGCACACACACGCTCACATGCACACACAAACACACTCTCTCACATGCACACACACACACACACCCACACACACACACACACACTCACACGCACACATGCACACACACGCTCACTCACACGCACATACACACACACACACGCTCACTCACACGCACACACACACACACGCTCACTCACACGCACATACACACACACACACACTCACATGCACACACACGCTCACTCACACACACACACACGTATTAATATAAACATACAGGACAGACAGGCAGACATACACACACACACTCACTCACACACACACACTCACTCACACACACACACTCACTCACATGCACACATTAATATAGATATAATATATAGAGGGAAATATAGAGGGAAAGACAGGCAGATAGACTGAATTATTAAAGAGTGGTGAAGAAGCTTTTGCTTGTCTGCAGCAATAAAGATGAACCCTGAGCAGCTAGAGCTGGTGCTTTCCCTTCAAGACAAAAACAAATGTTATGCACTCTGTCATGAGGATAAATAATAATGATAAACAATGACATCTCTTCTCTTTCCTACTGCAGAGTCATGAGATGTGTGCGCTGCTGATTCTGGCTGAGATCGAAGATCCTTCCCTCATCAACGCTACAAACAGTGCACTGCAGATGTGAGCCTCACAGATCAACAAATGCAGCGTTTAGTGTTTAGCAGCGTCCCGACCTTGTGATTCATTTGTTCTCTTCACGTCTTGTGCTAGGCCGCTCCACATTGCGGCGAGGAACGGTCTGGCCACCGTGGTGGAGGTGCTCCTGAGTCGAGGTGCTACAGTACTGGCTGTAGATGAGGAAGGTTAGTAAAAGAATATAGCATGAAACATGTTGAGAGGAAGTGCTTCAAGTAATAATAACATCACAGTTCATTTGTAAAGTGAATCGTCATCATAGTGTCAAAACACCTCAGATAGCCTGAGACGAGGAGGATAAATCTCGAGCTAAACCTGAACAGCTGAGGATCAGAACCAGAAAACAAGCAACTTGAAAAAGAAGGCTCGGACTTAACAAGACAAAAGACTAATTAAAGAGGAACTGTACACGTCATTGTTCTGTTTGAGCTGTAAATTAAATGATATGACTGTACTGTGATGAAACACAGGGTTAGCGCTTCCATTTTTATAACAATTGCCATTTTACAGGTTGAAAATGGCTCAAAACACATTCTACTGTTTAAAACATCCTGAATCATCGACCGTTTGGGACTTCTCTGCGTTATTTAAAAAAACTCTTAACACCCTTTAATCAGAGGTGAAAGGCCCACCTCCCTCAGACCCCGCCCCACCTCACACATCCACGCCCCCAATCCTCACCCCGCCCCCCCTCTCAACCCCTTGCCCGTTTTATAGAATCTTTCAAAATTAGAGTTAGAGTTAGGCTCTGAGCCGGGGGTTAAAAATACACTTTATTTAAGGTGAGACACGTTACAGGTGAACACATTAGAGTAATCAGCTGACGTAGGACCGGGGGCGGAGACAACAGCACGACAACACAAAACAAAAACAAACCCAAACTCTCATGAGAACATGACCTTCGATCACCTCTAGCTGTTCTCACCAGACCGAGAAGAACCTCTGCAACGTCTCCGTTGTGCTGTGAAGCATTCCAGGCTCCATCAAACATATCTTCAAATAAAATGAGCTGTATGTGCAACAGCGCTGTTGAATTCTGAATTCTGATTGGTCAGGAGGTCTTGCTTAATTCACAGGTTTATATTAATGCACTTACTCCAGCAGTTTCTATAGTAACAGCTCATTCCACTACTAATAATAAACCATATTAAATGATATACAGTGAAGTTTACACTTCTGACAAGCTGTATGTGTTATTTTGGTCTTTTTAATGTGCGTTAGGTCGCACCCCGGCGTTGGCCTGCGCTCCGAACAAAGACGTGGCCGAGTGTCTGGCGCTGATCCTCTCCACCATGAAGCCTTTTCCTCTTAAAGACGCCGGCATCAGCGTGTTAAAGCACTGCAGCATCGCTGCCAACCATCATCCTTTACCAAACGGATACGCCAAGGAGCGCCACGGCACCGTAGGGCTCGACAGCTGAGACGCGCACACACGCACACACCTTTCTCACACCTGTATAACCTACAGCCATGTTAGAAAGCCAGGAACGTACCACTGTGTGTGTGGGAGGGGGAGTACATTTCACTGAGCCGAGCTGTGCATATGCAAATACTCGCTCCTTTCCAACGCAGAACACTGAAGACGGGATTTCATTTGATCGGTTTTCTTTAATCATGGGATGGATGCAAGAATCGGTGATCCACCGGTCTTCTCTGTTGAAATTATTATTTTTTGTACCTCAGATAGAAGAACGAGGGTTCTACAGACAAGTTCTGAAGTCGCAGGCATCACACACTCTGTTATTTCATCGACATCAAATCTAACCTGCGAATATTTTCTTCGACTAGACATGATGCAACTGAAGAAAAGGAAGGAGCAAGGCAGAAGTCTGGTGTCAATTAGAAAGCCCATAGCTCCGCCCCCTCGTTTTCTATTGGCTCAAGCACCAACAATTTAGATACACTTACAAGCGTTTAGATGATTTATGTTGTTTGATGTTTGGCTGAGATGCTGATAACTGCGACCTCAGAAGGTTTCATTTTTTTTTCTTTCCTGAATTTCTCCAGATGTTTTAGCGATGTCCAGTGCCTCTGCTAAAGACGAGTGTCCTTACTGCCCAGAGTTTAACCTCCTTAATTTAGGTGTTAATTTCCTGCAACTTGCCTAATGAAATGAGAGGAAAACATCAACGAACGCACACACACACACACACACACACACACACACACTCGAACTGTTCATCAGGTTCAAATGGCCTCATTCTTTATTTATTTGCGTTTTAATGCCAAGGTTTGCACTTTCTTTCCTCCAGGAGGTACCTGAAGTGTGACGTAAGGCTGGCCCGAACAGCAGTTTACAGGTTGCATGCTCGGAAGGTGCACAAATAAAATAATATTTATGTCTTAGGTAGTATAATTAGACATTTCTTTTTAACCATGTCCATTAATGCAGTTCAACATATATCCAGTAGGGGGTGTATATGCTGTATTAGTAGTGTATAGAGTATGTGTGATGGCACAAATGAACGAAAATTACACCAGGAGACATTTATTATTATATTATTGTTTTTATTATTGCACAAACAACATTACTAACGTGATGGTGTAGAATATAAGCTGCTATTTAACTAAAAAACATATCAACAAACACTTGTTTACCTTCAGCGAACTTTAAAATATCCTACGCTGTGAGAGTCGTACATTCTCAGCAGCTGCGACTAATAATCACATTGTTCCTGGTCAGCTTTTCTCTGCTACGAGAGTTTTCCATCCTATGCAATAATAATTTTAAGCAATAATACGTTTGATTTGGGCTAAACAAAAATATTTTATACAGTATATGTGTTTGCATTAGAATAGCTGAGATTCAGGGATACACATCAATACATCTTAGATCACTAGTTAATGCTTTAAGGAGCTGTAAATAGAGAAGCTGCGTAAAAACGTAATGAAGGAACACTGGCGTGTTAGCCAGCTGATCACGTGTCAGCGTGTTCGGGCCAGCCCTGGGGTGAAGGTGTTCAGTCCCTCATGACCTGCTAATACGAGTCACGAAGTGATTGTTGTGTTTCAGGCTACATCGCTGCTATAATTATGCTGCCTGATTGTTCCTTTCTGGGTCTTTTTTGTTTTGTTTTAGTTTTGCCTGTCTGTTTATGAGCAATAATTGTCCAAGTGATGTCCAAATAATGTCCAACACATTACCTCGCATTTCTGAACAGCTCGGATCAGAAAAACTGGAACATTTGCACAGAAAGCAGAGAAACACAGAGAAAATGTTTGCACACGGACGCAGTCAAGTCTTTATAAGGATGAGAACATTTGTGAAATTAATCAACTCACGTGCAGAGACAACAGCCGGAGTCATCTAAGGTGGCTTGACTGTGTTAAATTGACACACACAGGTTTATGCTGATAACTGTAGAATTTTCCCTATTTTTATTTGGCAGGAAGTCACCTGGGTAGGCGGCCTAAAGGTAACACCTTTTTGAGTTTCTTAAACAAGGAAGTCCAACAATGCCGTTCACTAGCCGACTTGCCCAGGATGATCTTCCACCCAATTATACAACCACGTGATAATATCATACACACCTGGTCTACGGTTGGAAAGTTAGCGCAGGATCACTTCCTGTCAGACATTGTGCATCTCATACTGACTTTAAGGAGTTAAAACCTACAACGAGTTTGTTGAACAAAGCTCAAATTGACAAAACACACAATTAAGTGCATGTTTCAAATAACCTGATAACTTTAACACAGTCAGCTGAACTTACTAGTTTTATAATTGTAAATATTTGGCAACCGGGTTTCCAAATCTGCCGACCTTCATGCATGTGTGACAAGCGTGGGGTTGTTCTAACGCCTTCATGGAAGCCCCGCCCCTTTCCCCTATCCCACGTGAGTGACGTTTCGACCGGAGAGCTCGTCTCGACTCGACTTTCCCACTTGAAAGTCGTATATTTTGAATCGGCTGATGTGAAATTAAATCTAGGTTTTTAGATTTACTTAGCTTGCAAGTATACAGCTAGCGTCATTTAAATCTATTTATTAGGCATGACTCGGGGATTTTTCCCGAAAGGGAAGAAGGTTTTGATTAAACAGCAGTCTGCGTGTGCAACGGTTTTACACAAGAAATCTGTGAAAATAATGTCCAGTGTTTACGTTTCTTTTTGCTTTTGTGCGTTTTTTTACTCCCTGTAATTCTCTTCGATTAGAGTTAGGAATACTATTATTTATATTCAGCTATGTGCAATAACACGTTTTTACATAAATACCTCATAAAGGTAGCAAAGCCAGTGTGTGTGTTAGTGTTAGTCATTGTGTAGAACTTGAATGTGTGTATAAGAGTACACAAACACACTATATTGTAACATCAGGAGTCTCACATGAGTTCCTGAGCGATGATTCCCATCAGCACGGAGACTCCGAGTCTGGCTTTGTGCAATAAAGACGGACGTTTTTACGGAATATTTCACTCAGCTTAAAGCGTTGCACCAAATTTCAAACAAATCAGTCAACAAGACTTCTTTAGATCGTTTGCCTTAAGTTATTATCCATATTTTTCGGGCTTTAAACTACGTATTTTAATTTAATCTTTGACAATCGGTGTGTAAAGGGCTTTTAATATATGCATTAGTGTGTTTGAATGTGTGTGTGTGTGTGTTGGTGTTTTTCCTCTCATTACAGTACGACTGAATGCTCCTACAACATGATACACTCATTCATATACTGAAGGGCGTCTCAGAAAGCCACACAACCCACTTTTTTCCTTCCTTTAGATGTGTCTCACTCACACACACACACACACACACACACACACACACACACACACACACACACACTCTGCCTTTAGGAGTCTCCACGTCTCCAATCAAACTCTGCAGTTTTGCACTAAACAGAACTTATTTGAAAAATTCATTTCTGGAATCGGGAACAGAACATTTTAATAAGCAGTAAAACACGTTTCTACACACGTGAGCGGTTAGCTAGTAATGCTTTCTGTTGCTAGAAAGCCAACAAATCCGATTCATTTTTTTTTTTATGCCTTAGTTTCTTACCATTGTTTTTGTTTTTCCATCCGTTTGTCCTCGTCCGCTTTCCTCCTCTACGTTTATCTGCCTGGGAAGATACGAGCGCTTCGTGATCGCTGCTTTTTCATGACGCTCTGAAACAAGTGCCACTACTTTAGCTACATAAATAGCTACATAAGTTCCTACACCACAAGGGGGCGCCCTGTTCCGGAAACCTTTCCGCCAAATGATAGTCGTGTTGTGCTTTTTTCTCGTAACACTTCGGCGCCCCTGCAAGCGAGCGTTTACAGCCAGGAACGTCCTTCGAAGCGAACAAAAAGAGCACGGCTTTGTTCTTTTTTCCTTATTTGTGTAAAACTCCAGCACCCTCTGCTGGCTCCGCCCCTTTCCCTTCTACATAAAGCTTCGCAAAAAAGCATTACGTCTTCTACGTTTTATTCTACTTACATAGAAAGTAGAACATTTCTGAGAAATGTTTACATGTTTAAGAAACTTACACATCACTGGTTTTTTTAATTGCATTTGTTTTTTCGTTCCGTTGCTTTAAGCGAAAGATGATGTTTTACACGGAGTTTGTATAATTATCCAAAATTAGTGAGATGATTTAAAGGCATACTGAGCATTTGTAATTAACACCTATGCTGATGGTTAGTACACTGAGGACTGACGGCGGCAGAAATATACAGTACTTACAGACTGACGATACTCAGCGTGTCTCACAGGTGAACTTTACTAGAATAGCTCGAGATAGTTTTGTCCGGAAATTGTATAAATTTAAATATTTCATGAATTTAAAATAGTTTCTAAAGTCCAGTTACTTTTTACCGCAAAGCCCAACAGATTTATAAACTCACAGGGACCCGGCGATGATGCCAGAGCTACGTGCCGATAATCACCATCCTCCCAATTCTTCTGAATCTTCTCAATCCTCAGACATGAATCCGCGTGTTCACCTGCGAGAAGCTGAAATAGTCTTTTCCACTCAGTTATTATTTTTGCGATATGACAAGAACAAAGACTAACCCGTCTGAAAACATCAGATCTGGATTCATCACCCTTCCTCGCTCGCTCACACTGCTTCCCATTGGAAAGATTTTAAGGAGAAATGCGTTTATTTTATCTAACAAACGGTAACGTCGTGTAATTCTTTACACTTCATCAGCAGCGGGGATTAAAACAAACACGCATTACAAAGCAGAGGAACAAATATACTGCTGGAAGTTCTGAGAAGGGGATTAATGACACGGTGAGACTGACTTCACACTCGACCACGGACCGACGTGTTACACGTGACCTACAATCCCACAGGAAGTGACTGCGCTTAAAAAGTTCAGCGGGCTTTTGTTTTCTACCAAAGTTGATAAAATGATGAGAAAAGCGCCAATTACTGTCGAGCGTTTGACGTCCTGACCAATCAGTGTGAGGAGCAGCTTCTAAAAACACAAATCACAATATAAACATCACGTGTAAAAGCATACGTAAACTCACTGAAAACTAATTTCTAAAGCAGTTATTTATTTATGTGCACTGATTTCTTTGCTCCCGCACGTGTGTGTGTGTGTGTGTGTGTGTGTGTGTGTGTTGAACTATTGGAAGAGGTCAGAGAGGAGACAGACCGTAACCACGTTTAAGGATTCAGGTGCAGTACAGTGTAGGCTGAGGTGTGATTGTACGTGCACGTGACTTTGCACTGCCTTTAACCTGTTGCCAAAAAAATAACAAACCCCAGCAAAGGTGTAGTGATGGATTAAGAAGCAGCATGTGGGGAGATCTGTAAACGTCTGAACGTCTCCACCGAGCCACATCCATACAGAAACGTCCGACGTGACGCAAAAAAAGTGGCGTAGATTTGCACTAGAGCGGAAAACGGAGTCACGCGATCAGTAAAACGTGTCTCACCGCTGAGCTGTGTGTTCTGTTCGGGTCGGTTCTTTCCTCTTTGAACAGTTTCATGTCTAGGCCCTATCAATAGGACGTCCATATAGGATTGTTGCCATGGCAACATCTCAAAGGGTTTAAACTCACTCTGGCTGTCTCTGTGCATGAACATTTAAACCGCCATGTTCGTCCAGGAAGCTGGAGGCGGGGCTTCACTGAGCTCTGTTTCCGATTGGGGCATCCAATTCAAAACGCTCCACCCATCCCTGGGCTTCCGGAGGAAATCCATCCAGCGTTGAGAGGACTGGCGTCCTTCCACTAATTACTGAATAAAGTTACAATAAAACAAAAAGGAAAAGGCGTCACGCCACATGCATCAGGACACAACGCGCATCACGTATTATTTATTTATTTCTGTCTATATACAGTAATATACAGTCTACGTTTCGAAAAGAACAATAAAGATCGGATGCTCTTATGGCTTTAAGGAAGCAGAAACAGTTTGCAAATGAAAACGTGTCCCTTAAATACTTGATTTCTGAAGGTTAAACGGTCAGGACTGCATGGCGTGTGTTGTTTTAGGAAGAAAGTCCCGCGTTTACCTCCGTGGACGTTTTGTGTCCTGATTTACTTGAAGAATTAGTTGAAGGCCAAAAAAATGTTTTGTATTTTGGATGAAACTTATTTTTAAGGACTTTGCCTTACACATGAAGGTATAGTGTGAAACGCTCACAGCCACGCAGACGTGAGAAAGACGACGCAAACACCGACTGCAGAGCTGAGAACAGCCAACCAACGCTCGGCCCCGCCCCTAGGTGAGCGCAGCCCATCGTAAGATCAATAAAGAAATGTTCTAGCACCAGATTATTTTGCTGCACGTTCACACTTCTCTGAATCAGAACTAAATGGATTCTTTTGATTCGTTGGTTAGTGTTCGGGTTAGTGTAGCGCACGGATGAAAATGTCCCCGTAAAACCTTCATTCTTTGTTTATCAAAAGGATAAACAAACCTTTACAAATGAAGTGTGTGTAGAAATCACAAAAATCATGGAGCACGGAGAACACCGAGCCAGAGCTCAATAATGAACGAAACAACGACGTAAATAACGAGTTTCAAACATTTGGTCCGTCGCATCCGCAGAGTCACTTGATTGATTCACTTCCTGCAGGCGAGTCGATTCAGAGTCGAATAACTTTCTCACTAGGGTTCACTCTCGAGCCCACGCGAGTGTGATCGCCTGAGTGTGTTCCCTCCCGATTAAAGAACCACACAGAGGAGGAGAACATGCCAGGGTTCCGCTCACACGCACTGAACACGAAGCACACGGATTCGCTTCGCTCTAAACGACCGCGTAAAAGCCGGACTTCAACGTCGGGCGATGTCTCGTCTATTCAGTTGGAAATGTTTGTGCTGAAAGTGTGGAGTGACTCTCTTACTAACCTGCAGGCTTCATGTTATTGTTTTTTAATGTTAGTTTTTGTACCATGTGATGCAGATGCTGAGTTTTGTTCTGTGGCTTGGAACTGATTTTAATAAAGAGGCGGTGCTTAATCCGTGTGAAGTCCTCGTGATTTATTCTCTTCACCTCCCCATGATTATACGGTTCACATGGTAAAGGTCTGATGAGCGCGCTTAGGATAGAGTTTATCCTCTCTTTGGTAAATATTAATCCTTTCCAGGGAACATGTAACGTGTTACCGCATCACAAAATATAAGAGCCAATCACGTCCCAGTATGCAAATAAATAGGGGGCAAAGTCATGAATTTCACACATAATTTCCATTTAAATAAACACACAAGGTTCACAAAGTGTTAATAAATATATTTTTTTCTCTTCTTTTATTCAGCACGAACATCTCGCGCAGTTCTCAGGACGCTGCAGGACAGTGTTAAGGTGAAAACAGAGAACACAGGGAACACAAACCTCTTCTCTTTTTTATGATCAGCGTTGCCGGACTGGAGCCGCCGACACGCTCGCTACGTTTTAAACTTAGGAACTTAGGGTTAGTTTTATATTCTATAAACTGTATTATATCTTCCAGAGGAAGGTGAATATGACAAATATTACTGTTTTATTAAGTTATGATCCAATCTGGCAACCCTGTGCATGAGAGAGAAGTACTGAAGTGTAAATCATGCAAAAACAAACAAACAGCACATTAATATAATACTTAAACAAATTAAACAAGTTACAGAGTGGATTAAAATAAATTTGTCATTAGATCTACAAACATCGAGGTCTCCTTTTCCTTTATAAACATTATCCTGATTTTATTAACATCGCTTCAGTCTCAAATAATTCTTTAAAATTAATTTAATTTTTTTTAAATATTCCAACGTCACGTGTAACATAACGAGGGCGGAAATAAAAATCTTAGAGCTTTACACAGCTGCTGACGTCAGAACCACACACACACACACACGCATGCACACACACACACACACACACACACACCTCCACAAAATGTGTGTGTGTTCCTCTGTAAACGTTTACTTTCATGGCTTTGCATCGCGTTTAATTCGTGATTAATCAGCTAGTGATGATGGAACACGGTGCGAGAGTAAAGACGACACTAAAGGAGAGTGGACTTTATAAGAACTACACACTTTATTAATAATGTTTTATTAATTAGAAATAACAAATATCCTGGACTTTAAAGCTGTTACATATTTAAATAAGGGTTAAAAATAAAGAAAAACCAAACAAAACAAAAAAAACAACTAATGATGCATTATATTAAATAAGATTGGATGTTTAATTAATTAAAAAATACAGCTAATTTTGTTAGTCTATTATTAAAACTGAATAACTGATTTTTTTTATGTATATTTAAAGGTGTTAAAAATGAAGAAATCAAATATTTCATTTGCAAAAAACCTAAAATGACGCATTACATTAAGAAAAATCTGATTTCCTGTTAACTAAAAATTTATGTTTAATTAAGCAACTATTTGAAATAAGTGTTAAAAATAAAGAAAACATTTTTCAAAAAGCCAAATGAGCTGCAGCGTTTGAAAGAAAACTGAAGGTTCTGCTGATTAAAACACACCGAATCCTGATCGTTATATTAGAATCATTTCTGTAAAGCGGCCGTACAATAAGAAATGTCAGATGTTGTAGTAAATTTATAAAAAACCCTCAAATTCTGATAAAAATATTTTCCCAAAATGTTTAAATTAAGCAAAATATTTTTTATTTGCCAAAAAAAACCAACAATTAAGAATGGGACGTTCGATTAATGTAAAAAACTCGAATACATTTACTTTTTTTAAAGTGTTCAGATGAAGGAAAATGAGCGAGTGAACATGAGTGTGTGTGTGTCAGTGTGTGAGTCAGTGTGAGTGTGTGAGTCAGTGTGAGTGTGTGTGTCAGTGTGAGTGTGTCAGTGTGAGTGTGTGTGTCAGTGTGAGTGTGTGTGAGTGTCAGTGTAAGTGTGTGTCAGTGTGAGTGTGTGTGTCAGTGTGTGTGTGTCAGTGTGTGTGTGTCAGTGTGTGTGTGTGTAATGTGAAGTGTATAATCCACAGCACTGAGGGCCAGTACAGCTGCTGGTGTTCAGCAGACGCAGTCGGCCATCTCGTGTCGGACCAAAACAAAAATGTAAAGGTTTAAAAAGTCTTTTATGGGACAGAGAAATATCGCCGTTTAGGACACGCTCACATCACAGACACATGCTGTACAGTTATTCATAAGAATCGACTCGTGAATCGACTCATTCTTGACACACTCACAGATCGGATCATCTTTTAGCGGAACGTCGTGTCTCTTTCCCGTTACTCACTGCGCTTCCAGAGGCGGAGTTTCTGTTGGCGTTCCCGGCGCTCGCTCGGCCGCTCGGCTGCGCGCTCACCGCACTCTGACAGTTCACGCCGTTACCGTTAGTGGCATCGGTACCTGAAAACATTTGGAAATTTTCAACATTTTTTCTGAAATTAGATCCCATCCAGTAAACTAGCTAAAGATAACCGGCTTAAAGCCAGACGAAGAGAAACTCACCCGCGGTACTCGAGGAACCGTTGTTGTTGTTTGCGTTGTTTCCTTGCTCATTAAGTCCCTGTGATGCAGCATTAACACTTCATTACTACTACAGTCTAAAACACTGTTATAATGCGGCACACAGTGTTTAATTGTAGGAGGAAATTAAAGGGAAAAATCAAACATACTGTTTTGTTCATCAGGGCCAAATATTCCGGGTTCGGCTCGCTAAAGTTCGGCACTTCGGAGTACACCATGCAAAATCTGCAAAATTAAAAACACATCTTTGTAAATGTATATAACTTGAATAATAACTCACCCCTCCTCCAAAAAGCAGTCACATTAATGTAGATTTATTTCTCTCTCTTCATCTCAGGTGCTGTCTCTGAAATGTCCCTTCAGCGCCCCCTACTGGGGTGGTTAAACATAGTTTAGTGTTTGTCCCATTAATGTTGCTGTAGTTCAGTTGATGCTACAATTTTTAATTGTTGAATTCCAGATTTTGGTCGGTCACAAGCTGTTGAATCATTCTGTAGCTCTGACAGTAATCAGCTGCAGGTCGGAGGTGACTCCGTTCCATCACACCACCCTGTCGCTGATTATTTCCCTGAAACAGCACCATGTCCAGTGTTTTATTCCTTACATAAAGAGCTTCCATCTGAGCCATCATTACTGCTGTTCAATAACATTAATACAGCAAGCCAAGATGAGAATCCTGATATTATAGTATTAGATGTAATAAGACTTCAGCGGTGGTGAAAATAAAGCAACTCTATCAAATACTGCATGCTTTAGCAAATCACATGCACGTCTTACTCTCCGATCTTCTGCAGCTCTCCTCCTCTTCCTGTGTACAGAGTCAGACAACCTTTAAAAACTGATGCATAGCTGTAAGGAAAACACACACACACACACACACACACACACACACAAAAGACAAACTGGTGCTTCATCAGTCTAGACAAACAGAGATCGCTGACTTGCACATAGGTTAAAGACAAGCTCCACCCTGAAACACATTAACACGTTTACGCTCATATATCTGTGATGTGGTTAGTGATTCTGTGCTAATTTGTTGGTTGGTGACGTCTTCTTCCTGTCAGACGTTGGCGGTTGTGTGTCATGCTGACGTCACATGGGGTGGTTGAAAAGGAAAATTCTTTTCTCACTCAGTCACGTCACATCTTTCATCGGTGCGACGTGGTGGCGTTTGGAAGGAAGTCTCACCCTTTGGTCAGGCGGAGGATGTCTCCGGTCTGAATGAGAGCTCCTACTTCATCCCACACCGAAATGCTGATACTGCCTGTCTTATCAGCTACCTTACAGGTGCGCACCTCATGGCCATCTTTAGTTTTGGTCACTCTTCCTAGATAGATAGATAGATAAAGGTGGATTTAAGAAGTAGCACCATATTTCACCATATGTCTTTTATGAAAAAATCACAGTAATAAAACTCAACTCATTAAGCAAATAAACATTCATGAGCTGCAAAATACAGTTATAAGCTACAGTTATATGCGAAATAGATTTATGAATGAATTTACTGCGAGCAGTATAGGTCCTACTATTCCATATGCATGCATATTACTTATATATACTCACACAATTCATACTAAACAGAAAATAAATAAACTGTGATTTGTGTTTATCAACCTGTCTCCAGGACGATGAAGATGACATTTAAATTCTTCAGTCCGGGTTTGATGTCCTTCACGAACGTTTCTGTGGTCATTTCTCAGAGTTTTAACAGAATTTTAATTAAAATCCGTGACCGTGGAAACAGACATGGCCATCACACACACAAACTTATGGACACCATGGCTGGGCTAGGAAGAGCTAGGCTATGCTACCTTCTCCACACCTAGCTCATTCAAAATCGTTTTATTTGCCTAGCTAGGTGCTAGATAAAGCCAAGCTAATTACAGTAGTAACGTGTGTAATAACTCGATAATACGGTGGAGAGAGTTAAGTTGCACAGCTATGCTAAAGGTTAACGTTTGTTTTGCTCCGCTTCCGTACGCGATGACGCAATCCGAACGCGACGGGCTTACGCTGGTCACGTGACAAGGTTCGGTTCCCAATTGAGTATATGACGCGGCTCGCTAATCTTTCTTTAAGTGCACTGTACAGGGGTATGACACACCCTACACGGCATTAAGGGCTACTTTAACTTCATACACATACATGCAATTGCTTCTAAATTAATTTATATAAATGAAAATAAACATATAAATAGAATGGTATTTGTATATAGACTTCTTAGTAATGCAAAAAGAGTATATGAATTACAATATACACCAATTTGGAGTTTATCTGATTAATTTACCATTTGGGTCACTTCCAATGTGTACAATTAGTGACCACAGCCCCTAATGTTATGCACAAAGTATTGACACCCTTATAATGGAATGGAAATGGAGCACCACGAGAGCATCACTGAACAGATATGAAGCACGTGGTGGTTTATTCTGAGTGCAGCAGTGACACTGACACGGTGGTATGTGTGACACGTGCACGTACATGGGCTGACAACACATGAGTAAAAGTGCTTCAACATTATACTTATATACTTGGTGTATATATACACGACCAGTCAAACGTTTGGACACAGCTACTCTTTTTCATAGGTTTTTCTTTCTTTTTTTTGCTTTCTACATTGTAAATCATTACTGAATACATCAAAACTATGAAGCAACACGTATGGCAACACTTAAGTGTAAAAAAAAGGAAAATATGTTTCATATTTTAGATTCTTCAAAGTAGCCACCATTTACCGTGATGCTACAATCGGCATTATCTTACCCAGTTTCATGAAGTCGTCACCTGGAACGCTTTTCAGT
>JAQQZR010000016.1:1459029-1472918 GCA_030068235.1 Notoglanidium macrostoma | reverse complement strand
AGTGTGATGGTATTCTAAGCTCATGTCCTAATGAGCCAGTATCAGAATATATTTAAGGATGGAGACTTCAAAGCACTGATGTAAGTCGCTCTGGATAAGGGCGTCTGCCAAATGCTGTAAATGTAAATGTAAATGTAAATTGCAACCCATATTAATTTTTCCATCACATCAGTATTATGAGCTGTTTCCTGCAGATTTATGATATAAAATCCCAGTTAAGCCCATTTCATTTCCAGGTTGTAACTACAAAATGTGGAACGGTTCAAGGGGGTATGCGAATGTATGTATGTATATGTATGTATGTATAATGTATGTATGTGAATGTGTATGTGTTATAGAAATAAGATAATGATGTCAGGCTGATGGAAATATAATAAAGAAATTTAAAAAAAGTAAGAAATAGAAGTGTCTTATAGTCCAGGAAATATGGTCAGGGATTAAAAATATCGAATGTTTGACTTTGCAGTTGTCTGAAGCATGTATACGCAACCTTGCAGCTCTCTGAGGACAAGACAGCTGCTGTGCCCCCCCAAACGCACACACACACACACACACACACACACACACACACACACACACACACACACACACACACACTCCTGTTGGCTTGTTCACTTAGGAAAGTGCTGACAGTCAAATGCAAACAATATCAGTGTGGCTCTCGTGCCCTGATGAGATCAAGTCCTGGAGAGCGGCTCGTCTCTGGATCTCTGGAGCTCATCAGCGTGATGGCTGTTCCAAGAGCGAGCAGCTGAAGGGCTCTGTTTAGAAGACCACCTTAAACCCATGCGCCACCAAGGAAACGTGTGTATGTGTGTTTGCAAAGTGTGATTACATGGAATCTCTCCTGGGTTTTCTCACTGCGCTATAAATATAACACCATACCCCTCTCCGCTTCCCAGTGTGGAGATGCCCTGTGAAGAATTGAGAGGGCTAATTAGTTTAAGGATACAGGATCTGGGGATATCTGCCTGGAGGAGAACTCCAGAATGCCCGGGAGAACAGATGATGGCTGTAGCTGGCGAAGGATCACGAGCTCTCTCAGCAGCATGAACGAAAACATCATTCCTGAAGGAACAAATACCAACAATATCTCTGAGTGACTCATATGATCACATGTCTGTGGAGAGTTACTGTTACCATCCTGGGGTTGATTAATTCCTTATAACAGCACCTCACAAAGTGTTTTTTCCCTCTTATAGCAAAGCATTTTGCCAACGAGCAGACCAGTCATACTGTGTATCCACTTATAGGCACACTTAATGTCTGAAAAGTGAGTGAGTTCCTGTTGTCACTGATGTTGTAGCAGCTATAAACAGTCGTTCCCTCACCAGCCTCTCTTTATTCTCTCACTTCAAGTTAATAAGCCAAAAACAAAATGCAGTTTATCATGTTACTGAAATTCCAGCATGACCTCTGACTGTTACACAGCGCTGACACTGGAGACTCCTTTTGTAGATGATACAGAACCGTCTCCTTACAATGTGGCGCGTGCGCTGTACATGTCCCTGTTACTATAGAAACCATTACATATTAGACCGAGCACATTAATATAAAGCTGTGATGTGCAGCTGCACTACTGTCAGCGCCGCTGTTATGGGAAATGAATCAACACCTTCTGGCCAATCAGAATCCAGAACTCAGCAGCGCTGTGGTTTAAGTAGAATTGGAACCTCAACTTGTAAGTCAGTCATACAAAAATTCTGTTATAGCACATGAAAAATTTGTGACTAAAGACCTTTCTAATGAGGTTATTCAACAAATTATAAATTATGAATCAGTTATGAAAACCTATGTTTCCTTATTTTTTGTCATTTCCTGCTTGAAATTGTTTCACTGGCAGATCATTTTCCATATCTTTAGAAAGAAATGCTTCAACTTAACATTAGTAAAACGTCATAATTTTTTTTTTTTTTTTTTATAAATGTTTAGATGTTTGCAGGCAGAATTTTTATGTTGTGCTATTCCATAATTTTATTTCTAATACAATCATTATTTATACACTTTAGATGTCATCATTTCACCAACACTAGTGCATTTTATGAATTTATTTAAATATAATACCAATGGATTGCAGATATTAAAGTTGCAAAATAAGTACAATAAAATTATAAATGTGTTGTTTTATTGTATTCTTGTGTAAATATTGCACTGTTAATATTTCTTCAGTTTTCTGATGCTACAGCTAATATTAGGATCTAAATATAATTTATAATACTGGATATGAATCTCCAATTCATATTAGTAAAATAATAACAAATAATAAAGGAAATATGACCGTGAAGTAAACATTGCTGCTATAAATATAAATGTAAATCGGGGACGTGATAAAAAATGTCCAAGTCCTCTATTTCCGGCTCGTCTTTGCGTGATGACGTCACTCCGCTTGATGTTGTTTTCATAGCCAGTGAAAAGCGGCGGCTCGCGCGTCTATTTTTAGCGCGCGCGCGCGGTTCCGCGCTCTGTAATTGCGTCAATGGAATCCCGGTAGCGCGTGTGCGTCAAAGAGCGCGTGGGCTTACGCACGGCACGACGCACCGGATTGGCTCTTTATCCGGAAACCCCTTTGAGCTTACATTCCTTGTATGGCGATGCCACGCCTCCGGCGACGTCACGGCAAACTATATCGGTCAGGTGTGCTGGAGGAGCGCGAGAGTCTCTGGAGAGATGAGAGAGGACCTGTTGCACACTGACTGCTCCGGATCTGTGTGGATTTAAACACCGAGTTCTACATATACAAGACGGATATATTCATAAAGGTAGGTTTATTATTATTATTATTATTATTATTATTATTATTATTATTATTATTATTAATAATAATAATGATTTTTAACAGTTTTTAAGACTTTGTTGTGCAGACTGAAGTGGGTGTGTCAGAGTATTAGTGTTTGTCAGAGGTTTACTTTTATATCTTTTTTTATGTTTTGTTTTTTTTTAGTTTTGAAATAACTAGTTATAATTATTTTTACTATTTCATCTCATTTATTTCATATTTATTTCATTCATATGTTTAGTTTATTTTAAGCCATATCCATCCAAAAGGAACAATTGTCTCTGGAAACTTTGTGGACTTTGTTTCAGTAATGTATTATATTTCAGTTAATTCCTGGATTCTTCTTCAGATGTATATTTTATATACAGTAGCAGTATGTAAATATAGCAGTTATGTATACATGGCAGATGTAGGAAAAATTCAGTGAGGTGCAAAGTTTCCAGACAAACAGGATGTTTTGGACAGAAGTCCATCCTCTCTGCAAGCAAACGTGTTTCTGAGGCTGAAACAATAAACCTAAAAGCTTTTTCATATAAAACACTTTGAGTTGCAGTTCATATAAGAGATGAGCTAGATATAAAGCTAAACTGCAATTATCTTTATTTTTTAGCATTACTAGTTCAGTTATTATATAAATAAACATTGTCTTTATTTTCTAAGCAACTACACTAAACACTTTACACACTAAATTAATAATTTAGTTCCTTCTAATACAAATCTAAAATCTCTTGGGGATATTCCTACTATTATTATTATTATTATTATTATTTATAATATATAAGCATCAAGCATTTACTGAGTTGCGGTGCAGTTCTGACTTCAGTTACATGCATATTTATGTACTTTATGTATGTGTAAGCTGATATAAAATCCTGTAACTCGTGATTAATTTATAGCCTCAAAGATTCAGAGGACAGTTTTTTTCGCGTGTTTTGTCCCCTACCTCAGATTTATGATGATCACTGACCCTAAAGATGGCAGCAAAGGGATATCACATGTCTTTACAGCCTCACTCCTTTGCACGATTTATTATGCGTTTAAGTATCAGATGACGTGCACGTTCCATACAAGTTCACAGCCGTGTGATGAAAGTGTCCTCCTTAGAGGTCAGAAAGCTTGCTGAATTTCAGAGGTCAAGGACGTCTACACCGACAGTCTAAAATAGCTAGCCAAAATACTGTGAAACATTTAATCGCATTTTTTTAAACATTATACATAGTATATATAAATGCAGCATGCTTGTATTTATATTATCAAGTCATTATAAAATTTTTCCCTAATTTCAGCACTACATTTTCTACTACCAGTAGTAGTGTTTCTATAGTAGCCATACTGTTATGTTATAATATGTTGCACCCAGGCCTTGGAGAACGCCATTTCATTCTACTGTATTCTTGTGACTGTCTAGAATAAAGATAAAGCTCTCTATTCTACTACTCATTTATAAAACATAAAACATTCAAAGATAATCAGAACCATGATGTCACAGTGGACGTTTACCCGAGCTCAAGCAGCCTGAGTTGGCCTTCACACCTTCCCTGTGTTGGCCTGCATGATGTCTGTAACTGAAACCCAATTCCCACATACTCCCAAATGCCATGAGTCATACATGAGCAGAAGTGTGTGCATTAACAGCTTGGTAATGAACCTTCTTTCAGCAAGAAGATCGTTTATGCAGAACTCGGCCTCTCTCAACTTCCCCTGAAATGTAGGTGAGGTTTCGCTGCGGTGGTAGCTAGGGAGTCAGGGATTTGGGATCACTGCCACTTAGAGGTGCTAAGACACCTTTGAAGTGGCACTCGCACATGAGTTATGGTCTCGCGCACCTGTGAAATGGAGACGTGCTGACAGATCGCGTCGGCAAATGTTTGCATAGTTTGCTATTACGACAGTCGATCCTAACGTTCACTCTCTATTTGCAGCCATAGCTATGCCTTGTGTCGAGACCCAGTACGGAGCTCTGCCTTACGAAAGCAACTACTTCAGCCCTGATTTTCTGAATTCAGGACTCTCCAACAAGCCGGGCATGGACCTCAGCATCCAGAGGGAGCAGCTGTCTCCACCGTCACTGCCCAGCATCAACACTCTAGTGGGCCATTCTGGTGAGACCGACTCCTTCTCATGCCAGTTCACCGCTTCATTCTCAGCCGACATGAACACAAACACACCTGGAGACATCCAAAACACATTGGTTGAAGGTTCAAGCCCACGTGGTCTTCAGTCTCCTTTTCAACTGGATGACATTCAGGTGTATGGCTGCTACCCGGGAACCTTCACTTTCAGTTGTCTGGATGAAAGTTTGTCCTCATGTGGATCTGACTATTACGGAAGCCCGCTTTCGGCAACTTCCTCACCTTCCACCCCAGGCTTCCAAAGCCATCCGGGTTCAACCTGGGAAAGCGCCTTCAGTCCATTTTCTTCCATGTCTTGGCCATCAGAGGTCACAGCTCTGCACCAGCAGTCTTCCTTCTTTACGTTCAACACTCCGGGCGAGCACCAGTCCTCGCTCCGGGATCACCAACTGCAACTCTGCGACGAGGACGCTTTTGGTCAACTTCACCATCCATCTCCATTGCATTTCCCATCCCTGGACCTTGAGCACAGGTGCTTGGACAATCCGATACTAAAGGTCGAAAGGGTCGAGGCTCACCCAAGTGCAAAACCACGAAATCCCAACGAAGGACATTGTGCAGTATGCGGAGACAATGCTTCCTGTCAGCACTACGGGGTTCGCACCTGTGAAGGTTGCAAAGGGTTCTTCAAGGTGAGTGGCTCAAAGAAATGTCAAAATACTACTCTAACCAAGAGTACCATGAAATAAGGTGGGGGGTTGGGGGATGACTCTGAAGATCCTGAGTGGATAGAGAAGCCAAGTGGACTCATGGTTATTCTGAAGAAATAAGAATTGTTCCAAAGATTTCTACTTGCATTCTTTGTTCTGTTTGTCCTGTAAGGTTTATCTGTTTCTAATATGTACCTATAAGCATTATTATGCGTTCTTTTACAGCGCACTGTTCAGAAGAATGCAAAATATGTCTGCCTCGCCAATAAGGACTGTCCAGTTGACAAGCGACGGCGCAACCGTTGCCAGTTTTGCCGTTTTCAGAAGTGTCTTACAGTAGGAATGGTGAAAGAAGGTAAATATGGATTTACATTATGAGCAGCTAATTACATTTAAGAAAAAGATACCAACCCTGAAGAGTCATTCACTTTTCCCATTGGGAGAAACCATGTATGTTCTAAGCATCTTTTTCAGGAAAAGTTTGAAATACAGCTTGTTTAGAAAGCTAGAACCAACCATAGTGTTCAGTCTATGAAAAAAAAATAGTTTGTCACCTTAAATGGTTCTTTTCTTTGCCTACTGGGAAAACTATATTGGTTCTATGCACAGTGCTGAAACCCTGTCAGAGTCCTTTTCAAGTTCCAAAGAGAGCTCCTAAAGAAAATCAGAAATATACCATAATACAGTCTATCAGGAAAAGAAAAAGTTCTTCCATAAATGTTCCTTTGCATTGTCTTTCAAGAGAGCTCTTATGAAGTCTATGAAGAACCCAGGACAGAAAGTTCTGCTTTAGGAATTGAGCCTGTGTAGAAAGCTAGAACGATACATAATGAACACTCCTAGAAAAAAAAAAGGTCTGGTACCATAAATGGGTTAGAAAACCAGTTCTTTTAGAATCAAACATAGTTTACACTCCTAAAAAAGGTTTAAAAAACAGTTCTATTTAATAAAATATTTTTAGCACTTGTACAGATGGAAGGATAACATGCTGATAAGCTTCTGTCTCGTCCATGTTCTTAGTGGTGAGAACAGACAGTCTTAAAGGTCGAAGAGGACGTCTTCCATCAAAGCCCAAGAACCTTCCAGACAATGTGACTCCTGTGAATATTACTGCCTCGCTTGTTAGGGCTCACATCGATTCCAATCCTGCTCTGGCAAAACTGGATTTCTCCAAGGTAAGGAAACCGAGTATTTACTTCTTCAAGAACATTAAAGACTCATCCTGACTCTAAAGCAACGGTTTCACTGTTAGTTTACTCAAGCATATTTTTCTTTTCAATATTCAGTACCAGGAAGATGTGAAGGACCTGTCTGAAAAGGTGGACGCCAATGACATTAAGCAGTTTTACGATCTCCTCACCGGGACCATGGAGGTTATCCAGAAATGGGCGGAGGCTATTCCCGGCTTCCGCACCTTCTGTTGTGAGGATCAGGAGCTCCTTCTGGAGGCCGCATTCGTTGAGCTTTTCATACTGAGACTGGCATACAGGTAAGGATCTCCACGAGGGAACCCTGAAGATTATTTTGGATTGTGCGCAGAGATCGGGACTGTAGATGACGGTCTCATATTGCTGTGTTCTTCAGATCGAATCCCAAGGAGCACAAACTGATCTTCTGTAACGGTGTAGTGCTGCACCGCTCGCAGTGTGTACGAGGGTTTGGAGATTGGATTGATTCCATCGTGGACTTTTCCCAGAGTCTCCATCGCATGAACCTGGACGTAACATCGTTCTCCTGCTTAGCAGCACTCGTTATCATCACAGGTGAGACAAATATTAGGAAAAAATTCCAATAACACTCTTTGGTCAAATGCATGGCCAAAAATGGTTTCCTCATGGGTTCCTTTGTTAGACAGTTCAACCCTTTTAGGAAGCTAAACCCGACCACAGTGTATAAGAAAAAAAATTCTGTCTGGCACCCTAAAGGGTTCTTTGCTTTGCCCATCAGGAGAACCCTTAGATTCTATGCAAAACCAATTAGAGTTCCATCTTACACCCTACAGAGTTCTTCAACCTATGCGAGAGCCCTTAAGAGTTCTATGTAGAACCCAGAGAGTTTCCTTTCAGAAAAGATTCCAAATAGAACCCCTTTAGAAAGCTGCAAAGTTCCATCTGGCTCTCAAAAGGGTTTTTAAGTTTGCCCATCAGTGGAAATGTTATAGGTTCTATCCAGCACCCAGAACAGAGTATTTCAATTATTTTGAAGAAGTTCCAAGATAAAGCCCCTTTACAAATCTAGAACCAACCATAATGTATGCTATTAGAAAAAACATCTATCTGGTCCCTGAAAGTGTTCTCTGCTTTGTCTACCGTGAGTGTCTTTATAGGTTCTATGCAGCACCCAGAATAAAGGGTTCCAAGTAGACATCCTTTAGAAGGCTAGAACCAAGCTATAGTGTACACCGTTCTAAAATAAGTTCCATCTGGCATTCTTATGTGTTCTTTGGTATGATCCTATGGAGGAACCCAATCATAATGTAATCATAGAGAATAGTGTTTCACTATCAGAGAGTTCCAGACAGAAACTTTTTATGTTAGAACCATTAAAGGATAGAACCATGTTAAGAACTGTGTTAATAAATCTTTATCATGCTTTAATGCTTTACTCTCACATTCTCTCCAGATCGCCATGGTCTAAAGGAACCCAAACGTGTGGAAGAGCTTCAAAACCGCTTGATCTCCTGCTTGAGAACCCACATCACCAGCAGCAGCGCAGACCAGAGCAGATCTCAGCCACATCTGTCTCGTTTGCTGAGCAAACTGCCAGAACTGAGGACTTTGTGCACGCAGGGTCTGCAGCGGATCTTCTACCTGAAGCTGGAGGACATGGTTCCTCCGCCGCCCATCGTGGAGAAAATCTTCATGGACACACTTCCATTCTGAGCGCCGAAAAAAATGCTGACAGAACTCGTGGGCAAAACAGAAAAACTTGACAAGACAGAAATGGACAACATTTCTGGAAGATAAAGTTTCTGAGCGAACACTTTCAGACGGCCGTTCTTCTAAATCTCTTCCATCAAAAACTGAAGAGAAAAAAAATCACACCGTTCCTTACACCTTGTATGACATTTTTTTTATGTTGGAGAACATTAGAGGGCATTTTCTATAATTTAATTAGTGTGTATGTGTATGTGTGTGTGTGTGTGTTTATGGTTTGACTTTATTGCTATGCAAATATCTTTACATATTTGGTGAATGATTTTGATGTAGATTTTAGCATCAGCAGGATTTTATACAAAGTTTCTTTGTCAACACATGATGTTGATTTTATATTCATTATTATGAATTATTTTCCCAGAAAGCAAAAAAGTAAAAGCCTTTTTTTCCAGCTGGAGTCAAAAGACTATGAAATTTATTTAAATTTAAATGTTGAGACAATGATCGCTTCAAAGGCACTGCTCTGATTAGCAAAAACTATAACAGGTTTACTTTAACGGGTGCTCGTTCTAATACATCGTTCCCATAGTAACAGCTCGTTCATAGGGATATGTATTGTGGACGCTCCATCTAGTGATCATTGTGAGCAGATTAAACAAAACGTGAGTAATTGTTGATACCTAAAGCAACATTTTTGGTCTCCGGTGTCCGTGCTTTGTAACAGATGTAACGGTTTTGCAGTGTCATCAGGACAGAGGAGCTTTTATTTCAGACTCATGGCAACATGACGAGTTGCGTATTTTTTTTTTTGAGTCAAGAGAAGAAGAAAAAAAAGGAGAGTATGTTTGTAGCTGCCAGATGTTCCACAACTTTACATACTGTACATCTACAAAGGGATAAAAAGTATGAATTCTTAAAATCATTTAAAAAAATATCGTAACAAATAACTCTACTTCATCATTGATTATTTTACTGTAAAAGCATCACACACTGAGTTATACTCCTTACATATAGTATACAATATAGATGGAGCACTAGCATACTTACAGCAGAATTTGCTTAGCGGAGTTTAACATTTACAGCTTTTACAGACTTACAAGAGATTAAATAACATTTTTCAATCATGCCTAACTCAGCCCTTCCACTAGGCTTCTGTCTGGGCAATGACAAGGAGTCAGAGCCTTGATTCCGACACCTACCAAAAACTTAACGTTAGCTATGTAGCTTCTGCTTTGTTGCTATTTTTTTGTAGGCGGCTAATTCTAGCCTACATGTTTTGTCAAATCCAAGATTGGTAGTGCTGAATCAAATTAAATCCTATGGCAAAAGGAGAAGTTGCACAGCTGCCTGTTTTTTAGACATCACTTTGCACTATGAACTCACATCAACTTAACACTTGGTACTGGGACCGCCCACTAGCACACGCTAACCAAATTATTATCCTCACACGCATCATGTCATCTAATATGTTAATCCACATTTGCACAAAATGTCCTGAAGCGCATGCATACCTCGCATAGATTTTGGAATTTTATTGCATTTCACGGTAAATTGTTACTTTACACGCAGGAAAAGCTGATTCCACGTGGCGTGATTTTCACTTATGTGAACGCAGTCGTGTCACGGATTCCGCCTTCACGTTGCGGTTTCCACGGCGACAAGCTCCATATGATTTTGTTTTTGTTTTAGTTCTCCGTCCCTGCCCTGTCATTCTTTGTTACCTGTCTGTGTGCACCCGGTCCGTGTCAGTTGTTGATTAGTTTCGCCTGTGTATGCCCTGCTGTTTCTTTTTTCCAGCCAAAGTCTTGTTCATTGCTATCATGTGATTGTAAACTTTGCATTTTTGTGTCATTTTGTTTTTGAGTCACATTTTTGCCAAAACAAAGCCCTTTTGTGTCCCTCCTACCGGTTCCACATACTACAGGCAGGATCCTAAATACAAAATGTCTTTTAAAAACAGGTTCTGGCTGACGTCAGTGAACTGCAGAGCCGATAGGATAAGAAATCTGATCAAAACCGCATTGCCAGTCAGAACACGTCGGAGTCATCCACATTTCTTTTTTGATCTTTGGCAGGCACAATGGAAAAAAAACCACACACAAGAGCCTGGGTTCCGGGGGCAGGAGCAGCGAGCCGGAGTTATCCGAGCATGTGAGAGCTGTGTGGTAAACGATCCCCTTGCTCATGTGCACCGCTTAAGCTGTAAACTTGGAAGAACACTCCGACATAAAATTTAATATCGGCTCCTGAATAGCTGAACCAGCTCTGGCTACGTGCTCTGCTGAGTTAGCCTTTATCGCGGAGCGTCCCAGCAAGGCCTCAGACATCCACACAGCGAGCACAGCGATGTTCCATTAACACCTGGAGTGTTTATAATCATGCTGCTGGACACAAAATAAACAGTTAAATCAACAGGGCAAGTGTTAATTCAATGCTGAGTGTTTTGTTGAAGGGTTTCTTCCTTACAACACATCAAAATAAGAATTCACACAAGCCAAGTCATGTACAAATCTATGAAAACATAGGTACAGAAATGAGATTTAATCTGAGACTATGGGGTGTTTGGAAAGTTATGACTCTTAGATGCCTAATATGATTCTGCATGGAAGTTTCTCAGGTAAGAAATCTCTCAATTGTAGGCTTCTACATGGTTATCCTAAAAAGAACCCTAAAAACCGAAACGTGTAGATTAAATTCAATTTTGCTTGATTTGGGGTAAAGTCTGGTGGATAAAATTTGGTTATTCACCTTATGACAGAGAACAGTTCCCGTTCTCAGTTGTTATAGCAGCTATAAACATTCATTCCCTCACCAGCCTCTCATTTTTCTCACTCCTGAAGGTAATAAGACAAAAAAACAAACAAACCGCAGCTTGTCATGTTACGGAGAAAGCGCAGAACGTGTAACCTCCTTTGTCCTGAAGATGTGGGAAAACCTCTGACTGTTACAAAGCACTGACACTGGAGACTCCTTCCATACACGTTAAACAAACCTTTCCTTAGAGAAAACATCGCAATATCAATGATTACACATGTTTTTAATCTGTTCATGTGTAACGTTCGTTGTACACGTCCCTGTAAATGAGCTGTTACTATAGAAACAATAACACGTCAGAACGAGCGCATTACTATAAAGCTGTGATGTGCAGCTGCGCTACCTGCTGTTCTAGAAAATCTAGAAACACCTCCTGACCAATCAAAATGGATTCTTCATTCTGGAGTTGGATAGAGGAAGAACTTTTTCGGAACCCTTTTTTGTTTTCTACACAAGGATGAAGTGTATCGAAACAGGGAACTGTTGAGAAAATTGTCTAATCACAGGTCCAACTGGTGAGGAATCATCCCTTGAATGACGATCATCTCAAGTGACCATCATTCCCAACCCCTTATAGTGAGTTATTTTGCATTTATTGCCTTATATGTGGCTACGATGGGGCGAGAAACAGTATCAATGGTTAGCAATGTATCAAGGTACCGGACGACTCTGGAACCATTCTGACACTGACCAATCCTGACCTCCACTATCCATGTCATGTCCCAGAATAGTCAAGCATCTTAAAAATCAAGGCACTTAATCCTTAACACTTATTTCTGCCTTAGATGGTACCAATGCAGAAGGGAAGGAAAAGGCAACAGCTAGCTAATTTTCATGTCTTCAGAAATCTTCCCAAGAGTTAAATCACCCTTCTACCGAGCATCCCACCCACTATTTTATACATTCTCAACGTTTCCAATGAATCATTGCTGCGTTGAAATAAGTTGTACGTTTCTCTAAGTGTCAGCCATTCCCAAGCAGATTAACCGAGCAAAAGTTCTGTAACGAATAATTTCTCACGTAATTCTCTTAGCAGAGACAAAATGTCAGGAAGCTTTGTATAATTAACAACCGATCTCAGAAACATGACACTTTACACAGTTAATAAACACTTAACCTAATAACATAACACTATGAAATACATGACTCCTGTTATATAATTAGACTGACTTGGTTGCCGACAACATTCTACAAATAATTCATTGCCCAAAGTTGGTTAAAGTTTTTAGTATCAGTTGAAAATTCCAGTAAATCTGTAGCTTTTGGCCTCGCAGGCTATTCAGGCTAGCTAAGCATCAACATGACTTGTGATTTGTTTCCCATCGCCTTCCAGCCAGCAACTCTAGACAAGCTACAAGGATCCCGTAACCCTGGCGAGATCAAAAGTACAGCAGCTGACTGAGGTTCTGCTTCTAAGGTGGCATTTTGGAGACATAATTCCAGAGGTCATCCATACAGTAGAACATAGAAAAGGCAAACATTTTTTTTCAGCTTAAGGTCGTACTGTAGCTTATCATATCTTCTCAATTCTCTACCCATAACAAATGACACACACTTATAGTCCAGACCAACGAGCTTGGTACGGACTTGGTTCAGGATGTGCCAAAGGCACGAAGGTGCGGAATGTTGGAGGCTACCTGATAGGAGGTTCTGTCGGCCATTTCACAACTTGATGATGATTATGGAGTCGCCTGGGAGTTTGGGTGATAGATTTCATGACCTAGCTTAATTCCCTCACACCTCTCTGTTTAAAGGTTTGGCCATGACTCCACCCAGGACCTGATAGCGAGCAAGTGGATGGATATCAGATGGACATAGGTGGCATTATAACAAATCTGTTAAATTAAAAAACAAGAACATTATCAGCTTGTATCTCAAATCCTCTATATACAGGATGTACAGGCTGAAAGTTTGTGTTGGCTAATTAGAATTACATATAAATGTGACCAAATTAAGCAAATCTGAGACGTTCACATGTTTGCTTGGATATCAGGTCAAGTCTGATTCATTCAGGGCTTGGAAGGTAGATCAGCTTATTCACTCTCAGAATGTGAAAAACTAGGGTTATAAGGTGCTATAATGTGCTTGCTCTAGGGTGGTAGGATCATCAGGGTACCTTTGTGCCTTTAGTTATAAGGAATGCAGTACAGGAACATCATTAGGATATATAATTGGGCCCCACTCACAACTCTACTTTCTATCTGCCATCAGTGTTCAATTTTATCCTGGTAAACCTGCCCCAGCAACACCGGGCCCAATGCAGGAGAATTCACCCCTGATTGGACACCAGTCCATTACTGGGCACCATTTACTGTTTTAACCCCCCAAAAATGGAAGAAAAACTTATAACCATGGTTTTATCTTATCCTGTCATTTGCAGCCTCTTATTAAATGTATAACGAAACATTAGTATTGCTTTGCTAATTTGAGAACAAAGCTAGTACAAAGCTAAGTCAGTATAGGGAGTGCAATATGTCAGTATAGGGAGTGCAATATGTCAGTATAGGGAGTGCAAGAAGTCAGTATAGGGGAGTGCAAGAAGTCAGTATAGGGGAGTGCAATATGTCAGTATAGGGGAGTGCAATATGTCAGTATAGGGGAGTGCAATATGTCAGTATAGGGGAGTGCAATATGTCAGTAT
>JAQQZR010000016.1:1432591-1455210 GCA_030068235.1 Notoglanidium macrostoma | reverse complement strand
TCACTTCCACTACAAATTCACCATTACCTTTTTTGAGGTGAGGCACAGGGGGTGTGGCCTAGGGGTGGAGTAATACCAAACTGTGCTTAGAGCATTCCGAAAGAAGCCACCAGTAATATTATAAACAGTTATATTTCAGTATAACTGTGGTTTGAATCATAAACTTTACACACTTTTCCAGTTTTAGTCATTTCAGATTCACGTCACGTGTTCATCATTGTGATTTGCAGAAACGTCTTCCTGCTTCTGGACTCATGCAGTCGTCCTTCATCACTCTGTACACCATGTACCTCACCTGGTCAGCCGTGACAAACGACCCAGGTACTGCAGAGAAGAAAGCATGCGCAGCTTTAATTACACAACCCTGTAATCAGGTCACATCAGATATGTGATACTACATGCTGTTTTTCATCTAATTTGCTAAAAGCAACATGGTAGATGGAATGAAAAATAAATGTATTAACTAGTGGATTTGCACCATGAGGCTGAAATCATCGTTCTTGTTTTGTGTTTTAATCCCGAATCAGAAAAATCGTGCAATCCCAGCTTGCTGAGCTTTTTCCAGGAGGTCTCCACTCTCAATATCTCTTTGGCAAGCCAAACCCTCGACGACCCTCCAGTGCAAAATCATTTCCTGTGGGAGGATACGCAAAGCATTGTGGGATTGTTAGTGTTTGTAATGTGCCTTTTATACTCGAGGTATGATCACTTATTCATTCCATTTTCATCCCAAATTTGTTACACGAGTAACAGGGTGGAGTGATGAAGCCGAGCTAGTGGTACCTCCTGAAGTTGATTACTTTCCTACAACAATGTGTTTTATTCTTTTCTAGCACAGCAATTTGACAATAATGTTATTTATATATTAAGGAATGAAATTTTTTAGTGTTACATTTAATGCTGTGGAACGGCGGTTAAACAACTTCATTTTTATTCTTACTTACGTTATAGCAGCTATAAACAGTCGTTCTCTCGCCAGCCTCGCTTTATTGCTCTCTTTTACTTAATAAGTCAAAAGTAGCATGTTAGTGAGAAACCGCAAAGCAGTGTAAACTCCTCTGTCCTGAAGATGTTCCAGCTTTACCTCTGACTGTTCCACAGCGCTCACACTGGAGACTCCTTCATACAGGATACAGAAACATCTCCTTACAGAAAACGTCACCTTATCAGAGTTCTTTAAAATGTTTGAACTTCCTGTTAATAAGCTGTTACTATAGTAACAGTAGCATATTAGATCGAGCTGTGATTGCAGTTGCACTACTGTCAGAGCTGCTGTTATACAGAATTAATCAATATACATTTTTATACAAAATATACAAACTGTAGCCATCAAACTGCTTGTAACTGAAGAGCTACATGTGTGTGCTGACACGCTGCTCTCTGGCTTGGCAGCATTCGCTCGTCCAGCACCAGTCAGGTGAACAAACTGCTGCTGACTCCTGCAGACGCCGCGCCGATGGACGACTGTTCAACAGGAAGCCTCGGAGACTCAGAGGGTCCGAATAGGGTGATAGATAACGAGAGAGGCAGCGTCCAGTACAGCTACTCATTCTTTCACTTCCAGCTCTTCCTCGCTTCGCTCTACATCATGATGACACTCACAAACTGGTACAGGTGCGTAACGTACAGGTTACAGCTGGGGTTCTTTTATAGCAATACAGCAGCATTCCTGAAAAATAATCACATGTCATGTGTGCAGGGTTTGGCTGGACACATGCGCAGGTGAGGAGACGGTTTTGTAAAACTCATAGTGTTTCTTTAAAAACACACGAGGCAGAGGTACAAAATCGGCAGGCAGATGAGAAATCCAAAAGAGAAACTTAGGTTATCCAGAAAACAATAATCCAAAACAGAAAGCAGAGTCCAATACACTTGAAGGCAAACACGGGAATCAAGGCCTGGCTTTAGCGTCACGGAGGCTAAACTAATGCTTCATGAACACGGAGCGCAACCGAGAGTCCTTTTAAACATGGGCCTGATTAACAAACTGGATGCACCTGCAATCCAATCACTTGTCATATGACATGGCAGGGAGTGTGCGCTCACGGGAACTGTAGTCCGTTGTAGTTCGCGCCATAATGTGGAAGTGCGCGCTTCCGCGCTATGTGCGATGGAGAAAGTGAAAGCACTGCGCACACGGCCGAGTCCACAATGCATGCTGTGCTTGCAGCGAGGGGCAGAATCATGACATCATCAAAATTTTACAAAATAAACTGCACATGTATTGGATTGAATTGACATGATAATAACCGGTGTCATTCTCATTATTCCTGTGATTCTTTTTTTAAATGCAAAGAGAGCTACAATTTAAACAACTGTAGTTTCACATATTAGTCTGTCTTTTCTGAATCAGGACCAGATTCACTTTTATCCATCCTGATGATTCAGTTTCATGCTAAATGAACAAACGCAAATTACAGAATATCGTGTAAAAGGGGCGGGGCTACAGAACATTCTTACAAAAGTCCAAGAAACTACATAAAAAGCTTAAACAATAGTGGGCCAAAAATGGAACCTTGTGGGATGCCAGATTTCATTTTATAATCTTCATAATTGTTAAACGGTTAATAAGATCTAAAACCGGCGAGATTGATTCGTCTGTGCCTAAAGCCGGGTCACAGACAAAAAATAAATAAAACCACTTCGCAGAACAATTCTTTGGTCGTGAGTTGAGAACGATGAGATACATAACGTGACCTGCTCGTCTTATCGGCTGTGACCAAAGATGGCTGATGATGGGTTCCGGTAGTGTCTGAAATTATACAGTAAAATCTTAAGCGTGCGAATGCTGCTACGAGGCTCATTCAAACTCCGGGCAAAGCTACAGATATGGCGGCAAAGGCGTAATGAAACATGCTAATGCACAAAAAAATCTCCTCATTACCTCAAGCTTACTTTGAAAAAACCGTTTGTGTTTATGCGAGTCTGTTTCCCGCTCGAGCCGATTTGCGGATCACGCTGATTGATGACGTGAGCCGAACGTAAGAACGGAGTTTTCTTTAATCACAGGTCTATGGTTACAGGATCTTCATGCTGTCACACAGAATTCACAACAAGAGTTTGCTGGGATCTCGTACAGCAAGTAATTAAAAAAAAATCATAGAAATCTTACGCACAATGTTTATAAACCTCTTCGCTAAAATATTAAGGACAATAGTGTCAAATTCTGGATTCGTAATGCTCGATTAATCCGGACGACTGAATAAAAATGCCCTGTCAATCACAAAAATCACTAATATTCTGAGATGCATCATTTCTATAAAGATGCCCAAATTTGTGCTACTTTAGTTTCGCAAAGCTATCGCTAATATTTAGAAATCAGAAATGGAGTTTTTTCCCACAAGCTTTTAGTAACTACTTTAGATAGTTAGTTAGTGAGTTACACTTCTTTAGTTATTCAGTATAAACATAACATTTAAATTCATATCATATTTATGATTGCAGGATAAACATTTTGCTACAGACTTTTTATTTCAGTCAAAACACCGCTGTTAGCTTGAGAAGTAGAACTAGGCTCTGCAGAAACGGCTCATGAACCGCACACGAGTGAAAGTAAACAGCAGGAAGCTGCAGCAGGAGCCGAGGAAAACAGGAAGCAGGAAACAGGAAGTGACCAGGAGGCCTTTTTAAAGTTTTTTTTCCGTCTGTGGTCGTATTCGAGACATTATGAAATATTTCTATTACTATTTTTGTAGTAATGTTGTTATTTAATGCGTTGTTTGTAACACACACCTGTTGTACGTAACCATATGCTCACCTGCGGCTGTTTCATGGAGGTGTGTTATAAAATATATACAAATAAATTGTTAAAATAAAGAAAACGCCATGGATAAATAAGTAACTGAACAAGATGCTTCAAATACACGTGTGATACAAATTCTACACGTTTCCGTGGCAGCAGCGTGTTAAAGACGTCATCCAGTGTACTCTGAGAGTAAAATTGTTACGCAATCGTATGTAAATATTTTGTGTTGTTTCCGTAACAGGCCTGATGCTAACTACAGGGACATCGCGCACAAGCGAGGACCGGTTTGGGTGAAAATCTCGTCCAGTTGGACTTGTGTCTTCCTCTACGTCATGACCCTGCTCGGGCCCATCGTCTTCCAAAACAGAGACTTTTCATAGCCACTTTATCCGGTGAGATTTACTCCTGGGTCGTTTTCTTTCATTTTCGTCTTTTACGATTTTACGAAGTTTTGAGAAAGATCATGCCAATTAAGACATTTTGTCATGTTTTTTTTCTTTTAAGTGTTTGAGAAATAGTGTGAATCTTTTTCTTAAGATGTTTTATATCAGGCTTTAAGTAAACATTTAAGAAATATTGTGGCAAGTTTTGCTTTGTACATTTTGCACCACGTTTTTCTCTCCTGCGAGATTTTGCGTAAAGTTTGAGGAAATACCGTGACAATTTTTATCGTGTCATTTTTGTTTTTACGAGGCTTTACGTGTAGTTTGAGAACTAGTGGCAATAGGCTAGAGGTTTTACATCACTTTTATGCGTTACGTAATGTTTGAGAAATGCTGCAACATTTTGAGTGTTTTTCAGTGGTGAGTTTTTCCACTTGCGACATTTTGCATGAAGAGTTTTCTTTAAAGATAACGTATGTAACAGTTTCCTGCTAGGAGAATGTAATTAGTAAGAGACGTGTCATTCCATGTAACGTTTTTATTTATTTTGCGCAGCTTGTTTCTCTTCAGGATTCTCATGTCTGGAGTGCGTACACTGAAACGCAGTCGTGCCCAGAACCGTCCTTTAATAACGCACATCTTTACACCGGCGTCTTCACGCTGCACACTTAGACATGAGCCTAAAAACATGGAACTAAATATTACCTTTATTAGTCACCGAAGAAAATGCTTTTTTTTTTTTTTTTTTTTTTTAAGTAAATGTTTTTGTTTTTAGCCTTTTAGCACTTCTCATCATCCTGCTACAAAGTTGTGCCATTATTTTGTATCGTTTTATATGGAATGTGTATCATTCGCGGGAAAAGCCGCACAAGCTGATGCTAAAAAGCTTTTCATGAAGCTAAATATGTTAGACGTCAGACGACGTCGCTGCGGTTTCACGGCTGTACGTTTCGTAGCGGTGCGTACGTACGCAATGATGTAAACATTCTACACGTGCTGAATTGTCGTCGTGACGACGTGACGTGAATGCACTAGAAATCACGTCATAATGTCATAAATATAATTCTGGAATTATGTAATAGTTCTAGATTGTGTGTAACGGTGTGTTTGGCTCGGTAAACAAACAGAAAAGAAATATATACACTTGCTTTATTTCCTTTTCTTTTATCACAGAGTAAAACTGTTTAAATAAAGTAAAGTTTGTTCATTATAATGCAATACAAATTCATTACTTTTTTTTTTTTATGTAGCCCTTTAATTATTCCTATAATTCATATAATTATATATATTTTTTATTTCATAATAACTAGACCAACAGCTCTTTCTGATTCCTCTTTCGGTTATTGTATTTTACCTGTAATAGTCAAATAAAGAATAAAAAAAAGATGTCAAAGATTCTAGTTACATTTGTTTAACTGTATTGTTCATAACACTTTCACATGGAATGATGCACACACACACACACACACACACACACACACACACACCCACTGACGTGTATATTGACGCTAATTAATATTACTGTTTATTTCATACTTGTTTATTTATTTATTTATTTAATTCAGCCTCGAACAGGACTGTTAATATCCAACAGACAATTAATGTTTTTGTGAATCATTTAAGTCACTTTAAGTCCTTTATTTAGTGTTATTTGTGAACGACTCTTTACTGGACAATGTTGTTCAAGTTGCTTTTTCATAACTGTCTCCAAAGTGATTTTTTTTTTTTCTATAATTGAATTTTTCTTGAAGTTTTCTTTCTGTCCAGCATCAGTTAAATCCCGTCTGCTTTTCACTCGTCTCAGGCTTCACTGCTCGAGATTAAACTAACCCTAGCTATAAACATTCATTAGAACTGAAACGCATTCTTTCAGTTCAGGGATTTTATCATCAGAGAGAATCTTACTGAAATGAAAATGATTTTAAATTCAAGCTCAGAGGTGCAAAAAGACAGAAAAAAAGTCTTCAAGCGTACTCGGGCTTCACGATACTTATTTTAGAGAAATTTACCAGCAGCGCTGCGTTTAAAGGGACGCAGCTGAAGCTCGACATGAAGCAACACGTTAAGAAATGTCCCCGTGTAACTTCACCTGGAGTGAGCCGTCTTGAAATACCTGAAAGCCTTTTCCCCCTCGGTGAAATCTCATTTTATATCGCTGTCTAAAAATGAGCAAAGTAAATAAAATGATAATCACACCTCCACACAGAAAACTAATCCAGTCTGAACAGGGCTTCAGAAAGACTGTGATTGAGAAAGATTTTGCCATGAATTCTTGTACGCTGTCAGGATTGATCATGTTGATTAAAAACAAACAAACAAAAAACGACAACAACAAAAAAAAGAGACAAAAAAATGAACAGTTTAAAGCCACTCAGGCAAAGTGGGCGGAGTTCAGAGACACACACACACACACACACACACACACACTCACTCTCTGACACACACTCGCACACACACACTCGCACACACACACACTCAGACATTTTTCTGTTATTTCTGAGGAACTGTGAAACATATCAAGCAGTTTTAACTCTAAACATCATGTCTATATATTTTTAATAAATTATTCCAGTGTTCCTTCTGACCTGCAGAGAGACTCCGCCTTCTTGTCATTAATATTCATTAGCTTGTTTAGCGCTACTTAATGAACAGTAGATCTAAAAGTTAAGCACTTAATTTAGCACCTTTCTAACACTCACTGTAGAAGAAATATCAGATTACAGGAAAACACTAAAAGACAACATTCCAAAACAAATCTTTATTTACCAACAGTCACATGACCAGCGCAGAGTGCATTCTTGTTTGCCAGGTTTTCTTTCTTTTATCCCACCATGGAGCGTTTCCTCCCTCGGAGTCGGACCTCGTCCAGTTTTTTAATCACGGCTGGAGCTTTTTTGGATGCAGAGGTGTAGCTCCGCAGAAGTTTCTGGAACAGAGTCTCTGTGTTCGGGTGTGTGCTGAGAAAAGCCTTCTCCAGCACGTACAGGTCGACGCCTTTATCCTCGGCTAAAGCGGACACGAAGCTGAGGCCGAAGTCGATGAGCAGCAGCGTGAGGTCTCCGGAGCACTCCGGCTTCAGCAGCATGTTGGAGGTGGTCAGGTCTCCGTGGATCACGTCCTCATCGTGCATCTTGGCCAGGATCCGGCCCATTTTCTCAGCGAGGGTGTGCAGGGACTCCACGGATTGACCGGATGCTTGAGCGGCTGCGACGTGCTCGCGCACCGTGATCGAGTCGGTGATCTCCTCCAGGAAAATGCAGTTGGTGCTGAGATCGACGAAGTAGACGACGGGAGCTGCGATACCTGCACAGATTACTGCACTGACGATCACAATCTTAATATTTTATACACATCAGCACGTGATGTACATTATAATCCTAACCAATCTATAATATCAATAATATCCCATGCTGTATTTTACACCACCCTGCTGCCGAGTGCTGGATCCTGATTGGTCAGAAGGTGGTGATTAATTTTCTATAACAGCAGCTTTATATTAATGCACTTGTTTCTATAGCAACAGCTCATTCTCAGGGATGTGTACAGCGGACAGTCTGCTAAGAACTAAAAATGTGTGTAACTGTTGACCTGTAAGAAGTTTCTGTATCATGTACAGAAGGAGTTTAATTATGTTTGTGTACCCCAGCCGCCCTGAGAGGCATGACAGGAAACTGAGCAATAACATTTTGTACAGACGCTGTCTCGCCATAACTGGTCTGTGCTGTTATTGTACCTACTGAAGGGGTATGAAAACATTTTGTGTCAAAACTAGCCCAAGTCTTGAGTTTCCTACTGAAACTGTGTGTGAAAGAGGAAGTGTGCTCCGCGTGCGTGTTCTCCACATGCAGAAGAAACCGTGCGCGTGTATAAAGAATAAAATCTTTCTATCTGCTTACGAAGTAGCCAACCAAAGCAAGTTTTCCAGATTTTTCCACCACATCAGCAACACAACAAGCTGCGATTTATTTTTTTGTCTTATTAACTTCCACAGAGAGAATAGAGAGAGGCTGGTGAGGGAGCGACTGTTTATAGCTGCTATAAACGGAGGTTAAATGTAGCTTAACTATACACTGATTAAAGTAAACAACAAAACTTGTAACTGTTGACAAATTGCTGTTGTAAGAGGAATAAACACTTGGGCATGTGTTGTTACAGCAAAATAATCCACTTTTGGGTGTCTCTTTAACCAGTTTGCGTGGCGCGTGCGCTATACACGTCCCTGTGAATGAGCTGTTGCTATAGAAACGATAATATATTAGAACGAGCGCATTAATATAAAGCTGTGATGTGCAGCTGCGCTGCTGTCATGGGAAATTAATCAACACATTCTGACCAATCAGAATCCAGAACTCAGCAGCGCTGTGGTGTAAAACTCCTGTAATGTAATGTTTAAATGCACGACATGACGTTTGCCCTGTTATTATTATCACGAACGCTGCGCGACAGTACTGACCTGCTTTCCGGCAGCGCAGGATGGCCCTGACCTCTTGAGCCGTCCGGCGGCGCGTGAGCTTCTCATCCAGCACGTGGTGTCGGTACCGTTTGGGGAACCGCTCCTTCACTATGGCACGCTTCCCTAAAAAACGGATCCGGTACACGCGCGCCTCCGCGCCCTGTTTAATCAACTCAGCCTCGTGCAGATACGGCACACTGTCCGCCTCCGCCATGATACTCCTCCTGTTCACTTCCGGGTCAAACGTGACGGTTGAACTTCAAAATCTATTGAAAATAAAGTGCAGAAGAGGAAGCTTTTTAAAAGCATGAATTAAGTCTCGAAAGAATACATTATTATTATAATATACAACTTATAATATAATTACAAAATAAATGTAGCTTCATTATAAAATTAGTCTTCTTCAGTAGTAGTATTAGTGAAGGCAGATTTATTTACCAAATTTAAAATAAGTTTTTCAAAATAAAACACCCGTGTTAATGCTTTCTACAATTTAAATATTTTGTAAATATTTTTATATAAATATTCAAATTTGTATAGTTGAGGTCAGAAGTTTACATACACTCATCATGGACATGAATGTCAATATCAGACTTTCAGTGATTTCTTTTAAATGTTTTTTCTGAGGAAGAGTAATCGTACAACATACATCTTTAATAGTTTTTATTTTTTTAGTTTTTTTTTTTATTTTGCATCTGAAATCAATACGGGACCTTTATTAAGCATACAGCACACCAAATATTTGGTTACATGTCCCTTAGCATGTTTCACCTTGAGCAGATGCTTTTAGCAGCCATCAACAAGCTTCTGGCAGAATTCTGGTTGGACATTTCACCACTCTTCTTGGCAGAATTGATAGAGATCAATAAAATTTGTGTGTCTCCTGGAACAGACCTGACTTTTAAGCACAGTTCGCATATTTTCGACAGGTTTGAGTTCAGGATTTAATGTTAGTCTGCCAGCTTTGATGTGTGTTTGGGGTCATTGTCCCGTTGGAACACCCAACTGTATCCATGTTTCTTATGGTTTGAGGCTCCGTGAAGAATTCTGAGGTAGTTCTCCTTCATTACTCCATACAGTTTGTGCATTGCACCAGTTCCACTGGCAGCAAAACAGCCCGAGAGCATGATGCTACCACCACCATGCTTAACAGTTGGTTTCAGTGCCCTTGGGGTTGAATGCCTCACCTTTTCTTCTCCAATCATAACTCTGGCCATTGTGGCCAAACTTTCCTCGAGAAGGCTTTTTCTTTGTCCATGTGCACAGCTGCAAACTTTAGTCGAGCTTGAAGGTGTGGATTTCAGCGCAGGAGCTTCTTTCTTGGACGGAGCCTCTCAGTCCATGGTGATGTAAAACTTGCTTGACTGTAGACGGTGTTCCAGCAGCTTCCAGTTCACGGCAGACCTGAGTCGGGATGGTTCTTGGTGTCTTCCTGATCATGCAAAACAATTTCCTCTCAGCTGAAGGTGACAGTTTGAGTTTCTTATAATTCTCTTTTTCAGATCCGCACTGAGCTCCTTGAACTTTGATTATATGTGTTTTAGTCAATCTAATGAGTGCTGTTGAACAAACCCTTTGTATGTTGTACACTACGCTACCAGCTGCAGTCAATCATGATCACTAGCAGGAAGTGAAGAGGCCTCGGCACGTTAAAAGACATTTTGGGACTTTCAACACCACTGAGTGAATCATTTAGGTGACTGCGTGTAGATTTTTGACCTTGTATTGATTTCAGAAATCCCAGAATTGGTTTTGCACCAAATTCTTGTTTTTCTAAAGATATATGTTGCATAATAATTTTTCCCCAGTGAAAGAACAGTTCTCAGTAATCACTCAATACCAAATATCGCCATGACATTCATGTCCATGATGCAAACTATTGACCTCAACTGTATAGTTTAATCCATTTCATGTCATTATCATAGGCCTGATATTATTTTCTTAATTACAACAATCAGTGAGTAAAAGTTTACTTGAGGATTTGCTGAACCAAAAAACAGTAAATATTTTTTTAAATATGAGAAATATAAACAATGAGCTTAACCACATTAAATAGGCAGAAAGAACAGAGAAATAAACTACATCTACAAAAAAAAACATTTTCACAAACTCCACGCTGTGTGTGTGTGTGTGTGTGTGTGTGTGAGAGAGAGAAAAATCAGTGCAGACATTTTTAAAATGTCTGTAATACGAGCTTAAATTTTTTGTCAGCGTGTGTGCCACGTAAGCACGGTTGCCAGATTGGGGACTTAAACACTAGATCCTATTTTAAAACCATTTCACTTTCCATACATCGTTTTACAGTTTATTTCATATCATCTTTAATATAATTCAAGGATTTTTCAGCATTTTTCCTGAATTGCAGGAACATGGTTTAGAACAGAGAGCTTGTAAGACTTTTCTCAGACTGTTTGATTATATATGCAGAATGCGCGTTCACGTGCAGATTAAATCCGAGCAAAAGTGCGACTTTTCCAAATTTACACAAAAGGTTATAGATAAACACATTTACCTTCACCATTTTTAACTCCAATAAGATTTCATCACGGGGTAGAGTGCCTCAATCTGGCAACCAACCACCATTCCCGAACCCTGACCGTGTTGAGGAATGATGAAGGAAACTTTGAAAAGGATTTTTATCTGTGTATTTTAAAGACTGAATCTTTTTGTTTTTGTGATGTAGCACGTGATGAACAGTGAATAGCACAGAGAAGTGTAGATTAATGCAGATTAAGAATCATCCATCTTTTATTTATTCATTAAGAAGAAGCGGTGCGTTTGATCTCCAGTTGCTGCAGACTGGATGAAGCTCAAGACGGAGAAGAAGCAAATCAGCATTCTGGATTTAAGGTAGAAATGCAACTTTAGTTAACAAAAAACATTCCTGGTGAAGTTTATCAGCTCTAACAGCCGGACAGGGATATTATTTATTACTGCACAGCAGGTTAAATGAAGTTAATTCCGAGTTTAAACACAATGATTAGTTGAACATGGTATTAATCTTTTTATAAGATGTACTTCAGGTTAGTTTTGTGGATTTGGAGCTTTAAACCTGGCTTGATTTGTCTTTCTGCATCACCTGGATCTCCACCTGAGTGTTCATTAATGACGTCATTATTACTCATCAGCAGCTCTGGCGCAAAAACCAGCACGTGATTTAGTGTTGAACCATCATCTGTGAAACTAACATGTGAACCTTTTGAGTTTTCTAAGAAACTGAACATCTTAGAAAAATAACACCATGAAAAAGTAGTGCTTTATTTAACAAATTCTCCCTTTACAGAAGAAAAACCACCACGTCGGGCTTTAGATGGGAACTAATGCGTCATTTTCTGGAGATTTGCTTTAATCTGTGTGATAGCCTTGTAAAAAAAAAGGCTCATTTAAAATATAATGTGAATCTGTGAAACTATTTTACAATTCTATAAAATGTTTTTTTTTTAAACATTTGCACACATCTTTTAACTTCACAAAAGTTTTTTTTTTTTTTTTAATACATAAAAAAGTTGATTTCATAAAACTAAGAGTTATTCTTAATTAGGGTTTTTCCATTTTACATACATCTAATCAGAACTATAAGCTTTCAGTTTAAGCTAAATCATAATAAAGTTTATGTATTTTGCTTGACAGTTTTACAAATAGGATGCTACATTACTGTGCCAATTATATAAAACCTTTTTTTGCTCAAATTTTTAAAAATACGGTGAAAAATGAATGTTAGGTACAGCTACATACAGTAAATCGCATAAACTTATATGTAGTGAAAAAAATGCAGGAATTAGCAAGCAGACGTTATGCTAATCATGACACAATAAGTGTAATTGTTCATGCAAATAATTAAAATTAAAGCCTGTGAAGTTTATGAAGCGTCTAAAAGTGTGTTTGTCTTTAAAAAATGACAAAAAAACAAAAGGTTATGAAGCATTGCTAAGCAGGACCTAATAATAGCCTGCATGTTGCTTCTAATGCTAATTAGTTAGGCTTTGTGTTTTTTCCTTCACAACATGAAGTGGGATTAAATCAAGAGCATCAACAACAGGGTTGCCATGGTTACAGCTGATAGGAGCTCAAAGCAGCAAGAACATCAAAGCAAATGCAACCTGTTGTTACTTCAACACACAGATGAATCATTTCTTGGTTTGTAGGTCTGTTTGACTTCTGTAGGAAACCCTGCCGCTGATTTACTCACGCAGCATGAAGCGCTGACGTTCCTGACAATAAAGCCAGCATGGGTGAGTCTCATCCCCTCCACTGTTCACGTCTGTGTCTGATGTTACTGTAAACTGTATTATCGCTGTAGGAGCATGTGTAAGATAGATTTTAAGCCTAATAACAGGTGCAATGCTCTGGTACAAAATAATGAAATTGTACACAGGAGTCTTTCAGGAGATTAGGCTTCGTACTGTTGGACACGGATGGCTGTGGGTTCAAGTTCAGCTGTAAACACTGCTCAAGTTCAAGGACATCAATACAAATAAACTGTACAAGCAACATTCGCTCTGATGGTTTTATCTGTATTCTGCTCTGTTTAACTCTCCTTTTACTGAATAACTAGTGAACTGTTGCGGTGTGAGAGCAGTTAACACACCATTACACTGTGGTGTCGTTGTTTGCACAAGTTGCGCTGACTGTGTGACGATAAAACACTCCTGCAAACCCTGCGAGATGTTCCGCACCTTCAGAGTCCTGGCTGTGGAACACGTAGCCTTTACAGAAACACAATATTCTGCAAAGTGAAAATGACAGAAAATTATAAATCAGCTTTGCAAGTAAGGAACCAGGTGGAACTTTTTCAGAAGCTCCGCAACTTTAGACACATTTCCACCACAGGAACCTTTCTAGAAACTTGGCATCTGTTCCTACAGCGGGAACTTTTTCAGGAACACCGGCACTGTATGCATGTTTCCGCTACAAGAACTTTCAGGAACACGTAAACTTTAGACATGTTTCTATTGAAGAAACCTTCTCGGGACTTTTAGGCAAGTTTTGACTAGAAGAACATTTTTAGAAACTTAAGAATTTTGCCACCTTTCCAACTCAGTAACTGTTTTCCAAAACCCAGGAACTGTAGGCACCTCAAGAACATTTTCACCAACTGTAGGTACATTTCCACCTGATGAACAGTTTCAGGAACTCAGAAACTACAGGTACATTTGCACTGCAGTAACTGGTGGATACCAAAATATCACACTGGTAACAACTTAGTTACATTTTGACTGCAGGAACTCGGGAACGGTAGGCATCTCTCCACTGCAGGATGTTTTACAGGAACTCCACCAAAGGAAATTTTTTAGAAACTTAAGAACTCTAGGAAGGTTTTCAACAAAGGAACTGTAGGTACATTTTTATCACAGGAACCTTTTCAAGAACGAAGTAACTTTTGCCACATTTCTACAATCATTTTACTAAGAAACTCATTAATTTTAGGAAAATATTTCCACTGATTTTAGTTTAGTCTAGACAGAAACATTTTAGACAGAAAAAGGAACTATTGGGGTGGAACTTGCTGTGCTAATCATTACTGATTGGTCAAATGCAGGTGCTTCACAAAAACATAAGCAACATACTAAATACAAAAGGATGATTAAAGTCACTTTGCTGATCATGGTATAGGATCATACTCTAGATCTAGTTTGAGACTTGTGTCTATAATTTACACACAGTGCTAATTCACCGCCTCTCTCTTCCTCAGGTTGCTCTGTTGTAGTTGTTGCTGCTGCCGTATCAACTCTTGGCGGTCTGGTGTTCGGCTATGAACTCGGGATCATTTCCGGCGCTCTGCTGCAGCTCCAGGTCCAGTTCCGGCTGAGCTGTGTCCAGCAGGAGGCAGTGGTCAGCTCCCTCCTCATTGGAGCCATTCTGGCTTCTGTTATTGGCGGCTGGCTGATTGACCGTCACGGCAGGAGAACATCCATCCTGCTCAGTAACCTTCTGATCATTGGCGGGAACATGATCCTGAGCGTTAGCATCTCGTTTTTTATGCTAATCTCTGGCCGCGTCATGGTGGGCTTTGCCATGTGCGTATCCTCAATGTCCTGCTGCATCTTCATCTCTGAGATGGTTTTGCCTGAACGCAGAGGTCTGATGGTCACTCTGTATGAAGTTGGTGTCACGGTTGGGATTTTGCTTGCATACGCAGTCAACTACATCTTATCTGGAGCTCAGGTAGGATGGAGGTACATGTTTGGGTTGGCCGTCGTGCCGTCGCTTGTGCAGCTGGTTTTGATTTGGGTTCTGCCTTCTCGGCACGCACCGATCGTACAGCTCCTGAACGGGAGCAGTGAAAACGGGACTTTAAATGGAGCACAAACACAAAAGAAGGCGTACACAATCGTAAATCTGTTTCAGCGCCAGGATAACATGCGCACCAGGACTGCAGTAGGTCTCGGGCTGGTCGTGTTCCAGCAGTTCACGGGTCAGCCCAACGTGCTCTTCTACGCCTCCACCGTCTTTCAGTCTGTAGGATTCGAGAGCGACGCGTCTGCCGTGTTGGCGTCACTCGGCCTCGGGATCATTAAAGTTATTGCAACGTTAGCGGCCATGTTCTGCGCGGATAAAGTCGGACGGAGGCCACTTTTGATCGGCGGATGCGTTGTCATGGCTATCGGTTTGATGATTATCGGATTCCTGAGCAGACATTCAGAGTTTGACATGGTGAGACACTGTAGCTCTGGTTTAAAGGACGCCGCATTACCTGGGACTGGAAATAACACCGCCAGCACTGGACGTTTGGACACGACTGCGCTTCCTCACGACACCGGAAAGTTTAATTGGATTATTTTGTTCTGCATGATGGCTGTCGTCGCCGCCTTCTCCATGAGCTTCGGTCCAAGTACGTGGAATTCTACTTGTATTAGGACAAAACATTTAATGCTTGAAAAAAGGCTAAAAACATATCAGCTGGTCCAGTTTACTGTTGATCACGTTAGTGGCAAAGTCCCGTTGCTCTGTATTTTTTCCGAAGTTGTGAACGCACACGGTGGAATGTTTATGTGGAATCAAGGCCATTACTGTACGTTGGCTTGTCCAGTCACGTTCACTACAATAACGCTCATTTCCACTACAACAGATCTTTACATGTAAGAAGGGCAGGATTTTTAACCATCTGTAGTTACGTTTAATCATGTGGAACATCCATGAAATAAGGGAGTTCCTGTTGTCACTGACGTTATAGCAGCTATAAACAGTCGTTCCCTCAGCAGCCGCTCTTTATTCTCTCTCTTCGAGTGAAGAAGATAAAAACGGCAGCGTGTGATGTGCGTGAGCGCGCAGTGCAGTGGAAACTCCTCTGTGCTGGAGATGTGGAACCCTTACAGTTCCTGCTTTACCTCTGCCTGTTCCACAGCGCTCACACTGGGGACTCCTTCATACACCTTTCTTCTATACACAGATTATAGATCTTCACCTTATCAGTAATTACACATTTTTAAAAATCTGTTTATTATTAGTGTTTCGTCTGCCGTACACGTCCCCGCGGACGAGCTGTTACTATAGAAACCATCATGTGTTAGAATGATTTTTATGACACTCTGCTTTCACTAAGAACATTTTCATGAATAATATTTGATCGACAGATGTTCAGGCCAGTTTCTCTGATGTTGAATATAAAGACCAGGTTCATGTTTTTGATCTAGAGTGAATAAACAGCTGTTGTTTACAGTGACGTGGGTCGTGCTGAGTGAAATCTTCCCGGCAGAGGTGCGAGGACGAGCGTTTGCCTTCAGCAGCTGCTTTAACTGGACGGCCAACCTGATCATCACCTTCTCCTTCCTGAACGTCATAGGTGCGTCCACCGATCGATACGATATGCACAATGCTAATCCAGTTCCGCTTTTACACTAACGGATATGTTTCATTTCTCTCAGATGTGATGGGTCTTTCTGGAACGTTCTTTGTGTACGGCGTGATCGCGGCAGCGGCCGTTGTTTTCATCTACCTCCTCGTACCAGAGACTAAAGGCAGAGCGCTGCAGGACATCGACAGGGAGCTGGGCGAAACACGGTCCGATCCTGCTTAAACGATTGTCTGAATACGAAAAATACATTTTAAAAATTCTGAAAAAAAAAAAAAATCAAAAAGCCCAGTTTTGTTAGCAATTTGCTATATATTTTTTAAATTAATATTTGGACAGGCTTCCTGCATAAAGCTGTATAATCGAACAGTCTAAAAGGAATTTGCATAGCTGACCTCATGTGTCTCGTTAGCTTTCACCTTCTACGATTACTAGCTGTTGCATATTAAAAGAAATCTAGCTATCTGAATCATTTCTCTTCAAGCGATTGCATATCGGATCACGTGACATCACAACACGCCTGTGTTTGACCATCTTTAGCTTGGTGTTGTGTATGCTTAGCATAAAATACAATAGTCATGCAACTTAAAAACAGCACTGTGCTAACGTTCAGTAGCTAACCGATTAGCTGGGCTAAAGTTACCTCGCCGTCAGAAGGTATTTTCTTGATGTTAGTAACCGACCAAGTGCTAAACATGTAGCGTAATAAATGATCTAATCAAAACCAGTGGGCAGTTTGTTTTATAAAGCCACGAACGTAGGCAATAATATCTAATATCATATTCCATTTTTTAAACATTGAGATGATTTGTACCAATAGTGATGTAATTTTATTTACAGTAATACTTTCTTAAAACTAAGAAAGAAGCAGACGTCACACTGCTTAAAGTTATTTTCTGAGACTGTAGCTAAAACTCCTGCTTTATGCTTTATGTTTTGCACAGTTTCCCTCGCGGAGGAGAATTCCGCAGCGTTCTCCAGGGAAGACGATTTGCACCCGGATATCAGAGAGTCTCCTGGACCAGCTCGTCCTTATAACGTTCACCGTCACGTGTTGACGGAAGACCTGAGCTTTTATTTTTATGTAATAAAATGAGCTGTGACGGCGAGTTGATGTTCACGTGGAACGCGCCGACGAGACCGAAGAAGCCGTCGCCGTGACGACGTTCATTACACGGCTTTATTGGTCTTGATCTGGTTTTTTTCCTACGGTTAAATGATTCCCTTTTTTAAAATGTTAAATAAAAGGACTGAACATTTCCCAGCCTGCATCACACTTTAACAACATTGCAAAGTGCGAACAACCACAATGTTAAAAACTAAACATTAAAATCAAACACTTTTACCTGAGACGTGAAAATTAAAGATGCTTTAAAGTTAAACACGCTTTTATAAAAATGAAATGTAAACTTGGACGACTTGAACGTTTTTAGATTAAATATTAAAATATACTTTAAAGCTAAATAATGATTAATCGAGATTTAAAATAAAATGTTCAACATTAAAATTAAACGCACTTAAATGTTATAATTAAATATAATGATGAAAATAAGAGTAAACTGTAAAATCACACCGCCGCTTTCCCCTTCAGCGCTTCTCAATACGTTTGTGGTGACGTTAAAGAAAGAAGATGTACACGTGCGTTAAATAAAACACGTTTATTTACACAAATATCCTGAAACACTACTGCTCTACGTGAGGGCCGACATATGTACAGCCGTGAGTGAGGGGACGAGTGTGTGTGTGTGTGTGTGTGTGTGTGTGTGTGTGTGTGTGTGCTGTTGGGCTACAGAGTCTCGGATTGGTGCTGCAAGTCCCGGATTCTGGGCTTTGGCTGGAATTCTCCTCGTCACCTTCATCACTACAGGACTCGTCCTCCTCTACAAATTCAAAAGGTCGATATTTATCTCATCTTTAATTTCAGTAATGATTATCAATGCATATGATTTTTACTAAGGAGAGTAAATGAATACATGTGAATGTGAAGTAGAAACCTGAAACTCTGCTTTGTTCATTAATCACTGGTGCAGTACCGATGGCTCCAGCTGTATGGGTTTGGGAACCTGGTTAAGATCGGTACTCGGGGGAACTAACAGTACCTGGAGCAATTGTTCACATTTTAGCAGACTAGCAGTGATTTTTACACCAACAGTGTAAGATGTGCGTCGATAACATCTTAACGATTATATATTCACTTCGTCAGCTGTCTTTCCGTTTGTCTTTTATGCTCAACGCCAAGTCATGTGACCTTCACATGTTTTATACTGTATGAACATAGATAGGAATAAAAAGCAAGGACGTTTCTTTGTATTAAGTAGAAGCTCCACCGAGGAGCCAAGAGATACAGGACACCTACAAAACAAGAGAGCATATTTTATTATACAAAATGATGTCACGCCCCTGCACTGGTGGATTCTGGATTCTGATTGGCCGGAAGGTGTTGATTAATTTCCTAGAACAGTTTCATTCCTCACATACCCACTCCAGAGTAACATTTCCTCAGTGAATAGTTCTGTCAGAAGATCATTACATCTACTGGAACTCCAAAACCCACGGCTCTTTGCGCTCCTCACGTTTCAGGAAGCTTCCGGGACGTAACGTCTACGCCCAGATGCACAACGAGAAGGAGCAGGAAATGACCAGCCCCGTCAATCACAGCGACGACACGCAACACATCATCCAGGGGGAGGAGTTTATCGACGACGACCTGGACTCGCAGACGCTGGGGAACGGCCGAGGTACGGTCTACTTTAAAGTGTCAGTGAAACGGCGTGTAAGATCCGTAGTAATCCAGAACACACAATATATATAATGTTCGTCTTTATAAGCAAGCTCGGACGTTTCACTGACTCGTGCTCATTCGTTTATTCGAAAGACTTTCGCAAAAACCCAAAGCCGACCCGGGTAGTAGTTGGATAAAAGTTTGCGAGGTAGCCAAAAGGAGCTAGGACTGGGAAAAGCGTCGTTATGGTTACGGTGTGCGCATCGCATTGCCAAATGCGAAAGCTAAAGACAACAAAGTATGTTGTTGATTTATTTATTTACTTTTTAAATACTTCTTTTTATTTTTATGTTTTTTGAAAGGCAACCACTCGGGAGTCGTGCTGAGCATCACATCGAGGGAACTGCACGGCTACCTGAGCAGCTGATGCTCTATAGCTCCGCCCACCAGAACGGAGGCTGCCTTTAACTCCACACACCTAAATGGACAAAGCCTTTTAGGCCACACCCACCTGTGACCCTAACACGCCCAGACAGGAGGAAAACGGAAACTGCACACGTTAACCATCAGCACAGCAAAACTTCTCTCACACACACTGTCTTTCTCACACACACACACACACACACACACACACACACACACTCTCTCTATCCACCTTTTTGTCTTTTTAAATCTGTTCTTTGATTTATTAAATGCTTGAGAGAGTCTCACACACACACACACACACGCACACTTTTATCTCTCCCTCCTTCCTGTCTCTCCGGATGAAGTGACACCCCCAGCACTTACACGTTCCCTGATGCCCAGGGACCACTTCTACTTCCTGTCACATGACTGGTCAGTGCACTCTGATTGGCTGTCTCAGAGAGTCTGCTACGGAATACAGAGGTCACGTTCTTTTAGATGTCTGTGGTGGTAATTGTGGTGTGTGATCTTTTACCCTTTTCCTTTCTAAACGTTTCGTTCTTTCCTCCACGTTTTCCTCATTCGTTTGAGTCGATGTATAAATATCTTTCTCTCAGGCCTGAGTGGTGGTGTGCTTGGTCTGAAACTCTCACCTAAACCATGACTTTTAGGTTTTTGTTCCAACTGGCAGTGAGCATGTGGTTATATTTTGTGTAAATGACCACGACGAGCGTGTAATTCAGGAGTAGCCATGTTTATAGATACAGCCAAAGGGAACCATAGACAATGACCCACATGTGTAATCTCTCTCTTTTCTTCATCCACACTCTCAGCTTCTGATGCAATAAGAATCCACAGGATACTGTCCTCTACCGAGTCACAAGGGATAGAAAGATCGATCTTCCTCACTTAAATTGTTTAATTCAGGAGAAATGCAGCAGGTTTTTTTTTGTGGAAATTGTAAAAAAAAATTAAAAATAAATAAAAAATAATAAAAGGTTGTGGAAGAAGGATGGCGGGCAGGGACTACAGCCAAAAGCCCTCACACGATGTTTGTTTGTTTTTGCTTTGTAACACTAGAACAGAAAGCCCTCCCAAGACATATACGGTCATTTTTGTTTGTTTGTTTGTTTGTTTGAATTTGTTTTTGTTTGGCGGTCTTACTTTATGGGATCTACAACAAAAACATTTGTTTGTTTGTTTTTGCTTTGTAACACTAGAACAGAAAGCCCTCCCAAGACATATACGGTCATTTTTGTTTGTTTGTTTGTTTGTTTGAATTTGTTTTTGTTTGGCGGTCTTACTTTATGGGATCTACAACAAAAACATTTGTTTGTTTGTTTTTGCTTTGTAACACTAGAACAGAAAGCCCTCCCAAGACATATACAGTTGTTTTTGTTTATTTGTTTGTTTGAATTTGTTTTTGTTTGGCAGTCTTACTTTATGGGATCTACAACAAAAACATTTGTTTGTTTGTTTTTGCTTTGTAACACTAGAACAAAAAGCCCTCACAAACGTATTAATGTTTGCAGTGGTTAAGGAACTATAAAAAATGCCTTCACAAGACATTTTTGTTTGTTTTGTTTTGTTAAAGAGTTATCTTTTTTTTTTTTTTTCATTTGAAATAATTTACTCATATTATTGTTAACAATCTTAGGGAAAATTGAATGGTGGAAAAAGTAAGACAGATGGAATAAGACAGACGCAACGCGTTATCCAAACGACTAACCCGTACTGATCTTCTGATCTGGAGCGCAGGTTGATATTTATTAGGTGATTTAGTGATTTTGCAGGTGTGCTTTTGTACGTGCGAAAGCCTATATTAGGCCAAAAGTGACGAGAGTTCCCCTTTTATTTGGCTCGTGTATATAGATGTGTGTGTGTGTGTAGAAAGCATCCAGTTGTACATAGCCCCTTTCACGTCCACAGACTTCACACTAAAGACCAAATCGTGCACAGTTTCCTGAGCGCCGTTTGCTGGGGGAAGAGCTTTCCGACGTTCCCTAGGCCTAACACAGTTTGAATTCTCCGCATCATTTCTCATGTTACGTAATCCACATAGATCGTGTACTAAGATGTTCGTCTTCATTTGGCTGCGTCCAAACCGTTCACACAGTAAACAGAGCTCTGTGTGAAGCGCTGCACAGTTCCACTCTGTATGTAACGTCTGATTATTCTGTTCATTTCTTCACCTATAACTCTCACTGGTCTTTCGTTTTGAGGGGATTTATGCAAATCGATTCGAAGAACTCAGAGGTGTTTCTTTGTGTAAGTGGACTTGCACTATTTTATTTTTTTCATGGGTTTCCCAAAAGAAGTTCAGAACAACTCCATTTGAATAAAAGAATGAGAGAACTGGGTCTGCTTTCCCTTCACCAGGCCAACTCAGACCATCCTTCTGAATTGCTTAGAACGTCTCCTAAAGGTCTAACGTGGACTTTATACCGTCTTGGTTTCATTTCAGCCCTAATGTGACACTAGAAACGGTGATTTTGAAATATTTTTGAGGGGAAAACGTTTTTGTACCTCTATATGCACATATTTGGCTTACCAGTAGTTTATAGGAAATTAGGTAGTAATGTGCCATTTATTTTTGCCCACACTTTTATGGTGGAAGTAAAGGGAACGTGCTGAATCTCGGTGGGGGAGAAGCTCGTTCAAATCAGCTGGTTTTGCATCAGCATTAGTGTCCTTTGGAGTAAGGACTGGTTTTAAAACTGAACAAAGGTCTGGAGCCACACGAGAGTTACATTTTTAAGCCTGACCGCACCTGGATTTTGTTTAATATGCTTTGTTTCTTTGTTCGTGTGTAAATGACTTGAGATGCAGAAGGCAGACTGCACTTAACCTGTGTGTCTGAAAACACACACACGCATTACTGTATAGGTTTGTTCTAATGGTTGGATCTGTTCAATAAAACATAATAATAATCAAAAATGCTCTCGTCTGCATCTCTACTGTACAGGAGTACTGTGTTGCCAGTAAGAAAAAAAAAATCCCATCAGCTTCTCATCCATCCATCCATCCATTATCTATAGCGCGTTATCTGTCTGGGTGGCGGGGAAGCTGGAGCCAATCCCAGCATCTTGGGGTGAGAGGCGGGGTACACCCTGGGCAGG
>JAQQZR010000016.1:1413374-1424831 GCA_030068235.1 Notoglanidium macrostoma | reverse complement strand
TATAACAATAACTGTTTGTGTGTGTGTGTGTGTGTGTGTGTGTGTGTGTGTGTGTGTGTGAGAGAGAGAGAGAGCGAGAACGAGAGAGAGAGTATACAGGGTGTACACCGTCATGCGATATTTAAAGTATATTTATAGCTGTGTGTGTGTGTGTGTATTTGTGTGTGTGTGTCAGGAGGAGAGTTCCGTACCCCCACTCGACCACATGGGACTCGTAATCCCAGTACTCCCGGGGCCGGTGTGTGTTCACCTCGGTGTAAACCCGCGCTCGGCTCGGCACTGGACCCGACATGTCCGACAGCTTGGCACAGGAGGAGACGAGGACTGCAGAGGGAGACGGGAACGTGTCGCGGCGGTGACGCTCCTGAACAAAATAATGCATTTTATTACTAACATTCAGAAACGAGACGTGTGTAGTTGGTCGTTTCAGGGAATTTTTTTTTTCAGTGTGAATCTTTTGTTTTTATTTATGTTACATGCTCAAACGCAGGATTAACCTGGTTTATAATTTTCCAGATTAAAAAATGAAAATGGGAATTCTGTAGTAAAACTGCATCCCAGATTCCACTGCACTAATAAAAATCACTGAAATATGATTCATGTGTACAAGTGGATCCAGATGTGCTGTTTGGATAAAGGGGGAAAAATTAGACAATAAGATAAAAAAGGAGAAAAAGAAAGTAATATATTAGATGTAAGAAGAATTGCTGAGAATTTACATTCATATTCCCTTTCAAATTATTTTATTTTTATACGCAAACCACAAATTTCACAAAATTTCATTCAATTCCTGCTAGTAGGAGACATTACTATTTTATACATAATTATATAATAACATTTTCATCAGAAATAACTGTTATTATTATTACTATTATTAACAGCATTGTGCTAATCATATTTAACAGTGAGCCAAATAATTATGCTAACTCTTGGCTATTACGTCATATGGTTAAAATTAGCTCCCTAACATGCTGAATATAAACTTATTAGCTGGTTTAGCATTAGCTGACCCACTGCTGTAGCGCTAGCATGCTAACACGCTCAAATAGGTAGCTAGCTAACAATCATTAGTTTAACCGGCTTCCTAGTTACCGCTAGCTTAGCTTAGCTTAGCTTATCCTCAGCACCCGGCTCCTGTTTTTAAGTTCTTTTTAATACACTGAATTAAATTACACTCATTTTACCTTTCAGATGAAATCTAACCAGTGATGAGAAATATCCTCCACAGCGTCACGGCGGTTTTGTTTTATTTTACTTTATTTGGTATTTTTTGCTGTCTCAGTGACAATATGGCACACACAGAGCGCTAAGCGGCGCTCTGTACTACGCATGCGCAACACTCTTCGACGGTCAGCGTACCGCGCATGCGTGAGGAAGACACGGCGCTAAAGAGGGAACGAGAAGAGGTGCGCATGCGCGGATAATCCGCGTTTACAGTAACGTTAACCATCTCTTGCAGTAAAGCTGAATTAACATCTGGAAATACAGCAAAAAAATGTAGCCGTCACAATTATTCTTTGCTAATTTATTATTGATGTTCTTACTAGATTATTTTCTACATTAAATTTAACATCAGCTCTGCCTGTCTCGGGTGAGAAGTTTACACGAATTGACACAAATGATGAAAAACACACCACGCTGCCCCTGAGATTGAGTTTCTGCACCTGTTTGTAACGGGTGTGGCTCAGTCATGAGGGGGTGCACATACATTTGGCCACATAGTGTGAATCTATCAGAAAATGAGCTTTCCTGGAATATACAGTACGAGTCCTTACAGAATATTCTGCCAAATTCCAACATTTCCACCAGTGATGTCACAATATTACCTAAAGAGCTTATATTATTCCCATGTTTAAAGATTTAAACTTCATTTTTCATAATCGCAGCTACCAGGATGTATTTTAAGCAGAAACGGTTTATTTTTGACTAAACTGAAGCACAAAAGCATAAAAAAACCCAACACTTCCATTAAGAGGAAGTTACACATGAACATCTAAATAACACACACGACACACAGGTACATTCAATAAGATAATTTATGTTATTTTACAAGTTGCATGTATAACAAATAAAGATTATAAAACAAAAAAAACAGACAATCAGTAAGACAATTGGTCAGATGATCTGTGCGATGCATTGTAATGATGCGTCCGTGATTTTCTGTGTGACGAGAGCTGCTGATTGGCTGCTCTGGTGAAGTGGGCGGGGAGTGTTTGGGATAGGGGGTGGAGTCTCACAATATAAAATAAGGGAATGATGAGAGTCTTGGAAAGGAGCAGGAATGTGTGTGTGTGTGTGTGTGTGTGTGTGTGTGTGTGTGTGTGTGTGTGCGCGCGCGCGTGTGTGCGTGTGGAGTTTAGACGCTGTAGATTTGGCCCTCGGGTGGCTGCGGCAGCTTCATGTTCTCTTTGCACATCATGAGTCTGCGCAGCTCCTGCAGAACCACGCGGATGCTGTACGAGTTCTGCCACTTGGCCAGAGATGACACGGCACGCGCATCCACCTGAAACACATGAGAAGCGTTATTAAAAATAACAAAACGAAGCAAAACCCCACACGTCATTGGCGGGGATCAGCTCGCCCGCAGGTCCCGGACTCACCGTGCCGTTGGAGTTGTGGACGCCGCTCAGGTTGATTTTGGTGACGAATCGCACGAGCGGCGGCGTTTCGGGGTACCGAGGTCCGCACTCCACCCTCAGGCTGTATATCCTGTTCTCATAGATCGTCTGAAGAGGAGCGCAAGAGAGTTCAGAAATCACACGCAATGTCAGCGCACCCTAAAAATATCACTTTATTCTCACATTTTATTAATGCGTTTTAGTCTCATTCTTCTACACGCCTTTTCACGTTATTATTTTAATAACTGCATTTTTATTTTATTATACTACTTTAATTGCTGTGTTTTTGTACATGTTTTTACACACACACTTAATATTTCTCAAAGTTTTCTAATGATCAAATTTCTCTTCTGTTTTGCACTTTCATTTATTTTAATTGCAATTTTAACACAAATTTCCTATATTTAAGTTACAGTACATTTATTACACTATTATAATGCGCTATAAATTTTTCTTGCTGTTTATTATAATTTTAATAACTACAATTTTATTCAATTTTTCCCAATGTATTATGATTATTTTCCCCATTTTCACAATATTATATAATTTTATTTACTGTACTTTAATTCCATTTAAACTTTATTGTACGATTTTAATTTGTAGTAGAATTTCTTCTATTTTTACAAACTTTTACTCATTTCAATTTTGTAATTAATATATTTTTTATAAAGTGTTATGAGCATTACAGTACTTTCATTATTTTATACTTACATTTTATTACTATATAATTTTTGTTTATAGACATTTTATTTTATTATTTGAATTACTAAGCTTTTATTCTATTTTTACACAAAGTATCTGAATTGTAATGACTTATTTCGATTTGTATTGGTGTACATTCTCTTTTTCACTTTTACCTTTCATGGATTGGATTTGCATAAAGTAATTTACACCCATTTTATTACATTATTAATGATTGAACATTTATTCGATTTTTATATTTCCATTTCTTTTTTCTGTCACTGATAATATTTATTGTTATTTTTATTATCTGCTCATTTCACTGTATATCTTTGGTGCCATTTTGTTTCTTTCATTCTTTGTTCTTTTACGCCGCAGCCATCACTCGCTGGAACCGAGGAGACGACTCGACTCGAGCGGAAAATTTTGATAAGAAAACAAAGACCCGACCTTGTGATTGGTGAGGGAGGAGCTTCGGCAGATATTACAGAAAATGACTCCGCTCCACAGTGAACGAGGGCGGCTATACAGTGTCTGTTAAACTCATGGAGATGTTTGTAACCCGGACTCTCACCCGGGGCGGGCCGATGATCATTCCTCTCCAGCGCGTGAGCGTCATGTCGTCATCATCCTCTAAACCCCAACTCACCGTCCCATCACCCACGCCCTTCTGCCCCTCCTCCAACTCCTCCAACAGCCGGAAGTTACGAGGAACTTTGACGCCTGGAACAGACAGAGGATGAGCGTGAACGATCCGGAGCATTAAAGCACAACATCCAAAAACTAACAATTACCTTTAACCTTTCCTGATTCCTAATTTTCTCTAAACATAAGCATGCATGCAGGCGCGGTGTTCTTTATTTCCGCCTTCTTTCACAGAATGCATGCATATTCCAAATTTATCCCCAATGAGCATGCACATCTGGTATTTCCCTGAAAGCATTGCTGCAGATGCAGTATTTCCTGAAATGCATGCACACATATGAACTGTTTACACCATGCAAACACATTTTGTACTATAATGCATGCATGCAGTGGTGTTATTTTCACATAACACATTTTTACCAAAAGGCAGGCATAACGAGAAGCCTTACATCCAGATGTGCCTATTTCTCAGAATGCATGCAAGCAGATGTGTTTGTTTTTCCCTAGACCGGATGCATGCACGCAGATGCATCACTTCCCATAACTCATGCACGCAGTTGTATTAGTTCCCATAATGCATTTCTGAGAATCTATTATTTTCCAACATGCGTACATGCAGATTTTTATTTCCTAGAATAAACGCATGCTCGCGTGCAGAGGTGTTATGTCCAAAAATGCACTGTACAATTTGCTAGAATTCATGCAGATGAATGCGGGCATGTTCTTGCCCCAGCTTGTTTTGCAGGTTCAAAATGTGTCATGACGCTGCAATTACTAAGTTAGTTAGCTAGCTAGCTAATTAGCATCGTAGGCTGATCAAACTCCAGGGGCTCCCAACCTGATAATTTGCTACATAACAATATGCTTCAATCTTTGGACTAAGAAAGTATGGAAATAGTTTACAATTAAGCTACTAGTGTAAAAAAATATCTATCTATAACAATAATAATAATGAAATAAAAAGACACCGGCACAAGTTCCTTCCCACCCGTATTCCGACAAACTCCGCCTCCTGTGTTATGATTGGCTAGTCCCTCGTAACAGAAGGAGAATACAACTTAAACAATGATTGACGTTAAATGTATAATATAAACACATTCTTTACAATTCAGTAACTGTAAAATAAAACACAAGTTTAAAGGCTTTAAAAATGGCAATATGTAACATGCTACATTGTGTAGAAAAAACGCCAACCAATCACAGCGCATGACGTCTAACAATACTGACCAATCACAGAGTATGAGTCGTAACTCTGCCGATCAATCGCAGCGCAAGAGGCGGGACTTATCCATCGGAATACGGGTGAGGAAAAATGACAAGTCGGAAATGCTAACTAGCTAACCTCAGACACTATTAAATTCTGTAAAATAACGACATAGATTTAGTCACAGAGTTTGGAAATAGCTCCTCAAAACATAATCTATTTATCCAAACTCTTGTTTATGAGTTAGCAACCGATTCCACCCAGCATTTAAACAAAAAGGGAAGAAAACTCGCTTTACCTGATCCGGCGGACGCCGCCATCTTGTCGCTCAGGAGCGGTCACGCGCACGTTGCGCATTACGTACATTCAGCAGCAGGGACGGGCACGTGCTCGACAAATCTCAGCTTGCAGTGTGTCAGGAGTTTTCCCACGATGTGTATCCGTGGCGTTAAAAACAACCTGATAATATTTGTTTTTTTCCCCCCCGAGATAAAAATATTTCATGTTTATAGTTTAATGTGTCGAATGTTTAAATTTTGCACGCGCTAAGATTACTGTGACTACTGTAACGCATGCATTCATATAGATAAAAAAAATTCCATTTCCATCTGTTCCGAGAATGCATGCATGCATATGGATTATTTTCCAGATGCAGACATTCTAGAAATGTATTATTTCCCATCATGCATGTGTGTATAGGTATTCTACAATATATTTCATTTTTTCATCACACATGCATGTGAAAGTATGATCACAATTCATGCACGCAGATGTATTATTGTATTATATGTGCAGTTTATTATGCTAAAATTATATTTTGCTATTGTCAGGTATTCAGAGTGTCTGAAAGCTCAGGAACCAGTGAGAGTAAAACTGCATGTGCTTAATTTTGCATTGAATATTTACAACATGGTGACTCTTATGCTCTGTGCATTTTCTCAGCCTCGGTGTCATGGCTTTTGTGGATTTTGGTGGATTTTGCTCGACATGTTCCTGTTAGATCCTGGCTTTCTTGGACACTCTGTGTTAAATGAATGTAGATATAATTAGGATAAAGGCATAAAGTGGCCACTCCGTGTATATACACATGTAAAGTATAATCCTAATTAAACAATTAATTAATTATTAAACAATTACCAGTTAATAATTGTATGCAGTTGTTTTAGACTGTGAAAATTTTTATTGAAAAGTAAGGAGTTAAACAGCGCATTTAAAATATCATTATTTATTTATTTATTATAAATAACACGTATCATTTTGTAACTTCATTATCCGAGACAGCTTTTTATCATTCTTTTAAATGTGTCTAAAATAACGACCGTTACAGCCGTAATTACTGAACTGGAGCTCAGACACGGACAAAATATATTAAATTAAACACGGAAAAAGCTATTTAATGATTAAACTGTGATTGAGATGGTTGAGTATCTTCACGTGTCACGTGACAAAAAACAACAAAATACTGGATTGCAAAACAGGATCAAAAAATGAATTTGGTCTGATCCTCTAACCAACTCTAGCCTGAAGAAGTGCACAAAGTGCAACATGAAGCAGGTTAAAGTAGCTCACGTCATGTCATCAGACACGTGGCCTAACGTCAACACTCCTACAAAACGTGAGTGAGATGCGGTCAAGTAAGATGTGCGGAAATACTCCACACTAAACAGTAAAAAGACGATCCATTCTTTTTTTTTTTTTTTTTTTTAAATGATTTTTTTCCCCAGATCTGGAAATGTTTACATGTAAACAGACTCAATTGTATTTGTTTATATTTTCAGAGGAAGTGCTTTTTTTTGGTGTGTGAACAAGTGTTATGTTATGTAATTTTTTCCATTTCAGAATCAGAAAAGAAAAGTGATTTTGTTCCATTTTAAAGTAAATAGAGATAAATGATATAAATGAATGCAATAACACACACACACACACACACACACACACACACACACATAGTATTATAAAACAGCATATTAAATTGGTTTATTGCACATCCACTGGTAATGACAGCATACAATGAAACAAGACCCATTTTTGCAACAAATCGGTTTGCACGCAAAATAATTACAAAACCTTTCTTTTCTTTCCCCCCCCCCCAAATAATAGAATTTTTAAAAAACATTCACTTACAGATTGAGTATAAAAGAGCTCAGACATGGTGGCCGTGTATCTGCATAGGCTTCGAGAAACACTCAGATTTGCCTTCCTGCCAAAAACTGATCTCACAGCAGCTCGTTCCTTTGTCTTACGTGACTGCAGATGAAAGTCGTGATCGTTTTAAATCACTAAATGGTTTTATTTCACGCAATTTTAAAACTGCGTCATATTTTGCATCAGTAAGCTAGACGTGAAAAAGATTCTGCTCGACCTTTAGCCTTTCAGCTGATTAACTAAAGAGGTGATTCACAACATGGTCACAGCTCGTATATAGTGACTGGGAAATGTAAACAACAACAACAACAATAATAATAATAATAATAATAATAATGAGGCCAAACACATCAGTACCTGAGAGAGATCTGATGAGTAATAATCAGAATCAGCTCTGTGAAGTCGTCGCTTATAAAAGTCGTACGTTTCCTTTCTGGCTGCGGGGAAACGGAGGACGGCGTTATTGCTTCCGCTTCGTTAACTGAACCCGTCCATTTATTGGTTCATTTTGGGAAGATGGCGGAATAAAGCATGCGTTTGTAAATGTACATTTTTTTAATGCAGACAATCACTTTTCTAAGTAAACTTTAGTACATTTTCACACATTTCTCTGGACAGGAATGAATTTTATGCCTGAATGAAGTGAAAGTGACGCAGCAGGAAGACGGCTAGTCAGAGGGGAAAGCTAGCTAATACAGAACAGCCTAAAGGGTTGCTTTGGCCAAAATATTTTTAAAGAAATGTTTATTAGAAGTAAATGATTGTATAAAAAGTACCAACAGCAGTAAAAAATTAAACATGATTTAAGAAAAAAAAAAAAAGCCGTCTGTAGATTACGGCCACAAGAGGTCTGGATTTCAGTAATAAAAAAAAAAATTAATAAATAAATAAAAAAAATCAATGATTTTTTAAATTGAATGTATATATTATATTGATTATACATAAAATGTTCATGATTGAGAATTTTAAAAACATTTTGACATCAGAATGATGTAAACAAAAATTTTTTAGTTTTTAGTTTTCCTAATTTAAATAAAAAAAGCCTTGAATTTTTTTCCCCCAGAAAAACTGAAACTTTTAAATTCAACCATCATCTAGGTGAAAGCTAAATTATTACACATGCACGTGTTAAGGGTGTAATTATTATTATCATTATTATTGTGAAAAATGTCTCCAGGTTTCACGCAGTGGATAAAGAACATTTACAAATGAAGCCTGGTTTGGGTTTTAGCTAGTTAGCGGCTCACAGTGCTAACATCAGTGTGGCACTTCCAACTCTCTGATGGCACGATTCTCTCCAGCTCCATAAAAAACACCTTGCGAAAGGAATAGAAAGAGCAGAAACGGACCGAGCTGCAGAAAGCTGCGGCTGTTTTACCGGCGGGGCGTGAACTCGCTCCCGAACGCTGACCGAGCGAATCGTACACGGAGACCATCGTCTGAGCGTTACTCCTGATCGTGCATGTAAATGCAGCCACGCAAACAAAAGAAGAAGGTTTTTACAGTAAGAATTTCACATTGCGTGACTCGATCGGTTTCAGATTACAGGAAAAGGTGATTATATTTACAAAGTAGCTGTACAGGAGTTATTAGTACGACGTCGAGAACATGCAATCTCTTTTTTTTTTTTTTTTCTTTTTAAATAACGAACCTCTCACCATTTATATTTTGCATATAAAAAAAATGTTCTGCCTCCTCATCACAATTAAACATAAAGAAAACAAACATATTTGCAGTCAAATAGAATGATCGTAATCAAACAACATGTTCGATTGCTTGCAAAATATCTTGTGCACATCACGAACTGCTCAGAAATCCGGACTAAAAAGGATTTTATGTACAAAAAACAGCAGTCGGAGTGTTTATGGCTTCAGCACAAACGCAACAGGGTTTAAATAACAAAAGTAGAATAAACAGAAACACACACTTGAGGGCAGTCAGTAGTTTCACTCAGTAGCAGGAAGAAAGGGAAACACTTCGGTACAATTAATAAATTACAAATTCAATACATGATTTCCAAAAAAATAATGCAGCTAATCCCGAAATCCTGGCAGATTACGTACTTTATTTTCAACTTAATTCTCTTTTGGTAAAAACAGAAATCATTTGCTTACAAGGGGAATATCATCATCATCATCATCATCATCATCACGAAAATGCTCCCACAGCGTGCGCGAGTTCCAGCGACGGCTGAGCGATTTGATGCCATATGAATATCATGATGAATTTTATTACACTCATCTGAGATACTGCTGATGCGGTCATTTATTTATAACTTCATATTTGTATTTATTACAAGCGCTGATTGGACGACGATGTCAAAAAAAAAAAGAAAAAGAAAGAAACAAGAAATTGTACTTATCCTTTAAAATTGTACAATGTTAAAATTTTGTCCCGAATGTTTAGTTTTATTCCCCTCCTTTTCAGTGTTAACTATTTTTATGGATAAAATTCATTTTTCATATGACAACACTTTTTTGCAGAAATGCTTTCACGCATCGTGATGTCACATTCCCAACAACCAATCAGCTACAATCAAAGCTACAAATGCGAAACCCCGCCTCCTCAACTGTAACGGTTCGGAATTTGAATTTCGGTTAACGGAGTTGCCATTTTATTCCATTTTATTCATCATCACATCAACATCGTCATGGTAATTAACTACAAACATTCCGAAAAAAAAATAAATAAAATAAAAATCACGTAACTCTGGAACAGGATTACGTTACATTACAGAAGCGTCATAAAATGATCAGAAAGTTCCAAATGAATTTTAGATAATCCTTCGATTCCAATATTGTAACAATGAGACGGCTCTCGTTCTCGCTTGAAAATCTTTCAGAATTTTAGGAACGGACAATCAAAAGAAGACGACGGCGCAAAAACAGGTGTCATTTTTAAAGTATCACCTGATTTTATTACAAACTAAGCGCAGCGTTTGCTATCCTACTTAAACAGCTTTAATACTGAAATATTTTAAAAGGTAAATAAAATGAGATTTAACGTTGAAATGTTTAATAACGATTTCAGTCGATGTCTTCGTTTTAGTGTCTATTGGCTGCTGAATGGAAGGAAAAAAAAAAAAAAAAAAAAAAAAAGATATTACCAAACAAATTTTTATAAAAAAATTGTTTCGAGGCTTAAATCTTATGATTAATAATTATAAAGCAGTTTGACTTCAGGTCTTCATCCACAGTTTGCATTAAATTTAAGGATAAAATGATTGATGACCTGTTATTTATGAAAAATGGGAGATATTTTTAATACTGCGTCACGTGAAATGCTGTACGATCGGATGTGACCTATTAGAGAATATTCAGGAAGAGTATACATGGTTGGAGTTTAATGCACGATTTAAACGCTTTAAAAGTTGAGGTTTGGAACGGAGCTGGTTTAATCGCAGACCTGTGAGAGCGTGAGAACGAGTGCAGTGTGAAAACCTGGCCACTGAGAATACTTCTAGGAATCTTTAACTCTGATGTAGTAATATCTTGCAATACGTTACTAAAGGATAACTTACGTAAATACTTCTGAAGTCATTAACCTGAATTACGTGAACGTGACGGTTGATTCGTCAGAGATGTTCTTTATGAAATGTTTTGCGAATGAAGGAGTTATAATATTAATATTAATGAGCTAAACCCTGCTCTGCTCCTCTCTGCATGTTGCTATTAAACTGCATTTGACTCGTAGCAGGCTGATCATCTGATAAAGAAGCAATTCTCTGTCGTCAGTGTTTGTTTTACGGCTGCGCAGATTCAGAATAAAGTTTTATCGGAGATTCTGTAGTGGTAAAATCAGACACCACGTGCGCTCCGGTTTCTATCCATAGCGTATTATTATTTACAAATGTTCTTTCTTTCTATTTTTAAACCTTTTTCAATTCTTTGGCAATGCATGGAGGTGTGGCCTCTGCACCTAGAAGCGTTCTGAAAAAGGGGTGTGGCCTCTGCACCTAGAAGCGTTCTGAAAAAGGGGTGTGGCCTCTGCACCTAGAAGCGTTCTGAAAAAGGGGTGTGGCCTCTGCACCTAGAAGCGTTCTGAAAAAGGGGTGTGGCCTCTGCACCTAGAAGCGTTCTGAAAAAGGGGTGTGGCCTCTGCACCTAGAAGCGTTCTGAAAAAGGGGTGTGGCCTCTGCACCTAGAAGCGTTCTGAAAAAGGGGT
>JAQQZR010000016.1:1385357-1406899 GCA_030068235.1 Notoglanidium macrostoma | reverse complement strand
AGGGACCCGTACGCTAGCGGTGTTCAGGGACCCGTACGCTAGCGGTGTTCAGGGACCCGTACGCTAGCGGTGTTCAGGGACCCGTACGCTAGCGGTGTTCAGTACTGGGTAACTGGATTTATTAGTGAGAATGGATACAGAAAGGTCATGTTTGCATCACAGTAAAAAACAGCCCCTTTGATGGATGACGACATGAAGACGATGTCTCTGTAAAGGAGGTGGGCTTGAGCCAGGAACATAGCTAATGTCTAATCATGATAGTTTTCCTCTAGATATCCAATAAATAAAATATCTGGTACTATTAATGTAACTTACACAATAAAGAGACTTTAAACAGGTGTTATTTAAAGGGGTGGGTTTTATATTTGAGTGATTTACAGTTTGGAAGATATGGGAATTGTAATGATGACTCTGCAGTAGCAGCCCTTCGGCAACAGACAGTGCACTAAACGTTCAACTTTTCTGCTCTTGCCTTGAAGATGGGTATAAATATGGACAGGAGAAAAGGAAGAAAGGATCATCTTTGGCGCCTCACGGTGCGCGGCAGTACTCTGCTGGATGGAAAAGCTGGACAGAATTCGGATTTAGTGAAGTCTATAGAGGGCTTTGTTCGTACCTTTCTGGCCAGTGTTCATCCACCATGAAGTCTTGCTCAAGACTTTTTTTTTTTTTTTAACCACAAGCATGCATTCTCCGTATTCGTAGCCAATGGAGCGTCAATTGCACTGTAAATCCCCACTTTCTCCCCACATACACACCTTTGTGAGTACGAACGTACCAGCAGAGTCCGCTCTCTCTCCGAGCTAGCACTGGAAGCCTTAGAGGTTTTCTCCTGGTTGGTACTGCGGTTCAGTGGAGGTGAAATAGTCCTCCAGGAAACCCTGCAGGTACTCGAACGTCGGCCGTTCCTCGGGTTCTTTGCGCCAGCAGCTTAGCATGAGCTCGTGCATCGAAGCCGGGCATTCAGCCGGACACGGCATCCGATATCCGCGTTCCACCTGGTCGAGCACCTCCCTGTTCACCATGCCTGCACAAATATTCACGTTTTTATTTTGCGATTTTCTCTCTCCATGACCATATACGTCATTCACACCAGGAATATACAAATATTTAAAATAGTAACCTTGCTAACAATTACTTAATGCTAGCATTACACTAACAGCAACACAATGCTGTTCGAGTTGCTAGCATTCTAGTCCATCCAACCACGTCAACCGTTGCTATGGTTACGTCTCACACTAACACACCGTCTCCCTCAATCGTTCCTTTGGCAACAAATTCATTTTCCATCCATTCATCGGTTGTCATGGATACATTCAAAGATATTTTATAAAACAAACCTAACACTTTTGCCATCCAATCAGAAACGAGTATTTTACATAACAAAGACAAAAAATACAAAAACAACCAAAAGTTCCTCAGTAACACAGTCATTTATAACTTTGTTCCAAAACTAATGTGAATAAAATAGCTTAAAGTAAAAGATTAAAGGAATAAACCTTGACCTGGAGAAAAGCGAACAGCGATAAGGTCGATGTTACCTGGATACGGAACTCGCCCTTTGGTGGCCAGCTCGGTCAGTAAAATTCCGAACGACCAGACGTCCGATTTGATGGTGAAGCGTCCGTACAGCGCGGCCTCGGGAGCCGTCCATTTGATGGGAAACTTTGCACCTTCGTTAGAAAAAGAGCATCAAAATGGCCGCCGCTAGTACTGCTAATAAATAGATACGTAAATAAATGTCCACGGGGAAACCAGCGCCCCCTTTGGTTTACTGAATATTTACCAAGTGAATATTTTAGCCACTAGGAAACTTAGTTAGTTTTCTTTTTTTAAAATCATTCAAAATGTCAAATATTTGCATTGAAAACTCGGTAAATGATGGAAGTTTTTTCCCGTCATCCACACAGTGTTCCTGAACCCCCCTCACCCTGTCTGGCAGTGTACTCGTTATCCTCGATGAGTCTCGCCAGTCCAAAATCGGCCACTTTACACACCAGATTGTCTCCGACAAGGATGTTCGCGGCTCGTAAATCTCTGTGAACGTAGTTCATCCTCTCCACGTAGGCCATACCGGCAGCGATCTGCGCAAAACAGGAAGACGTTCAGTCACAAATCCAGATGTAAAGACAAACTCTTCAATACAGATGTGTCAATTGTTAAAACTGTAAAATTAACCGTAAAATAAAACTACACACACAGTGGGTTTTAACATGAGCTTTTTTTGCATTTAGCTGTTTTTTTTTTTTTAAATACACTGCCCTTTTTTACGCCACCTTTTTACTGCAGTGCTTTTTTTACATTACCTATTTTTTTTATTTTTTACATTGACTTTATTTACACTGTATTTTTTACGCTGGCTTTGTTTTTTCCACTTTGGATATTTTGGCACTTTTTGTTATTAACTTCATACATTTTTTTTTACATTACCTTTTTTAACATGACCTTTTTTGCTATTTATTTATTTATTTATTTATTATTATTATTATTTTTTTACACACGCCCCCTTAGCTTTTGCTTTTTTTTGACCAATAAATGTCATTTATCTTCTTGTTTGGTTTTAACAGTACCTGAGAGGCCATGTCTACCAGCTGCGGAAGTCGTAAATATTTTCCTTTCTCGCCTTTGAGGAAATCTAGCAGGCTTCCTGGAATTGAAAAATATTTATTTATCATTGATGACATGTACTTTGAAATGCACGAACACTATTCCGTTATGATAAACATCGTGCTAAAGATCCGACCTTGGCTCATGTACTCTGTAACGATGTAGATGGGCTCCTCGGAGACGACGGCGTAGAGCTGCACCAGTTTCTCATGCCGGAGTTTCTTCATGACCTGAGCCTCCTCCAGGAACGCCTCGGGCGACATGGTGCCCGGCTTCAGCGTCTTTATAGCCACTCGCGTGGTGCCGTTCCACGTGCCTACACCGGAGAGTACGGTTACCTCAGCTGCGTAAAATGTCTGAACATCTCAGTAAAGAAAGTGTTGCGCCGTTCAAGCTAATTAAAGAAATGCAGGTCCACATCCTTAAATCGCATCTACAGTTAGAATTACAATTACATCCAAAACAGGTCAGGAGAAAAACGTTTGAAGGAATCGACATCTCAATGTTAATACAAAGTTAAAGAGTTCCTGATAAAAATGTAAATCATTAGAGCGTTAGCATTTAGCAGCATGGTCAGTTACAGTGTGTAGGGCTGGGATCAGTCCTCTTGTGGAATTCTGCACAGTAGAACCTTATAACAAAATGGGTTCCTGTCAGAAACGGTTTCAAAGGGAACCTTTTTGGGAAGCTAGGAACCCGTAACTGGAATAATTTATTACAATAAATGTTTATTTTCTTCTAAGATGTGTGAGGAGTTTCACGTTCTTTAAGGGTTTATTGGATAATTAAGGGTTCTCATGATCTAAAAACTTGGAACTTTTAAGGGTTCATCCAGAGGGACAACAAAATCCATCAAAAAAATAAAGGCGTACTGCAAAACAATAATATTTCTAGCGTTTATCTCCAGTTATATAAATGTAGAATTACATGAAAATATGGAATCTGTGCAGTTATGGATGAAACATGAAGCTGTAGCTGTAACTACAGGAACTCTGACCTTCCACCATAATCACACGGCTAAGAGACGAGTAGAAAGATAGCTTTCTAATCTGCCAACGTTTAACATCATAAAGCGGAATTATACACGTTACCATGCGTTTAGCATCATCATCAGTTATAGTAGGAGAATGTCATCACCGCTCGCACCACGGATTTCACTGCATCTCAGAAAAACTCACATTTTACAAGCTCGGAAATAAAGTGGAAGTTCAAGTCATTAGTGGCTCCGCCCACCTGCATCATCTCTCCTACAGTTCGCTAATTTAACTTCCACGCAGTTCGCTAGCACCACCTAGCACGTGTTCACTGGCGCACGTGCGTAAGCGGGGAGATGGTGCGCAGCTGGCGTGTCATGTTCGGATCAATCGGTTCATCTTAACCGTGTTTGTGTGTAAGGTTTCGCTAATCACAGCCCCGCAAATTATAAAAACAAACTGTAACTCATGTATATTATAATAAAATAAGCATAGACTGTGTTTAGCACAGAGTGTGTTTGGGTAAAAGTCATGTGTACATTTGACACGTTATTAAAAGTCCAAAGCTAGCATATCTGTGAACGCTTCAGGAAGAGTTATTAGCCTCATACCCATCCACACTTCCCCGAAGCACCCCTGACCCAGCTTAACGTCCAGCCGCAGCGACTCGCGTGGGATTTCCCAGGCGTCTCTCGCTAGGCCCTGAGTCTGAGGCTTCAGCGTGGGGCAGATGTCCGTCAGCACGTGGCACAATCCGTCTGCGTGCGCTGCAACGGCCCGGGACAGGAAGCAGGTATTAATAGCAGCACTTGGTAATATTTATAGCATTTTCTACATGCTTATCATATTTTAAAGAGATGATATTACACACACACACACACACACGCACACGCACACGCACACGCATGAAAAACATCCACACATCCCGCTGTCCAGGCGGAGTCTACTCTGGGGAAAAAACTGATATAATTTCCAGAAAAGTGGAGCTCTATACGTTATGTGTAACAGATTATAACAATTCAAGTCACATGAAAACCCTTTTTTTTTTTTTTTTTTTTTTTTTTAAATGTGCCTTTCTCAATGCAAACTTCTCCATGATCTCCATTTCCTTCCACGCTCCAGTGTTCCAGCACGTTCCTCCACCTTCTCCTCATCACTCTTTAACATCTTCCTGATTTCTTCCTGCCAATTTTCGGCCTTTTTGGATCTTATTTCGTCGTTACTTACTTCTTTTGTAACGTAAGCGTGTTACACATACTGGCTACACGGCTCGTTTCAACACTCGATCCGGTTTCCGGCACTCTGCGGTCTGTGACGTCTGTAGAACAGAGCGTTGCTATGGACCGCATCATTAGCAGAAGCAATAAAATCATTTTAACTCAATATCTAGTGTTGAATTATCGATTTCTTTAGTAAGCAGCCGTGTAGGAAGCAGGATGACGTACAGCGAGCCGGGGATCATTTCACAGCGATGACCGGCTCGCTGTACGTTATCCCTTACATTAACGCAGCGTTTGTGTTTATTAAAATCAAAGAGCTTTACAGTAAACCGCGGCTTTATAGTGCACATTAGCTCGTTTCTCGAACCAGCTGAAGGTGAACTCACTGCGGTAGTGCAAGACGAGCTGCTGCAGGCTGCTGAACTGCGTCCGTGACGTGATGTAAAACCCTCCGCTGTCCAGCTTGCGGATTTTGTAGTGCTTGACATTTAGACCCTTGGTGTTGTCGTAATCCAGCACAGACAGGCAGTACGCCCCTGAACGACAACACAGCACGTCAGTAAATATTCACCACACACACACAGCAGGAAACCTGCTACCTGTAGAGGGCGAGACGGTTAACGCGAACAGAACGGAAAACAACATTCAAATGGTTAAATTCCATTCCATTACTATTACAATACGTTACTATTAATAAGTATGTTATAAGTATATAATACATATTGTAATATATGTAATAATAATAATAATAATAATATGGAAGTATATAACACTATTAATGAGATGAACGTTATTTATATAAGCAGTAAGCCACTGTGTGTGGTGCTGTTACGGACAAATAATCAACAGTTTGGTGAGGCGTTACTCTCATCACCCGAACTGCTAATTATTATTACAATTATATATTATTAATTATTATCACAAAATGTCACGTTTAACACTTTATAGTCACATCTAATATCTGCAAAATGAGTTAATGTTCTCGCTTACGTTATAGCAGCTATAAACAGTCGTTCCCTCACCAGTCTCTCTTTCTTCTCTCTCTCGACGTTAATACAACTAAAAAAAAAAAAACCCCGCAGCTCGTCACGTAGAAACCAGTTCCAGCTTTACCTCTGACTGTTACGAAGCGCCGACACTTTCAAATGCCTTCCATAAATATTACATTTATGTCTTTTATTTTGCAAGCTCTCACTGGAACCATCTAAAAACGGGGAATGTTATAATGAATCTTGCAAAAGAAAAAAAAAATACCCTAGAAATCAGGTGCTACAGCGATGAGGACATGAAACATATTTTGTGTTGGTGGAGTATTTCCTGTTTTAAAGATGTCCCGAGGAACACACGCAGCCTGGGAAACACCAGATTAACCTCTTATTGCTGTAGGATCATATTTCATCATTACAGATCATAAAGCGTCAATATTCAGATCCTTTACAACAGAGTTCTCTTAAAGGAGTCATTAATTCTGGACCGATATTTGAACTCAGCAGGCAGACAAATCTCAGATGCCATAAAGGCCATAAAGGGGGCGTGTCTTGTCACAAAGGGGGCGTGTCTTGTCAGCTGTGAGACTGCAGACAGATCCATCTCAAACACACCTCTGTTCAGTGCGCCATCAGAAGCACCGCCCAAAATCCAATGATACTGTCGTTGCCATGGTAATGCGCAACCCCCCCCCCCCCTAAAATTATTAATTTAAGTTTAAGTTACTTAGAGTTAGTGATGCATTATTAATATTAAGTTCATGATACGTAATGTGATATATAATGTCAGATAAATTAACATTAATTTAAAGGTTCTCCCAAAAGACCCTGAAGAGACACACAAAGAGGAATAAATGAAGAAAACCAGATATTCTTCCTGATTCAGTGTGATTTATCACAAGATCAGTGTTATCGTAGTAGTAGTTTCGTCGCATCGCGCCACAAATCAAACCCAAGGAAAATGGCGCCTATAAACGGCCAAGGATTTTAATGCAACACGCAAAGAAGCAGAAATAAAGAAGTGAGGCTCTTCTCCCTGAGCAGCACCGCTTAAAGAGATCTTTTATAGCCGGAGGTAAAGCAGCTGCTCACACTGACCTACTTTTAATGATTCAGCCGTCTGTTGTTAAAAGAAAAAATTCCCCTGAATCTCCCACTGACATCTTTTATCTTAAAAACAAACAGACTCAGCGTGAAAAACTTGATAATGGTTTTAATTACAAAGATTTAACATTTGATCAAAATTCGATCAATACAACAAACGAGAGGCGGCTCTGATCCGATCTGGCACTTGTAAAACAACAGGTAATAAGTAAGAGCACAGTAATGTGAGATAATAGCACTTTGTGCTTCTATGCAATATAATTGTTTAATATTGATGAGCTGTAGAAACACACACAAACACACACCTTTGGTCGTCTCACTTTCTCTCACAAGGAAAGTTCCTCTCCTGTTCTGGATGTTCAGCAGCAGCCGCTCAGAATCACGCCGCGTTATTTTACCAAAAAACCACCTATGAGAGAGTGTCAGCGTTATTTAGAGCGGGTTTTGATGTGGCTGTTGGCAAGTGATCGGGAGAACAGAAACAGTCATGCTATGTAGTGTGGACAATATCGCAAAATTAATGTACAAGGCAAGAAAGTTGCTTCTGGAAAGTTCTTAAGATTTTAAATTATGGTTGTTTTCTTATACTTTTAATTTTGCCCTTTTTTGACGCCACAAAACCTTGATATTGTTGTTCATCAATCTTCATCCTCAACATGTTCATTAGAGGCCAAATAAGTGAATATTTAAATACCAAACCATTCAAACACATCGATGCAAACCATGTAAACATGGTAACTATATTAATTTAGACACCTAACAAACATTAACTGAAAATAACACAGAAATTCCTGCAGCTTTCAGTTAAGCCGCAGTACTGATATTTACTCTTCGGCTTGGATGGAGTCCGACGGTGCGACGTAATTGCTCGGGATGTAGCCGGTCTTCCCCGTGGTCAAAGAACTCGCCAGCCACCAGTCTCCTTCCCTGAAACACACACCAATCAGCACATTCACATCACCAACAACCAGACATAAACCAACAAACACCAGGAATGAATAAACAACGTATCCAAGAGCATCCTGAGAGCGAGACACGTGACCCAGGTTTACGCCATGAAGGAACTGTGGCTAATGAAATGTAAAAAGAAGTTTTATTCCTAGCTTTGAAATATTTATCATTCAGCCATCTTCAAATAATACGATTAAACCTGAAAAACAATGACTGACAATTCCTTGAGATTGCAATAACGCATTAAATTATTTTTCTGGCAATCTCTGCACATTTTTATTTAACCTAAACCTGATATTTTCTTATTCCAGTGATAAGAAAATATAAAATATAAATATAAATAAAAAATAAAAAAATATAAAATATAAAGATAAATATAAAATATAATTTTCTATTATACAAAAAATAGAATTGTTTTTTCTAAAAAGAAGCAAAATTATCTTCCAAAAAAATGAGACAATATCAATCGTAAAACTTAAAGAAACTACTACTTACTAAGGACTAATTTTATATTTATTTATTTATTTAATCAAACACACAATTTCGAACCCATTCTGCACAATCTTTACTTTAAATCCTTTGCACGGTACGATCAAGTCAACACATACATGCTTTAATTCCATTCATTCAATTTATGTTAAAAACCTTTGGCAGTATTGGTAAAAAAAAAAAAAAAAAAAATTCTGATTCCTTTTACCCCCATTTTCCAGATTTTCTATATTAAATTTGCATTCCTTATTTTGCTTTAAAAAAAAGAATAAAACCTGGAGAAAAAAAAAAAAAGTACAGGTAAGAGAAAGACCACTTTGAAAACAGAATATTCATTCATTATTCTCAAACTTTTTATATTTTTTTCACCAGATTCGGAATTGGGAACCTCAATATTTTACACTTTTCTTTAATAAAGAATGCTGCTAATAAAAACCCTACACAACATTCAACACAAGTCCTATCGACCAGGAGCCTCATACACTTCATAGCCACACTGCGGAAAGAATTACGTGATATAAAGAAGAGTTACTGACCTGTAGTTGTACTTTCTCCTAATTTAACCCATGAAGCATTGGGGGGAAAAGGACAAACACGGATATAAAACATAATCCGTTACAATACATGAGAAACGCTAGCTATAATACACATTCTTTTTATTTCAATTGATATGTAATGGACTCCAAATCCTCAAAAAGAAAGAAAGAAAGAAATGCATACACAAATGTCCTCATTATCCATTGCCTATTGTCTTATTGTGTAACGTCTCAGTTTGTCAGGAAATGTGCGAGTGTCGCATTAATATTCCCGAGATAAGTGAATGCCACTCGGTGTAACGCTGCATGAGGACATTGCGTGATGTGTTAAAGCTAGTGCAGCTCACTGAAGGATGGACACCAGTAGAAATACAGCACAAAATATATCCATCATAATAAAAAAAAAAAAAGACAAATTAGCCTAGTGACAAGCCTGTTTGATATTATTCATGCAAAATAAAGAGTTGATATAAAATTTTTTAATAAAATTAGCCTAAACATAGAACTTTGGCCATTAGAAATGATTATATATGTAGTAATTGTTTGCATCGGACAAATTGAGACACCTCTTATAATTACATAATTATACATAATTAAAGTGGGGATTGTATTACACAAACTAGCATCACATGACCAAAATCTTTGTTGCACTCAAAAGAATGTATGACATACAAAATTTACCCAAATATAACTTTTACTGATATGTTTCCAAAAGTCTTGAACCACTGAACTTGTGAATGTGAATATATTACGCTACGTTTTTCTGATAATGTTACTCCATGCTATATCCTGGCTTAACACTTTTTCACTTTTTTATAAATCCATTTTTGGATTTTTCACAGCAACAGAATATATTTTATCCAGCAGTTTTATTGTTATATGACTTTTTTAAACGTTAAATTAATTATTTTTAATCAATATAAAAATATTTTAATGTTGAAGTATTCTTTGCCAGCACTTTATCAAATACTGTTAGTTTTGTTATGTGTATATTTTTTCCATATAGTCCAATAAATCAGTTCGAACAATAAACAGCACAATTTAGCCTGTTTTATAACTTCATCACTAACTCTACATCTGATTCAGGAGGTAGGCAAAATCTTTGGGTAGAATTTCTACTCCTGAATAAGTCAAATTTCAAATTTCATAACTCCGCCCACTGGGTAAAAGATCTGGACCTTTTTGAGCAAATTGTTACTTTAAAAAAATACTGTACTAAAAATGTAAAACTACAAAAATAAAAAATAAAAGCTTAGGCAAATAGAATAAAAATCTGAGAAATGAAAAGTTCATTCGCATGCCTAGGGTACACCTCTGACATTACACAAGGCTGTTAAAGTAACTTACTACAAACTTCTGAAGCCTAAATTCATTGTACACATATAAAACTTCTATGTTGTACTTTGCAATCGGGGCTGGAAATTAGCAGCACTTAGCAGTATAATACATATACGGCAAAATCATAATCCTGCATTATTTTAAATCTTCTTCACAATAAAATATGTATCAATAGTTGCTTTTGCTGAGGTGCGTTTTAAATGTACATAAAAATTTTAACATTTAATTAGAAGCAATGAAACATCACAAAACCTACAATACTTTTATACTACGATATAATATATAGCATACCGTTCAAATGTATATTCATTTGTGTTTGGCTAACAGCATTAAACAGTCAGGATGAAGAGAGAAAGATATTCATACAATGTAAATATATCAATGAGGAACAGCGGTGAAATTAAACGACAGGTACAATGATGGATCATAACATCCAATTAGTTACTTGTTACAGTGATTAGCAATGATTCATGAAAGCGCCGACACCTCACAAAACCTACAATATTCAGAAACGTAAAAGACGATATTAGAACATTGTGATATTTTCTGGCCCTGACCCAAAATAGTAATAACCCCAAAACCCAATTTCTCTGGTCAGCATCTCTTCTATCAGAACGAGCACACTGTGTGTTTTTAATACCTAATAATACTATAATGGTGCCATAATATGCGTACAGATACTGAGTAGGGAAGACATTAATTAGTGCTTATTTCCACACTGAATCATATATTTCTGTCGCTGGAACCAAGCTGATGACTCACAGTCTGAGATGGAATCTGTCTGGGTGCTGACGAGCACGACATTCACTTCCCATCTCCATGACGTATCATCAAGGACTCAAGGGAGGGAACAACGAGAGCTGATAATGAACGACCTCCGAACTGCTTTAAACACGGTTCGAGCTGCTGTAATTTCATGTTCTGTTATGATGCGTTTCAGAAAAGTGCTTCATCACGTATGGTGTAAACCGTGTTTGAGAAGACTCACATGACGAGACTTACGTGTTATTGAGGATCTGCAGCCTCTCGCCCTTCTTAAAGGTAAGATCCGCAGACGTCCGTGATTCGTAGTCGTATAGAGCCACAAACGTGGTGACACCAGCTGTGAGCGAGAGGGAAGTCTGGTTAAAGCTGTGGGATCAGGAGGGGGTGCGAGCGCTCAAGTGCAGATCAGTATCAGTGAGACGCTGGCACTTTTCTAAAGCTCTGCTGAACAGGTGTGAAAAGCCATTTGTTTGGCAAATGCTTGAACAAATGCTCCCTGCTAAAGATTACTCCCCTCCCACCACAGAAACACACACGCACACAGCTCCGAGGCGTATCTATTAAAAACTGATTCACGACTATGACCATTATTTAAATGGAAATTGAATCAATAACTGGTCAAAGGAAACTGAATTCTGGAAATGCACAAATCCTGCCTGCCTGCCAAATACACTTGTGCTGTCACAGTTTCAATCAAATAACTTCAAAAGAATTAGCATTACAAGCACCACGATATTAATTCGATCCTTATCCCCACCTTGCTCCTGAACCAGTGCTCCCTTCTTCTTACTTGACCACATCTCTCACATTGTTCTGCGACCAATGTCCTTGAGTCATTACCCAATCTGTGTCCCCAATCCTGTTACTCAGCCTGTGTTTCTAGTGTTGTTGAATGATCTGCAGCCCCAACAATGTTCCTCAACCACTGTCCCCTGTGTCAATTCCCAGTCAATGTCTCTGGTGTTACTGCATTCCCCCGTCTTACCTGACCAGCATTCTCTGTATCACTGTTCAATTTGTGCCCCACCCACATTATTCCTCCACCAATGTTCCCCTCGTCATTGCACGAACTGTTTTCCAAGCATCATTCGTTTACCCGCGTACCCAGCATCATTGCCTAGTGTGGACCTCCCTCCCTGATACTTGCCCAGTGCCACTGCCTGAAATGCCACCCCACGTCTTTCCTTGAGCAGTGTCCCCGCTGATGCTGCCTGATCTGTAGTCGTCCCCCCCCACTTCCCCACCCGTCCTGCATCATTGCTTGATCTGCATTCCCCATCCTGTTACACCGCCAATGTTGTTGCTCAATCCACAGTCCCTCGTCTTCCGTGGGAAACACCCCCAGTGTTTTTGCCTATATAGACTATATCTATATATCTATTTTCCCTCACCTTACTCAAGCAGTGTCCCCACTGATGCTGATCCACAGTCACTCGTATTACTTGATGAGTGTCCCCAGTGATGTTGTCCGATCTACATTCCATCCTCTGTGTCCTCTGTGATGGATACTTAACCCGTGTCCCCTCTGTAACTACACTGCTGCCCCAGTATTGTTTCCTGATTGACATCATAATGTTCATATTTACATTCCAGCATCATTATCAAATTGGTATAGTTGGTTTCTTTGGCTGATTATCACTGCCCTCTGAGTAATCACCCTACTTCATTGTACATGTTCACCTGTGTGTACATGACTTTTACTTTTGGTAAATGCATAAATGTTTAGGGCAGTGGGTGTTGACAAATCTTCTGTATTCGGGTGTGTTTCTGCAGTGCTGGAAAAGAATTTATGCTACTTGCTATGTTTATCAGGGACTTTTTTCGTACTGTGTACTTTTTCCCCCAGATATGTTTACTTTAAAAGCATAAATAACAACAAAAATACATCCTATTTAACATAGATACTGTTACAAAATTAAAAATTAATTTCAAGTTTCTATACTGACCAAAAGCTTTCATTTCCACTTTCTGTCATCATAAACCAAACTCAGCCACGTGCAATACCTCTTATGGGTGATGCGATGCTTGCCATGTGATCTGCACCACCAAAAAGTTGATGTTCTGCACTGTTTGTGTGGTAAGTGTTGCTCCTCCTGCTGGTCCCTGCTGCAGGGCTCCGATTTGGCGTTTGGGTCTGAGGCCCAGAATTGAAATGGTGTCCACTGGTAGAGCCCATACCAATGGTCCCATCCAGACTCAGAGATCTCTGGCCTGGGTCTTTTGGCTTGCTCTTAGTTGCCCCCATTGGAAGGCCTGAGAAAAATAAAGGAAGGAAATGATGAGGAACATCTAGTGTGTTTGGAAACTCTGAATTCAGTTGTGGTGCAAATATTATTAGCAACAAAATGAGAAATTCAGTCATACAGCAGACGCTGCAGTTTTAGTCTACTGTGTTTGTGGTCTGTCATGCAATCTAGACATGTAGGACAAAAGCAGAGACATGTTGAATCTTGATAACTTGACACCATCTAGTGCTTTTTCAGATTCAGCTGAAACTTGGACTGGAAAAATGCGGTCCTATGTGTAACGAATAGATTGCCGAATATGCATCAAGCACAACTAGACGAGAAGTTCCAAATAATATCAGAACATCCCATGACCTGCTCATTAGGAGTCAGTGATTTCTGTCAAATTAATTGAACTGCTATAGAAAACATTACGCTTCAATTTTTTAATATTACGATTATAAATGCAAAGCTCTACAATTCAGTTGCCTGCATCAATCCTTTATTTATGACCGTCAAGTTACTATAAATATTTATTTACTAACTTATTTGTTGCCACATAAAAGCAAAGTTCAACACCATGTTTCTAAACATTGTGTCTGATTTTTTTTAAAGCAAGCATAGAGAAGTTTTTGTTCTTAAACTTATATACAGGTCTGCAGGTTAGAGGAAAAAAATGGTGATGGAAAGAAAGAAAATAACACCGCCTTCTATAAGAAATGTGGACAAACTGGAATTAACCACACCTTAACTAACAGTCCGAAAAAAAGGTGGAAGAGAAAGACTTCACACACCTTTAAACTACTGCTTCTGAATAGAAACAATAAAGAAAATGCTACACTGTTGAAACAATCAAAACTGTCTGACAAAATATTGAAGAATTGTTTTGCTATTCCTTTAATAAATCTTTGCTGAGATCTTTTTAAATGAGAAAAGTGTTTCACAATTTTTGGGACAGCAAAGGAAATACTAACACACATACAGCACAAGGTACGCTGCCTAGACACGGCGAGTGAAGCAGACTTTTTCGGAATGCAGAATACACACCCCAACAAGTCCTGACTCTTCCACCACACACCCTACAGGGAGCCAACGGAGGCCTTGTGGTGGGTGTTGCCACCACCATTTGTTGTAATATGACTAAACCAGTATTGCTCAAAAGGCTGAAATCCAATTCAACCACTTAAATGCAACTAGCGGACTTCTAAAACAATGCCCTAAAAAAACTTCAGTCTGTAGAATGAACACTGTAAAGAATTCCTATAATTTCTATCCTGAAATACAGAGTGAAAACCAGTATACACTGTGAATGTGGGAATTCTAAGAAGCAAATCTTATATTACGACTACTGTAATAAAGCAGTCGTAATAATACAACATTTGTAACTTTACAGTAAAACTAGTTGCTAAAACATTTACCTAAAGCAGCAAAGGAAGCTCACGTGGCAATTTTTTAAATTTTACATTACTTTATCAACCCAAGTTAATTTAAATCAAGTAATTAATTACTATAGAGAAGAAGGGTACATGCAACATGGTTTAACTAAGGGTAAAAATTCTAACACCAGTAGGTAGCTAACCTTTCTAGTTAACATTATATTCTAAATAGATATCCCATATAGCTTGCTTACTTCTTTTTTCTGTAACATTCAGGAATGAAGAGTTCAGTTCTCAACTTTCATTTTTAGCAATTTCTTATTGTGTAACCTTTCCTTGTAGCAGTTTCTTATAGCGTACTTTTTCCTCTTAAATACAAATATTTGCAATGAAGTAGTTAAAACAGAAAGTGATCTTTATAATAATATACTGTTATCAACATATAGTCCTTTAAAAATAGATTACAATGTGCCACTACTGCAACAAGCAATATACTAAGAATACTGTAAATATTAATTATGCTAGCTGTATGCAACTATGCTGACAGAAAGTTATATTTATAAGGTCATTTTACACAGGATAGACAAATATTACAATATGGATAGGTCACTAGATTACATGACTAATCTGAGAAGTCAAATATAGATAGGAACTGAAAATGCAAGTCAATGGTTTTACTTATAAAAAGAGATCTTCTTACTGAGATCCAGATATCTGCTGTTTGAGAAAGATCGGATTAGAATTTATACGTTGGTTTAAATTCCCAATTTTCCCCCCCAAATTGGTCACCTGCCAAGTCTCACTCTCCAGCCAGCTCTCCTCAATTACATGACAGCTACCAACTGGGGAGGATGAAGGTAAAGCCAGGCACCAAAACTACTGCTCATTCTGCGTCACATGGCAGTGGAACACCCACGGAACAAAGCTCCATCTACACTTTTCTGCATAAATGAGAGCTTGGCTAGTGCTGCTCCGATATACAGGTGTGAATACGCCGCTCCCACAAAGACAGCATGAACAATTTTGCTCTTGAATATAATTCTCTAAATAACTAGCTCCATGTTTCCCAAAATATTCCTGTTTTAACAATAAACAAAAGTAAAAACTGTAAACTCTAAACAACTGGACAGTACTTGGGTACTTTTTCATGCCTCAGCAGTTTGCTAACCTATGCTAATCTATGTTAGTGGTGCTCAGAGGCAGCACTACTGAGCCCATCTTTAGTTAACCTGTCTGATTAAGTGGAGTCTTGGGTCATTATTAATAAAATTATTTCTAAATGCTTCTTGTGCTTATGCAACATCCTTTTCAGTGACCTGTGAATGCAAACACTGGTCTTGATTTGAAATCCAAGCTCTCATGGTTTATCTCCTTGGCAATTTCCAAAACAATAGAGCTGCACTGAAAACATGATAAAGTGTGTCATACTTACGCTTAGTGGCTTTTACAAGACACTGAACAACAAAGGTGAGGTGTCCGTGAGCGTGAATGACTAACCTTTTCATGGTTTCATTAACAGTTTCTTAATCTTTTCAAGTAAGATTAAAAATGCTGATTTGAAAATTCATGATTGTTTATTTTTATTTCATCATCATTTTATGGTTTAAGCACTTTGTAAAGCTATAAACAGTTACATACAATAATAATAATAATAATAGTTAACTGGAAAGGCTTCCTAGTTTTGCTCATTATTATTCAGATTCAATTGGGTATTAACAAAAGAAGTGGTGAAATACGTAAACTTTTCAGTGACTACGTGGTGACCATTTTTTTTTTAATCAAACAATTATTAAGATCCTTTATTTTTTTAATTAATATAAATAAATTCTGAAAAAATTTCATCCACTGTAATTTATTTTCTGCATGGCACTGCGCAACTTTCCCTTCAAGATCTGATAAAACGTACTGATTATCTATCTTCCCCGAAAGTAACCTTCTTCCTCATCAGTACAGTCTTTATAAGACTTGTCCGGTGTTCAGTTTCATTATGGGAAGTATTTGGCTTCTCCTGGCTAGGAAGTGGTCCAAAGCAGAGATGACAGAAATGCAAAAATGGTGTCATCATGCATGGTCTAATCTGTTCAGGAAGAGAACATGCCCGGTGCAGAGGACGGTCTGACGGATGAAGACATGGTGAGCGAACATGTTTTAAAGACAAGCGCGCACACACACACACACGTGCACACACTTAAAGCTAGGCCTAGTAAAAATGAAACATGATTGGATGAATGACTAGTAAAAAGTCCCTATGAAAAATGTGACTGACCTTTCCAAAACCCCAGGTGTCTTAAGACAGCAATGTGACATACTAGTCATCAGTGTGTGAGTGTGTGTGTGTGTGTGTGTGTGTGTGTGTGTGGTGTCGGTGGCAAGGAGACGTAAACAAACCCAGACATCAAAAAACAACCCCACGAATACAGTATTTTCAATTGTATAGACAATATCATTATAATATGTTTTTAAATGTATGACCAGTGTTTGGAACGTTATACAGCGTTATGTAGCTAGAACTCATTCTCACTGTGAACACAGACACCACTGCGTTGACAAATCTGCTTTAGAAGCGTGCGATAGGTTTTAAAAAAAAGCACCAGGTCCCCACTGGCTGTTGGGTTTTCGGGGTCCCCACTTCGCCTCCAACCGGTGTGCGTGTGCGTGTGTGAGTGAGTGATAAAGCGAAATGTCCAAATGCTTACTCACCTCAACGACTTGATGGTTTCTTCCTAAATCAGAGAGACGCACTGGCTGTCATTAAAGACGGTTTTGGCTCCGTGAAGAGTTTTACAGATCAGATAAAATCTGCTTTAAAAAAAATCGGCGTTAAATCCCGGTCGCTGTTAGGAGGTCATGAGTGGAAGCGACACACAGACACACACACACACACACACACACACACACACACACTGAGCTCTCTCTCTTTCTGTCTCTCTCTCTCTCTCACACACGCACACAACCACACTCACACTCACACAGCGCTCACACTCACACACACCTTATCGCACCCACATCATTTCAAAATGAATAAAAAGACCCATTAAACACACTGAATGTAATGTAGCAGCTCACTGATCCGCATCACCAACGGCACGAGCGCTACTGCGACTGAAACGAAAACGGGATTTGCTTTGCGTGGCCGGACTTCGGTTTTGTGAATCGGCAGCGACGTAAGTACCCATAAACGTACAAAGCTATTGGTGCGCGCTCCCGACGATGCGCACATGCGCGCCGCCTTGTGTGTTGCGTGTCACGCGCACGTAACAGCACGTGATAAACGCAGGTTCTGTCTTATTGTTGTGTTTTGTTGGTCATGTATGTCATGTTTCATGTACAGTGCAAAACTTACAAAGAACGTGTTTACTAAATATAGCCTACTTACTAGCCGTGATTTATCGTAACATTATTTAATGTTTATTTAAAAAAATATTAATCACTAAGTACTTCTTCCTGATCAGCAGAGAATTATAACCTATATGGACTGTTTATTACTTACAGATGTACAAACTGATATAATTTTAACTAAAATATGTTGTAACATATACATGTGTCCATTTTTGTCACCTTAAAAAAACACAAAAATAGAAGGAAAAAAGAAAAGGAAATGATGGAATAAATATCTTTGTTTTCTTCATTTCAAGTATACAAATTTATTTGTAGTCTATATTTTCCACAATAGCACTGTAAAGACAAAATATACATTTGTTAAAACTGTCATCCTGTCACAAACAGCTGTAACATTTATTTGTTAGGATACACAACAATTTGTTACCAAAAATAGGTATTGTTCAGAAACATTTTTTAAAAGTCATCGCTAGTGTATGAGTCCCTACGCTACTGTTTGTGTTGCTCAGGACAGCTGATTTTATTTCAGCTGCATCTCAGATCCCATGCTTTGTTTCCGTGTGGTGTAAGTAGTGTGTTCACAGTGTCATTTTTATTTGAGTGAAGCATTAGTGTCTGATTTGAGATGTTTCAGCCCTATAGTGAAGATTATAGTATGTAGTGCAAAAGTAGTGTATAGTACATAGGCTACACTTTCAGACAAACAAAAAGATTATAAAACAGAAAATCAAAATAATGAAAGCAAATGGAAAATAAATTAGTATCAAGTATTGAATGTACTACTGTTCTATTTTGATATCTAGTTTAATTCTTAGATTTGCTTTCATTTTTTATTTACTAATTGCATTATTGAATTATAAAGTAGCTTTTATTTCATATCTTTGAGTCATTTCAGTAAACATTTACATATAAACATTGTGTATGAATCTAATTACTGGGAAAAATGCAGAATACACTGAGCAACAGATTTCTCTGCAATCAGGTAATTATATTTTTTATGAGTTAGATGCTGAGATGCTTAAGCTATGAGTCATATTGTCCACCTAAAGAGTATAATCTACCATTTGAAGTGGTTATGTCACACCTATTTACAACTGTGTGTTTAGACATTTGAATTTGAGAACAGCGCATCCTAGTGTCTGGTGGATTCATTACATGATGTTATTTTCTGTTTATACAGATATTTATACATATATATCACAAATAAACCAATTTCATGTGTATAAAATATAAAAACAACAAATTTGAATAGTGAAGTTTGTTAGCTAAATAGCAGCATCTGTACATAACACACTTTAATCATCTCAATAATGCATCTTTAATTATCTTCTGATAACATATGCATAATTTTGGCTGTAAATTTGTGTGTATTGTATAATGCAACATTTATAAGCACATATGATTATACTTCTAATCTAACTGTACATAATTACCATTAAACATAGTGTAGGGTAAAAAAGTTTTCTGAATGATGCATTCCTATCTTAGAATCTGAACCAGTCCATTTTTTTCTTTTATGATCCTCCGTCTGATTGACTGGTGTTATTTTCAGCCATATTGTTTGCCTTCCCTCCATTTCCTATACCTTCAATTCGATTAGCATGTTGATCTGTTCCTTGATTGACAACAATGTCTTGTGGCAAATGGCTCAAAATGAGGTTAATCAGCTTGCTGCGGAAGCTCCTGCTTAGAAAACTGTAGAGGATGGGATTGGCCAAGCAGTGGAGTAATGCGACTGTTCTTACCACAGCGTAGGAGTAAAAGAGCTGCTTGAGTGAGTTGCAGTCAAATAACCCGGGTTGGGCCAGATCCACCAAAATGAGGAGCATGGTCAGCTGAAATGGTAGCCAGCAAATTATAAAAACTGAGGAATAAACATGCAGGAACCAAATGTCATCAATGTTACGGATCTGAACTTCAGGAGACAATCTCACTGCTCGGGCTGTTAGCATGTTAAAAGTCACCATAATCACAGAAGGTATTAAGTATTGCACCAAAAACTGGATAATAACAAGAGAACTGAACCACGTCTGGTAGTCATGTTCAGGCACCAAGTAACATCCCGGTTCACTCAATCCTAAAACTCGAACATGTGCCGTTTCTAATGAGCCAAGAAACAATGCAAAAATCCAGAGGGCCACACAAATTATGTTCCTCTTGCGTTTTTCTGACGTGGGAGGTCTTTTCGGTGCTGTTCCATGTACCAGTGACTGATAGCGCTCGACAGATATATACACTAAGAAAAATGAGCTAGCATGGATGTTAACCACAATGATAAAATTTGAAAAGCGGCACAGAAAATCACCCCAAACCCAAACATGATCCAAAGCAACTTCGAGCATAGAAATGGGTAAGATGAGCATCAGCATGGTGTCAGCCACGCCCATGTTGAGGATGCAGAATATCACCGTGTTACGTGTACGGCGTCTCTGCCAGTTTACCCAGACGACCGTCAAATTCATGATCAATCCCACGATGAATATGAACAGGTGGAGCAGGAAGAGTCCGATACACCGAGACACCAAATCCACCTTGACGGTGCAGTGGTCAAGGAACCAGTCCGTCTCGTTGTCCATCTGTCCAAACACAAAATCTCAAAACACGTTAGACGAACTGCAGAAGCTCCAACACATTCAAAAAATATATCTCAATCAAACCTCATATTTAGTTGTCACTGACAGAAATCACTTACTGTGTGTTATTTTATTACTTTATCAAATATTTTATTTGTAGCGTACATTTTTATGCATATTTGCAGTCAACATTATTTACCTTTAATTATCTTTATTTTTCATTTTTGCAAAGTAACCTTGTTTATTTACATTATCTCCTTCAACACTCAGTGGCAGGGTAAATGTTATTATCCACACAAACAAATGACTTTTTATTGGTAGACACATTGATCAGCCATAACATTAAAACCACTGACAGGTGAAGTGAATAACATTGATCATCTTATTAAAATGGCACCTTCCAAGGGGTGAGATACTGTATAATATGCAGAAAGTAAACAGCTAGTTTTCAAAGTTGATGTGTTGGAAGCAGGAAAAACGGACAAGCGTGAGGATCTCAGTGACTTTTACAAGGACCAAATTGTGATGGACGACTAGACGACTGGGTCAGAGCATCTCCAATACAGCAGGTCTTGTGGGGTGTTCCCACTGTGCAGGGGTTAGTACCTACCAAAAGCAGTCCAAGAAAAGATGTTTCTTTGACACCTACTGCTTACCTATTGTTGCATTGTTACAACATTGTTGCAGACCAAGTACATTGGTTCACTGCAGTTCATGGTAACAGTTTTCACTAAAGCAAACTCAAAAATTATTCAGGAATGGTTGAGGTACATAACAAGGTGTTGACTTGGCCTCCAAATTCCCCAGATCTCAATTTATGGGACGTGCTGGACAAGCAGGTCCAATCCATAGAGGCCCCATCTCACAATTTACAGGACTTAAAGGATCTGCTGCCAATGTCTTGATGCCAGATACCACAGCACAGCTTCAGAGGTCTTCTGGGGTCCAGGCCTCAATGCTTCATAGCTGTTTGATGGCAAAATACGTCCGGATGCTCTTTGTGGATTACAGCTCAGCTTTTAATACAATCATTCCTGACATTCTCATCACCAAACTGGT
>JAQQZR010000016.1:1332130-1368536 GCA_030068235.1 Notoglanidium macrostoma | reverse complement strand
GTGTGTGTGTGTGTGTGTGTGTGTGTGTGTGTGTGTGTGTGTGTGTGTGTGTGTGTGTGTGTGAGTGAGTGTGTGAGTGTGTGAGTGTGTGTTACTTGTTGAACAGGTGGTAGTTCACTTTGATCTTGCTGTTGGCTTTAAAGTCATCGGGCAGCAGCATCACCGGTGCAGGAACATGAACCATATCACTGACCTGCACATCAGAAACAACAGGGTAGTGTGAGGAAATAGAGTTACTGTTACTGTCATTGTTACTGTAACTGTAACTTATTGTTACTGTTATTTTTACTGTAACTGTTATTATTATTGTTACTGTAACTGTTACAGTTATTGTTGCTGTTAGTTACTGTTACTGTTATTGTTACTATTATTGTTACTGTAACTGTTACTGTTATTGTTACTGTAACTATTATTGTTACTGTAACTGTTACTGTTATTGTTACTGTAACTGTTACTGCTATTGTTGCTGTTAGTTACTGTTACTGTTTCTGTTACTATTATTGTTACTGTAACTGTTACTGTTATTGTCACTGTAACTATTATTGTTACTGTACCTGTTATTGTTACTGTAACTGTTACTGTAACTGTTATTGTTACTATTATTGTTACTGTAACTGTTACTGTAACTATTATTGTTACTGTACCTGTTATTGTTACTGTAATTGTTACTGCAACTGTTATTGTTACTGTTATTGTTACTGTAACTGTTACTGGTATTGTTACTGTAACTATTATTGTTACTGTACCTGTTATTGTTACTGTTATTGTTACTGTAACTGTTATTGTTACTGTTATTGTTACTGTAACTGTTACTGGTATTGTTACTCGTTCTCTCACCAGCCTCTCTTTTTCTCCCAGGTTAAGTAGACAAAAACACCCAGCTTATTACATTACTGAGAAACCACAAAGCATACAATAACAGTCCTGGTGTTTGATAATGTGAGTGTTAATGGTGTTGAGATGATGTACCGTGTGATTGATGCCCCACATGAAGACACTCAGCACAGGATCGCTGGCCCTGAACACCTCCACCTTTTGATGGACAAAGTGTTTCTTTTTGCTCTTGGTGCGGCGTAGTTTAGACGGTGGGGGGTTCGGGGTCGAGCCTAATTTTGGGGATGCCATTGCTATTGAACAAAGTTGCAGTGTTCCAGACCCAGTGTTACAGATGTAACTGCCACAGTGTAACAGGCACAGTGTTACAGATGTAGTGGTTCAGATGCGGTGTTCCAGAGACAGTGTTGCAGATGCAGTGTAACAGATATAGCTTAATGGATGTGGTGTTACAGACGCAGTGTTACAAATGCATTGCAAGAGACATGGTGTAACAGATGCAGTGTAACATACGTGATGGAACAGCTGAAGTGTAACAGAAGCTCCAGTCCCCAGCTCTCAGGGATAATCCTGCTTTAATAGGCTCATCATCCAGACTTCACTCCCCGAAGGCATGTGTAGTGAAAATGAGATGCGACCCGACGCTTTGTTCTCTCCACAGGTGTGTGTTTTCTCCTGATGACTCCTCCTCTGGTCTGAAACCTCAGTGCCGATATAAAATCATTTCAGGTGAAGGTGAAGAACAAATAGAACAATGATACAAAAGCACAAGTGTGTAAACGATCGTGTGAGTGTGTGTGCATGTGTGAGTGTGTGAGTGTGTTAGGTTCCTGCTGCAGTGTGTCGGTGGAGCCTCAAAGGAACATGCTAATGGTCATTTGATCCTCATGTGACTCTCCCTCTCCCAATCTTTCCCTCCCTCTCTCTCCCTCTCCCAATCTTTCCCTCCCTCTCTCTCTCTCTCTCCCAATCTTTCACCCCCCCTCTCTCTGTCTCTCTCTCTCCTACACTCTATGTCTTTATTTGTTATTGTCTCTGTCAATCTCTCCCTCATTCTTTCTCTCACTTTCATTATCTCTTTCTCTGTCTCTCTCTGTCTCACTTGCTCTCTCTCTCTAAGTCTCTCGCTCTGTCTCCTTCACTTGTTCCTTCTCTCTCATCTCTTTACCCTCTGCTTATCCCTTTGTTTTCTCTTTCTATTCTCCCACCCTCTTTCTTTCTTCTCCCCATTTTATTATTTCTCTGCCTTCTTTCTCCGATTGTCTTTTCTCCCCCCTCCCCCCACTGTCCTTCTCTCATTTCTCTTGCTCTTTCTTCTTATCTTTCTTTAAAAGACTACTTTTTCATTAAGATGGTTTAGTTAGATGTTCTCCTGACAGGTCCTAATACGAAGAAATAAATGATGACGTATGAGACATCGCTTCACGGCTCAGGCCCAAACAGCACAGAACACGCTTTAATTCTCATTGCAACACTTTATTTACATTTGTTACAAAGATTTTAAATACAAAGAAAACATAACGACATGTTGAATCTTACAGGTTTATGAGCCGTGACAAAATTGAGCCCTAAAACCCTGCAAATTTCATGATAAATAATAACAAATAAAAAAAGAAAGAGTTCAATAAATAAATGTGTTGATTTTAATTTACCAATACATATTTTAATAAAATAGGCCATATGTTTCGTCTCATATGGAAACGGTCGAGTAATAGCTCATTGCATATATTACTGGAAGATGTGTGATGAGAGGTGTTCAGTTGTACTAAATGTTACTTTAAGTTAATAATGATAACGGTAATAATAATAATAATAGACTAAAATACATAAGTGAGATAGATTAATATACATTAGTAAAATAGAAGGAGAAAAAAATTAGGTAAAAAGTAAAAAAAAGTAAAATAAAAATTTGAGTTGAGACTGGACTGCGATTGTAATTATTTTAACACTGTAAATGCTAATTAAATGCATTAGATGTTAAGTCGGCACTGTATATTATTTTAAATAAAAGGTTTTAATTCAGCAGAAGTTAGATAAATATTGTGTGAATTGTTTCAGCGATTTGGGTGTTAATTGGTGTTTAAGTGTTGAATTAATTAATGCCTTCAGTCCTGGGGTCCAGATAGACATGATGAATATAATTAAACCTAAACACACACACACACACACACACACACACACACACACACACACACACACACACACACTTACTGAGTAGATACTAATATAAAAAACATGTGTAATGATAATTCAACACTGTACAAATGAATAACCTTAAATAAATCCTTTCATACCATTGATAGGAGAATGTGAGAGTTATATGAAATATGTAATTACAATATGAAGGTGTAATTGTAGTGAGTTGTGTAAAGGTCAAGGCCACTAGGGGGCGATACAGGATCTAGTAATCGTATAACACATTCAGTGCACTGCATTGCACATCGCCGTCTCTTCATGTTTCACTATTATGGAATAATATGAATAATAATAATGAATAATTTCATAAATCATAACTTCTTTTGAATAAGAGATTTTTCCGCACTCAGGCGCTGCACGTGACTGCACCGTCTCTGCCTCGGGACGGGAGTTTGTTTCCCTTCTCGTCCACACACCAGCACTGACCACGCTGCATCCCGCGAGACGACATGCACTGAGGCGCGGGACAGACAAGAAGAAAACACACATCAGCTAACAGAAATGACCATTTAACCTTCAAACAGACTTTAACAACTGGTTCCGCAACTACGTCTTCATCGTCTGATAAAAAGGCAGCAGAGGGACGGATGAGAGAGGAACAACTGAGTCATTATGAGGTTTTAGTCCTTCTGTAACATGAGAAATCCTCCCACTGATGAACACTGCAACGTGTCTCAGGAGTTTAAGTGGATTTGTTATTGCTTTTCTTCTTTTCTGAAGGAAATACGCGGCATGTGAAGGGAAACTGAAAGAGCTGGAAGGATTTCATGGAAAGGAAAAGAGACAACTTGAGACAAAGACGAGACTTACGAGAAAGAAAAATGACAATAACGGGAAAAAGGAAAAGAGTAAGAAAAAACAAATATGTAGAAACAGAAACAGAAAAAGAAGGGTAGAGAATGAGTGAGAGAAGGAAGGGGTGGGGTCCTACAGTGTGCACCTGCGTCGTGTGTGTGTGTGTGTGTGTGTGTGTGTGTGTGTGTGTGTGTGGGAGAGAGAGTTTAAATCGAAGCTGCTGATTGGTCGGCTCGCATGCTTTACACTTTTACTTCAGTGTATTCTGAACAAAATCTCTATTTTTGAAAAATGCGTGTGCTCTAGATTTATTTCATTATAAAGCACAGCATGCATATTCTGACATAAGAGTGTGTTAGTATAATAGCATACACTGTCATAATAAACAATTAATAATTAATAAATGATTTAATGAATTAATGAATTAATGAGTGTAATAATAGAATAATAATCAGCACTGTTGTTGCCTGTGGTTTCTTTTAGTGTGTGTGTGAAACTGTGTTAGTGTGTTCAATCTGAAAATATCTGTTTACGTGTGTGTGTGTGTGTGTGTGTGTGTTACCTGTTTCCTCTTGAAGAATCCGTTCTTGTCACAGTTGGGGATGTAAATGTCTCGGTCAGTCTGGATCACGGTGAGCTCGAGCTTCTGCAGCAGCGACATCAGCAGTTTCCGGCAAGGGCCCTAAAAACCAGGCGGAGAATAAATCACTCTAATCGCTTTAGAAATTATACATCATTAGTAAGATGAAGAAAAAACAGAGCTGATTTTTTTTAAATAAATGCTCCTTTTTAGTGTGTGGTGTTGCTATTGGACGTGCACAGACGCCTGAGGGAGTGAAGGGAAGCAAACCTCCGAGTAAACGACTGAAACAGCCCTGGATATTACATCTACTCTAATCTGTGTTTTAGAACAGAGAATAATGAAAATGTGTGTGTGTGTGTGTGTGTGTGTGTGTGCGCGCGTGTGTTCTTACCTTCTCTGAGCTTTCAGTAACTGGAGACTGAGAGCCTGAAAAAAATATAGAAAAATATTTGATTATTTATATTATTAAGACCAGAAATCAACTCAAACCTGGAAAGAAGGACTTTTAATGAGCTTCTAATGGTCTAATGTTGTGGATTCTAAATACACAGAGTACATGATGTACTGATCCAGTACTGAGTTCTGGTTTAACTCAGTAGCAGATTGTTCTGTAAACAGTACAAGAAAACAAAAAAGCCACGTGTGACTAAAGAGAGCTGGTTCGATCACTTATACCGGCGTCATCAAACATGATAATCACGGCAAAATTAGGGCTAAAGCATCGCTGACTCTGAAGTAAGTAATGATATAAACAAACAAATAAATAAATAGATAGTGTGTCACTGTAAACATGAGATGGAAACAATATTACTATTATTACTATTATTATTAGTAGTATTATTATTATTGCTAACAGTTTAATTACAAGTTACAAAAAAGGTCAAAATAATTGCTAATAAATTGAACATAAATGTGAGATTATATATTAAATATTATACCTTTTAATTTATCCTTTATTTTTCAATCAGGTTTTTATAAATGAACATCTTAAATTTAGGCATATTTATTTTTATAATAAATTAAAGTATGAGAAAGCATTTTGGAAAATAAATATAAATTTAAATGTAAACAAATGTAAATGAAATTGGGAATGTGATAAAGTAGTAAGAAATATCTTTAGAAACACAAATAAAGTGAAAATATGATCTTTAAACTTTTGCCTCACACACACACACACACACACACACACACACACCCCTGAGAATTAGACGTTAATAGAGTGTTTCTGTGTTCTGTATGTTAAGCTTCAGTTGTGTTTAATGAGTGCTGCGCTTCAGCAGCGTCTTGGTGCTCGTACCTGAGGTGGTGGTCCTCTGGATGCTGACCTTGATGCTCCTGCACGCTCCTTTCCCCTGAAGCAGGGACTGCAGTGGGCTTTGGTCTCCCTCCGGAGGAAAGCAGCGAAGGCCGCGTCCGCAAGCCAGAGTGTACACTCCGCAGGCTTCCCCTAGCGCAAGCACCGAAGTGCCCTCCTCCAGGGATTGAGACGCGGCCCCCTGACGCTTCCCCGCGCCGCCGCTCTTCCTGACGCCGGTGTGAGGAGAGAGGGAGGAAGTGCTGGACAGGTGGAGCTGAACCGTGATCAGGAGCGTCAGGAGATCTCGCAAAGAAGCCATGACTTGTCCACTTGAACAGCAGGGAGGCTTGAAGTGAACTAGCGGAGGAGTGGAGATAATGACAGACTGAGCCGCTGTCTGAGGCTCCAACGTGAGCGGCTTTTAAAGAGATGCTGCAGGAGGAGGGAGTAAAGCGAGAGGTGGCTGAAGGTGGAGTTATGCTCCTGAACACAATCAAAAGTGAAATTCACTCCCTTTCCCTTCTTTTCTCTCCAGAATTTACAGAGAACTTTGGCCTGAGCAGTTATTGTTATTTGCTGGTGTTATTCTCAGGGGAAGCGCTGAAGTCTTCTTCTCCTGCACGGTGCTGGACTTAGAGTTTATTTCAATACTACATATTTTCTTTGAGTAACATTAACAATGCACTGTCTGGTAATTTGACACAAAAAATTATCGGTACATACTGTATAAAATAATCACTAAAGGGTGATTAAAGAATATGAAATGAGGAAACTATGAAATTCCTACTGAAGATGAAAAATTGGAGGTTTTTATTTTTGTATCACTCGAGTCATTTATGCTTGTTGAGTTAAATGATTCATTTAGGTTTGTTCAAATATAGCAGCGGACAGCAAACAGCTTGAATAGTTTTAAACAGCTGATAATAATAATCATCATAATAATAATAATAATAATAATCATAATAATCCTCATCATCACCTAATGTGTTGTCAGACAAACGAACTTTAAGACAACTCATTAAACTCACTGACTCACTGAATGAATCTCAGTCTTGACGGAAATGATTCCGTGACTAAAGCGAAGTGGATCAGGTTTGGTGCGCTCACACACACACACACACACACACACACACACACAGTTTTAAAAACACAATTTACAATTTAAATATATAAAGTAAACTTATGTTAAATCTCTGTTTGAGAATCATGGGATTGTTTTTCATTGCATTTCATTAGTAACATTACAAATAGTAACTTTGCTAGTAAAACCATTAACTAGGTAATTTAACTAACTACGTTTCAGAGAAAGATGGAAATGTTTTAGCATTAATATGTTTTAAATCAAAAGTTTATAAAGGAGCCACTGTATAGCAAGCAAGTTTACACTATATTTCATCATCTAAACATACAAATGTTGTAGTTTTACTCTACTAGGCTATGTTTGTATAATTTGCTTCTATTTGTAATTATCAGCTGATCAGAAACGCAGCGCGGAATGCGGTTACGCTGTTTCGGGATGCGGTTTGTAGTGTAGCTAGCTTTAAAGTAGCTTACGTATAACATGTTATGTATAATTTAATTGAATGATCTAAAAATCGCACCGGTTTTTACCATAATTAATGTCCAACAGTGTGAGCTATTTTTATATATATGCAGGTAAATGAACAAGTGCAGGGGTAAATTCTGGACTGTGATTGGTCAGAAGCCTTCAGGACAGAGGAGTTTACACTTCTTTGCAGTTTTCTTTTCTTCTTTTGCCTTTTTTTGTTATTAAATTCAAGAGAGAGAATAAAGAGAAGCTGGTGAGGGAGCGACTGTTTATATATAACGTAAATAAGAACAGGAACGAACATTTTTGTAAAGGTTACACAGCATTAAGTGGGATTATAAACTGATGAGAAGTATACCATGTTGTTAGATAATGAATAAAGTCCTGTAGTAGTTGTAGTGGTATAAGAGAAGTAAAGCACTTATTTTAGAGGGATTTAAATGGTGCTAATAAACACCATCACCAGCTGATGGGCATTATGTCCTTTAACGACCTTCGTAAGCGGAATATTTACTTGGCCTTATTGACGCTGTATAAGCGAACATCTCTGCATTTGATTAAGACGGGCCTCCAGAGTCACTCTCCCTTCTCTCCTTCCTGTAGCTGTAATTGATGTCAGATTGCGTAACTTCCGAACGCTCGGCTGTGACGCAGTGCTGTAGTGTGTACAACGCGCCAGTCATCCGTTAACTTACAACAATACAGTAGAAAAGCACTTATGCGGCTGTTTGTGTGTGACGTTGTCATGGCAGGGCTGCATTTATTGGATCCAGAAGGAGTCGGCTTGTGTCATTTTCTGGAGAAACTCCTGGTTTTGACGTGACACAACACGTTTTATGGAAGTAAAACACCGGATCTTGTGGTGATACAGCGGAGCAGAATGTTGGGTGGTTTTGTTGTTTCTGTTGGCAGCATGTGAAACATGACTACAGAGATAAGGGCTTATACTGTACTGCAGGAATTACTACAAATCTCCTTTTCCCTTCAAGGCCTTCAATAACGAACAGAAATATAATCTATAGGGATTTTATACAGGGACCACGCAAACACTCCGAGCTTCATTTAAATAACTTTATGTGGTTTTCAGGCTACTGGTAGGTGGCTAATTTTACTATGCGATCACGTGAATAAATCTTAAATCATTCAATTTTATTAAATGCAGCGCTTCATGAAAGATTCTCCAACATAACACCTGCATTTATTCATGGATCCTAGTGTCCAAGCTGTGCGCTGTTTCTGGATTACATTCCAAACCTAATCCTTATTATAGGAAATAATTCAGTAACTCCACAAGCTATTAGTTTATTAATAAGTATTTCCTAATTCCTTATTATTCCTTAGGACTTCATTAAATCTGGTCATTCCATTCAATATATCTTTTTTTTTTTTTTTTTTTAAGAAGGTGTGGTTTTTTCGCTGGTTTTGCAATAGTTTTTGTTAAGTATGAGAAAAGAAATTGATATTATGCTAAAAAACATGCATGTTGTAGGAAACAGCTGATTTCGCCTCATTGTGGAATTTGCATCTTTACCCAGTACTGAAGGTGCTGAGCTAGCCATATGCTGCTAACAGGAGGTGTTGTGAGAGCGAGTGTGTTAATCGAGTGAGTCTTTTGTTGCCTTTGCTTGTCTGATCTGTGTCTTTTTATCTTCTGGTGTTGTCTTTAGCTCACATGATAACATTATCTGGTTTGACAAAAATCCAAAATAAAGTTGCATTCAAAAACATTGGTAATGTCCTGATATGTGGTGCTTCCAGACCAAACAGTTCTAGGAACTCACTGAGAGGAACTATACACTTGGGAGCTACGTACTCCTGAGAACTACACACTTTCGAGTGCTTTTTTTCAGTTTGCACTCACACCACCTGCAGGAACGCTGTTGTGATGTAAACCAGCCAGCAGGTGCTATAGCGACTTCACTTCTGTGCAATGATGTGGTTTTTTCCATTTTTTAATGCTAACGTTAAGAGTTGTGTTTACATGTCTAACGTTTTACACAGATTTTTAAAGATGCTTCCTCCAACAGTTTTAAGAACTATGAAAAAGTTCCTCCACTCTGAAAGCATCTATTATGATTTATTTGTTTGCATTTTCTCTCAGCTAGATAGCTAGCGTTAGCTGTCTTGCTGCCCCAGAGATGTGCACCGCACCAGGGAACTAACCCTAACCCTAACCCCAAAACCAACCCCAACCCTTACACCAACCCCAAACTCCAACACCAATCCTAACCCCAATGCCAACCCTAACCCTAACCCCGACACCAACCCCAACCCTAACACCAACCCCAAACTCCAACACCAATCCTAACCCCAATGCCAACCCTAACCCCAACCCTGACCCTAACCCCGACACCAACCCCAACCCTTACACCAACCCCAAACTCCAACACCAATCCTAACCCCAATGCCAACCCTAACCCCAACCCTGACCCTAACCCCGACACCAACCCTAACCCCAACCCTAAACCCCAAGGTTGATCGCAGGGTCCCAGTCCACTGGACAACACAAACGGCCACAGAGATTTTCAAATATTGGTTGGACCAGTTGGATCTGCAGTTGTGCTGCGATATGGGAGTTTGATCAACATCTTTAAGGGGTGGCAGACAACATTTTTTCATTTGGTTTTAACAATCTCACTCAAACCATAAGATAAAGTGAATATCAGTTATCAAGTCTCAGTTGTCTGTTTATTTTCGGATGTGTAGTGGGGAAAAAGTAGGGAAATTATAGTAATTTTACTATGGTAAAATTTCTTTTTTTCTTTTCTTTGTGTGGGGCTTGTAGTGACTTGCTTAATTGAAGGTATAATGGTCACTTAATTTTTGTGGAGTGATGAATATAGCATTTACAAATAAAGCACTTAAAGTCCATAGGAATACTTAGCGACCCATAACCCTGGTCCCCCTGCTGGTCAATTTAACTCATAATCTCTACGATTGTTCATTTTGTTTTTCTACATTCAATAAAATACTTACCATCCTTACTTACCTGGGTTACCTTTCTCTTCTGTTTGGTCCAATCCGTTCATCCATCTTGGAAAGTCAGAGTGTCAGTTTGATATTAGTCCCTGAAAAATAAAAACACTATACAAAGGAATTTATATTTACACCTACATTTCAGGTCTATATAAAACATTTGAGGAAAAAGATTCAAACACTTACCTTCTTCACTTACCATAACCGTCCTCCTCTGTCTGGTTCAATTCTACATCTTCTGAAATAAAAGACAGAATAAAAGACACCAATGGAGCATCTACACACAAATTACATAATTACCAACACTACTTCATTACTTATTCCTACCATAACCCAACCCTTTCCATAACTTAAACATAACCTCCACAGAATTCAAATATTCTTCAACCACGGTCGCAGAGTATAGTAGGCTCATGCACTGAAAGGGATAAATCCCCAACCCAAAACTCTATCCCAAAACCCAACCCCAAACCCGACACCACCCCAACTCCAACCCTAACCCCAACTCCAGCCCCAACCTTAACCCTACATTCAGTCTGGATTTCAATTTCCCTTTTTTTTTTAGCTCAATTTGGAAGCAATACACAAAGCCAATTTAAAATTCTCAGATATTGATGTGAAAATATTACACTGCAATTAACGTTTAAATGAACTATTTTTAAAACAATTCCCCATACGTGATCTGGAATCGAACAGATTCTCATGTTGCTTGTTACAGTGCTGGTTTGTAAATTGTTATCTTCAGGTGTTTTGTGTAATCCACTTCTACCTTCGCAGTAAGTTTCTTTGGCTTTACCTACACCAAAATCAGCAAATTAAGTGCGGCTCTTACGGTGTTGGAAACGCTTCCAGATGATCCACCCCAGCAACGACTTTGTGTTTGCTGAATCTTTATTCCACCATCCCTTTTCCAAACTCTCCTCTTCATGCTGGCACGGCCTCTCAGCCCAGCGTTCACGCTATAAAACTATAAAACATAAGTACAAATCGTTCTGACAACATTTTGTATAATTTACAATTACTGGCCCTGGGCGAAATTATGCACCCTTAAACACTATGCTGATGTCAGTTTTTTTTCCTCTCTTTTAATGATGTGTCTTGTGTTGTGAACGCCTCGCTATGTGACGCAGCAGCGGTTCCCCCCAAGGGCACAACACAGGCATAAAATATCCTTAGATGCATCCCAGATTCAGAACATATATCTGCCTCAGATTGCAAATTTCTGTTGACGTATTTTGTATTTTGAAATAATAAAAAAGTCACATTTTTCCTAGACAGAGATATTTCCTGATTTTTCGTCTGAGTAGCCTGCTGAAAGCCTCACAGTCACAGGGTATTCAGATGGATTTTGATTACAAACTCAAATAAAAATAGCCTGGTCTAATTTTTTAATTCATTAATAAATGCCAGGAAAACATAACTTGAAAAGAATGGAATGCAGTCATAAGTTTCTAATTCTTGCTAATGTTTTCTGCTTAAAACACCAAGAACTAGTGTTTGAGTTGAAAATGTCTTTTATTTATAACAGAAATGCCTGTTCATAGTTATGGCATCAACATTCTTAGACAAAAAGGATTTTTTTTGGATAATTAACAGTCCTTAGCTTCCAGAAATTGTTCGACTCGGAATGCTTTATGATGCATTTTGTTGTAAGGTTTTACAAAAAAGGACAGCTGAAGGCTTCTGCAGTTTTATATGGTGTTGATGAAACCAATCAAAGCTTCTTAGATTTAGATTTATTAAAAAAAAAAAAAAAAAAAAAAAAACTTGATCAAAAGCAGCACATTCGTTCACATCATCCATAAATGTGTGTGTGTGTGTGTGTGTGTATACAGTTTTCATAAATGCACGCACTCTTTGACTGTGAGCTCATGGTTTTTCAGCCTTAATGGCCATTTGTTTTTCGTTCCTGATCTGTCAGGGCGCTGATCTCGCCTCCGCAATGATCTCATAATTTATTCCCCCCTTACAAAATAGGAAAAAGAAGCACAACATCACAGGTGTCTGTGATTGACAAAGGGAAAAACGAGTGAGGCCTTTTCTTCCTCCATCTCCAGCGGATGTTTAAACTCTTGTCTAAAATCCAAGGAAACATGCCATCGGTGTGGGATCTCCACAAAAAAGGGAACAAAAACCAAACCGTCAACCCTTCCGATCATCACGGTGCTTATATGGGTCTGACTGTAAGTGTGTGTGTGTGTGTTTGCGTCTCGTTTGTCTAAATGTTGTTGGCAACCAGCAGCCCACCTGCATCTGTGAGTATAGCCCCCATATGTACGCTTGAAAGTCTGCACTCTGCACCGGGGATTACGGCACTCTTCTGAGGCACGGGTGGGAAAATATTCCATCTTTCAAGAATTTTATCATTGCAACAAAGAAAACATTTGCTAACCAACAAAGCCTTCAGTTGCAAGTAGCTGCGTTTTGATCACCCACGGGAAATTGCCACGGCATCTTTGATGCGTCACATCCAAAATGATTCAGTGCTGGACGTTTTCCTTATCCGTAAACATGTTTGTGCCGATTTCGTACCCTATTTCCGAGTGAAGTCACGATTTGGTCTCTGTGATAATCAGTTACCTGTGACTGAAGCCTTTGTTATCTACAATGGACTGCTCTGTACTGGTTTCACATCTCATAGGTGGCGCAACAACAGCAACAAAAATAGGGTGTCAGTTTGCAATCACACAGATCTAAAATCACACGACGTGCAGAGTCTTCTGAGGAAATGACACACGAGTAAAAGTTGTTTTCAGATCTCGTCAAGTCATTTTCAAGTAACGTTAGATTACGAAAATATTATTTCATCAACTGGATTATTAAAAAGAATCAAACTAAATTAGTCTCTTTTTGTTGTACCATTTCCAAGGGACGTCTGTATGAAGTTAGAGGACGTTCAATTTCGGTCTGCTGGAAAATGTTAAGTGGAAAGTAGTTGAACAACGTTCAGGGTCCTGTGTTGGAAATTTCCACATTGGAAATGTTTGTACAGTCACAGGAAGATGGAACCATCATCGCAAAGAAGAGTCTTTCTTACATTCACATGCTTTATTTAAGGATGTTCCAAGGACATCATTTCATTAGCTGAGTCACGACTCATTGTCTCTTCGGTTAGCACTTTGTCCTGGTCAGAGGGGGGTGGATCTGGAGCGTATCCCGGGAACACTGGGCGTGAGGTGGGAATCCACCCCGGGTTTGAAGCTAGTGCACCGCAGGACTGAATCGTTACTATCAGGACCAAATGAGGTAAACAATATCGAAACAGTGACGTTTTCTTTTTAAAAGGTCTGTTACAGAAATGTGAGGATTTGAGGAAGCTGTATCAGAGAGATTAAGCATGTTTTAAAGAAGGTGGGTTATTACAGAAGCACACTGCATTAAAAAAGACAATTGTGAGTAATTGTGAGAAAATATCTTGTAATTAGGAGATCAGGATCTCGTAATTCCGATCACATTTGGGACTTTGAGCAGGTACTGGACAGTATTTTGAGCACTGAGCCAACTTGGACACATTTCAAATACATGAATTTATATCCATGAAGCATCCCGTATTGGTGTAACGGCTCCTGCAGGAGGAGAGCGACTTCCAGCAGCTCAGACTAAGATTTCCTCTTGAACAATCCCAGCAACATGAAGTGCCTGAGCTGTGTTGAGATACTAATATTAATGCCGTCCATTTTAAGCACCATTAATCTTTCCCAGTGTCTCGTGCTTAGAAGGAAATAAAGGCAGAATGAATGCAATAGCGCCACCATTGCCCACTGTCTTTATAACTAGGCTACTTTCCCTTTTTTCATAATTATGAGATCCTTATCTCACTTCAAGATTCTTGTAATTATAAGATAAGGTGTGCATTTTTTTCTTTCGTGAATGCAGTGTGCCTCCGTAGGTTATGTGCTGAGATTACAGAGTGAGAATTGGAACATGGGAAAGCAGATTGGTGTCTTTGCTGTAAACTTGAGAAACAGGACAGGTTGTGATTTTGAAACCCGACACACCCTGGCATGCACATTGCCACTGTAAACCTTTTTAATCGATTCTGATTTGTATTTTAATCTAGTTACTGTTGTTGCTCTTGTGTAGTAAACTCTTGTGTAAGTGTTTGTGGTTGTGTAAGTGCTCTTTGGATATTTCAAGGATTTTAGATTCCAAAAGAAATTCTACTGAAAAAAGGAAAGTCCCCAGATTCTGCAGTTTTAGACTTCACCTTGTCCTTCTTTTCGTGTGCACTGAGTAGTTTTGCACCTTGGTCTTGTTTTATAATTGATGTAATATTCACGCTTTATCTACATGGTCATTGTATTGTTTTAAAATGTTTCACCACATTCCTGGAACCATGATATTTCAGTCAGTGAATATGTGTCTAATGATTTGATTTTGACAGGGTTCAAGTAAGCGTACCAACACTTTGTAGATGAGAATGTCTTGAGAAACCTGTTGGAGGACCTGGTTGGAGTTTCCTGGAGGACAGGTCCTATATAAGACCTAATGGCATGATACGGTACTCGTAATTATTCAGTATCGCTCTAAGGACCACATGCTAAGATTCACAGACGTCTACAGGAACAAATTGTTCTTCTGTTTAATGAAGAAACATGTAGACACCACTGAGGTTGAAGATCAAATGTAGCCAGTCCTGAAGATCCTCTTTCACTGTCGACGTCAAGGAGTCCTGGGATCATGGAGGTGAAGCGATTGGCAGTAAGGCTGTGTTTAAAACTCTATACTGGTGTTCTGTATACTGGCCCAGTGTACACTGTGTACTGCACATTACTGCCCACCCTCATGTACAGTCCAGTCTGTAAAATAAATAAATAAATAAATAAATAGTACGTTCATGTTATCAAATCTACGTCACACTGGTGAAAATACCTTATTGGGCTGGTGGCAGGAAGTCTGAAAACCCAGCTATTGCTTCTAGCAAATGCTAGACCTTGCTAATGTATCATGTATAAATGCCTTATAGCTTAGCTAGCAAGCACACCATTCAGTTACATTAGCAAGCTAGTTAGCTAGCATTCACTACAGAGATATGAAAATACACCAAAATATGCAACTTATTTATTATATATTTCACATTTATATCTGGAGCTCCGTGTTTTTTGAAAATTTTGGGAGGCTGGAAATCACAGCATTGCATCATGGGATGCAAAAGCTGAAGAACTGAGCTCTTGCAGTATACTGGAACTTTTCATAAGAGGGGTATATCATAACTGTTATACTGCAAAATTTCTTTCTACTTCCTACTTTTCCGTCAAGCTCAGTGTTCGAGCAGGATCCAGTACGGAATTTCAGACACAACCTATGTCCTGTTTGCAATCCCTTGACCTTGCTAAGACCTTGGTATAGCGACAGAAAATACGTCACTATATCAGCATCAGGGCTTTCTACAGATGTAGAAAGGACCACAAAGCATTTAGGACCAACACTCAGAAAATAAAGGTCCTGCATTGTACCATTCCTTGTCAGTGGTGTCGTGCGCTCAAACGTGCCTTTTACCCTGAAAGGTGCATCCAGTTATTTACATCAAATCTTAAAGGTACACTTATCCATGTTTCCAGGCGAAGGTAAAGGTAAGATCAGGAAAGGCACAGTTTAGTATCATTTTTCTGAGACTCATCATTGAGATCATGAACATGAAGCTCCCGGTAATCTAGTGACTGAAGGAGTGAACCTGTGACCTAATGACCGTGAGTTTGATGTCACTTCTCGTCAGGACTCTCCTCTAAGCTTCTGTCTGCAGGTTCACCTGTTTTATAAGCACTACTGGAAAAACACCTGCTGTCTGGAGGAATTGGCATGCTTTTGGAGAACCTGAAGAATCCAGAAGAAACCCACACAGGAAGAACTTGCAAACATCCCAACAGACAGCAAACAGACCAGAGCTGTGAGAAGCCAAAAAAAAAAAAAAAGAAAGTAAAAAAGAGAGTGGATCAGGCCAGCTTAAAGCTAGAACTTTATAACCTGAAGTTTGGGGTTCCTGAGGCCTGTGCTGAGAACCTCTGGGTTGGTGGTTTGTAAACTGGATGGAGACACCAAGCATTTTTTGTGAAAGCGTTAGTCACAGAAATATGACTCATTTTTCCGAGTGTATCGGCGTGCACTTTATCTAGTAGTTTGTAGGTAATTTGCAACAGGATCTGAGAAGACTCCAGAATAAAGGAGGGAAACTGCCAAAATTCTGTGTTTGTGGCCAAAATCCAACATGAACCGTGTTCACCTGATCTTTCACAAAAGCAACATAATAAAACGAGTCAGCTACAGCACGGCTTCTAGTCCTTGGCTAACTCTGTTAGAGGGTTAACCCCAGTAGAACCACCGTTACACCACAGCGCCGCTGAATTCTAAAGGTGTTGATTAATTCTCTATAACAGCAGCTCTGACAGGAGTGCAGCTGCAAATCCCAGGTTTACGTGAATATATCGTTTCTATAGCAACAGCATTCAAGTTTGGCGTGTCAGCAACAACTCACACGGTGTGTTCACCACACCACCCAGTTGGTGAGAATTCTCCTACACACAGTGATTTATCTCATACATATCCAATATTCTGTGTGTTTTTGAAGCAAGATTGAGAATCCCCACGCAAGGTGTTATTTGCAAAGATATAACTTAAAGAAAAAATCTTTTCCTTAAGATGTTTACCGTTAATGCTTAATTTGACTGTGATAACCAGATCCAACAACGTGGGTGGAAGTGCAAGTTTTTAGTCAGAGAATTGCTAGAAACCGATTCCAATGCAGCGAAAGGAACAAAGGAAAATGTAAACACATTAACAATAAGGTTCAGCGTTTGTGCACTTAAGGACAGGCCAAGATTTTGCAACGGATAATGGGATGGCAGGAGAATTAATCGGAGACAGGTGTGGATAATGATGAATTGGGCGATACCGGAGACGAGAAGGTCTCCAAGGAGGCGTGACGCATACACTCCAAATATCACATGAGTAAAATTTTGGAAGCATACTTTAACTTTTAATTTAGCATTTTTAAGGGCAGGATATCTACATTTCTGTTAATCACAACTGAATAACAGAAATGTATGCAAATGAGATTTTTGTTGTCCTGGTGTCTTCCCTTGATAACTAACGTGTTTGCAATGTTAAAAATTTTCCTCTAGGGCAATGAAAAAAGATTTCAACAAGTTCCACACAAAGATTATGCTCAACGCTTTCAAGCTGCATGTCGGGAGTAACATAAATTACAGCGTGTCATCCAGGTACAAAGCGGCACTGTAGAGTTCGTCATATGTGAAATATTGCTAACCGCAAGAGATAAACTGCAGGATGCCATGTCATAAAACAGACAGGTTGAAAAAAAGAGTCAGACGGTTGTGGTTGGACATTCCTTTAACCACCATTTTCCTCAGAAATAATAGAAAGAATCAGGCCTTTGTCGGGGGTCTCTCTGCTTCGTACGTGACTCACGCGCACAATGTTTCGACTTGTCCCGATTTCCTTTTTCCTCACTTCCTTCTTTTCTCCACTACATTTTGTGTCACTCCCTTATGACAAAGATTTATGGCAAAAGTCAGGCGAACTGATTCCTGCGCTAGGAATGTGGACTGGATGTGTGAGTCAGAAAGGAGAGATTTAGTGAACACAAGCACAGCTGAATGGCTCAAAGCGAATTTGCTGGCATTCTCAAGCCAGGGTTGTGGAGTAATTACTGCCAGCTTCCTCAACAGCTAACTGCTAATTTGGGTCCTGTGTCATACAGGATTGAAGCTAAAAACACCAAAATCAGAAGGTTGTAATAAACAAAAACTCTGTACAAGCTTGATCTTGAACAGAGCTTTTGGATGCAGTGTAGGCAGGGCCTCGGCACCTGGGCGAGAAACAGAAGTCATTTGGTCGCAGGTCATTAAGTGAGCAGCGCTACCTCAGTGTTTATGTTCCTGCAGTAATGACTAGATCGATCCGGCTCGGCACGCTCTTCCCGACACGCCTGATTTAACTAACCAGCTAATTATTAAGCTCTATTCAGAGTTAAGCATCGGGTCAGGATTTAATACTGAAATTTCACGCATTGCTCTTCAGACCTGACAGACACGACTACAGACTTCTCAGAAGTTGTGTTAGAGTTGCACACACCAGGGTCACATTCATCTGAATCAGAGGTACTGTATATCTCAGTAACTCCAGCAGAACTCCACTGACTCACTGTTTGATTTCGCCACACTCCGAGCCTCTGGAATGCAGTTCAATGGCGAAGATTAAAGACACAAGACTAATTATTAATTATCATACAACGTCTGGTTCTGCTCCACTAATCCGATTGGCAGAGCAGCGATCCAAGAGCGCTGATATTTCACATGACGTCACATTTCAGTGTGTGTGTCGCTCCGCTCGTCTGTGTCCTGCACGTAAATTCCACTTCCTAGTTCAAAACGGTTACTACAGTTCTACAAGCTCGCCAGATGAAGATGGAAAGGAAGAAGGGACGCCAGTTTTACCTGAAGCACCTTTAAGGGAAATGTACAAATCGGTGTGAGCTAGCCAGCTAGCCGACGTGCTAGAAGGTGAATGTGACTTCTTTTGGGATTTAATTCTGCTAACAAAGCAAAACTAAACAGAACATTTGGCCATATTGTGTGTAAAATGTCGCTCAGTCGATATTAATTTCTTGTTTATGGAACTGTTGTACTGAATAGCAGCACTCCCTCTCGTGTGAGGTTGCTTAAAGCGCATTCTCAGCTATAGAGTGCATAAACGAGGAGTTTATCCGAGGCCAGTGTTCATCTCAAGGACAGAATTTTTTATGGATAAAAATATGAATGAATTTAAAGTTAGCTGAAAACAACTTTAAAGGCAAGTGTTTGTGTTTAACCGTGTCTCGCTTCGACAAAAATCTGGCAATCTCAAAAAGGTGTGAACTACACACAGGTGATCGGAATAATCTGGGAGGAGCTGGAGCGTGCGGGTATGCCGACTCGGAATACTCGGAAGTTTCCATTCAGGTTGAAACAGCGTGGTACATTTCGGAATGAAGTCAATCATTAGAGAGAACGTTTCTAAAGTGTCTAGAATATCGTATTTAAGATATTACCGAGATCATGCTGCTTCTAATCGTCTGAAAAGAGATGCTCTTTGAATTGTTTAAATAAAGTGTTTACATTTTAATGCTTAATTTACAGTTTCATTCTCCTTACAAATAACGTCAACCTCAACCTTGTAGAAGGAAATAATGATCTTCTTTCATAATGTTCATAAAAGTACGTATCACATTTCTGGAGTGTCACGTGTTGCATTTTTCCTCAAATAATATTCTCTATTATAATAGCTTCCACTGAGCTGAGACGAATAACACAGATTTTTTCCTTGGCACTAAAATGCTGATGCCGTCCTGGCGAGGTAGAGTTACACTGTTCAACAGTGGAGCCACTGACCTCAACGCGTGTCACCAAAAAAAGAGTAGCTTTTCTAATAATAATAATATTATTATTCTGTGGAGCCCCGAGGAAGGCAGAGTTCAAGAATTTAATTTAGTCATTTGAATAATGAAAGTTAGCAGGGAGTTCACTAATTAAGCCTGGGAGAGATTTTGGGAACTCCTTAGAGACTGTGGTTATAGAGATGCCACGTGTGGAAGGTACACACACACACACACACACACACACACACTTATACAAAAAAAGCAATACAAATGGTAAGAGATTTTGTGATTAATTATAATTGCTCGTCTTTTTTTGGCAGGGGTGAAAGGGTCATCCCTCGCCCTGAGCGACATGTTAAAAGCTTGACTTTACACAGCGATACGTGTTCCTGATTTGCATCATTAACTTGTCAATCAGTGGTTTATCAAAGTGTTTGAGTAGCACCGACTGAAGCAGCGAGAGCTACCAGTCACGCCATGATGAGCCGCAAGCCCAAACTCTCGCTCTGAAAAACAAAAACACCAAGTATGATATTTGCTGAAGCCCTAATTACGGAGAGAGAGAGCAGTTGCCAGGGCAGCAGGTCAACAAAACAAATCAGTGTCCTGTCCACACCTCCCATCTGTGATTAACATCAGAGCTGGAGATTTAAGGATCTGTCTACGCCATCCTCTGAAGGCTCGAAAAGATTCTGGGTCGAGTCCAGGTAACGTCGAGCGCAAAGGTGTGGCGAAGATTAATCGGGGTTCCTCGTTTTCACATTAAAGGAGATTAAAAATGGAAAACCATGAGGGAAGAAATCAAACGTATGAAAGAGGAAAGGAAAACATTCGTCTGAGTGACAGGAAGGGAAAGGGAATAAGAGTGAGATATGGAAGGAGTGTGAAAACGAGAGAGAATAATTATTGTTTTTATACAAAGTACAGATTGGAAAAAAGGGGGGGGAGGGGCGGTGACAAATTCCACTTTACAGTAATGATGGTTATTTCTTCATCTGGGTTTATTTTTCCCTCACCGTCTGAGCGTGTGATTTGGATATGAAACACTTCGTGATGGACCTCATGGCAGAAACCTGAGCCTCTGAGCAAAGCCTTTAACCCCGAACATCTCCACAGATGCCCAAAGGCTTGACCTTTGTACCTCTTAGTTTTTTCTGTTTTATGATTTGTTTTCTTGAAATAGTTCCAGAAACTCTGCTCACACTTTCCCCTTTTTCACCCAAAGGGAACGGGTTCTTGAACAGGTTTTGTTCAGGATTCTTTGAACCTTGGTGCCAGCTAGTGAACCAGCCCACATTTCCACCGGTTTGAGTGGAACTATTGTAATGCATGATGCGTCATCACTGGAGGGCGTTGTGCAGCGCAGAGCAAAGTAAACAGTAGTAGCAAGATGGTGGATCGCACTGATTACCTGCTACTCATTGTGTTCTTCATTACTGCGCTCTGCTTCCTAATGACACGCCCACTGATCTCGTCACGGCTCGTGCGGGAAAAAACAACTATAGTTTGGTTCCAACCGGGAATCGACTTTTCAGGTTCCAAACCAATTTATTTTTGCATGTCATTACTAAAAGTGGAGGATTATCTGTTGCAGTCGGTCCCAAAATGAAGAATTCCACGGCCCAGTTTGAAATCTTCTGCGGCCCGTCCAAACCTTTAGCCTGAAAACGGAATTAGACAGCACGTGTGATTTTGTGCTTCACGTCGCTGCATGGCCGAGCGCTCAGCTCACTGGTTCTCGTTTGTTCTGCGGGTGATGTAATGTGTTTAGGATGGAAGCGCGGTGATCTCCGGGTCATCTGGAAGCAGATGCTTAATTGTCATTTAATGCGCTTTTTATTGGCCGTGCAGGAAACGTTTCAGGTAAACAGTTTATTCACAGAAATAAGTAACAGCTATCAAACCACATGCCAGCCTCCTCACAGCCATGTGCCTTACTCCGAAGCGTGCAGATACTCGGCAGGATCACGGCTTTAGCTTGTGGGGCTGCACAATTCTTTTTCTTCTTGTTGTTAAGGCCATGTGAGAGTCTGTTTAAAAGTTGGAACTGCTGGAACCCAGTTGCACGTACACGAAGAGAAAAGGCTAATTTTAGGTTGTTTTTGTTGTGCAGTTAAATGCTGATAAACAGGAGAAAAGACGCACTCAGGCTACATAGGACACTTCCAGCTCCAGTGCTTCTCAGGCTACACGGTTAACAATGAACATAAATAAAATGAAGCATGAAACATGCAAAATAAATCTATGTATAATAGTACACTAGTCCTTACAACACACTCAAGCAGATGACGTGGAGATGCAGCTGAAATGGTTGGTTCTGAAGCTGAAAGTGCGCAGCGTGGAAGCTCGTGCCCAGCTCATGCGACGCCTTCAGCAGCGTCTGGGAGGAATCTGGGCAGTGTCGCACAACCCGTGGCTCCAGGCACTCTCTTTACTGTTAGTCGTAATGTTTTAGTCGACTAGTTTATACAGAAATATGGCGTTGGGTCAGTGGGGCAACTTTTTTAGATGCTTGTTAATTCTAAAGCTAATCCTGATTATCAATAAATGATTTTTTCCTCTTTTATTTTTCCAAAGATTACGGCACTGTGAAAGTTCCTCTCATCACTGACGCACGCTACAGCGTGATGGTGACGCCTCGTACACTGCGCTCACGGACAGCGCCTCTGCTGGTGGGCGTCTGTGACTGCAGTGCCGGGGTTTCTCACTTTTAGAATATTTGCTCAGCAGTAAAAAGAGGATCCATTGTTGCTGATTGTTTCCCAGTGATGACAGACGCTGATCGACTCCAATCTGTGGGGGAAATCTGGCCTGCAGCGTTTCACAGCGAGCGCAGCGTGTAATGAGATATCGACTTTTACTGGAATTATACAATGAGCACACTCTGTCTGAGGATCTGGGTTTTATGTTCAAGCCTTTAAAGCTAGCAACAGATTATTTAATCCTGTGTTTAATGTTTTCAGCCCTGAGGGGAACGAAGCAGTGACAAATGATCATCATTCCCCCACCGTGCTTTTACACCACTCCACTGACAATAGCCACTTCAATGAAATCCATTGTTCTGATTTCTGGAACAGATTTTATGGAGCCAGTCGGAGTTCATCAGTCGGCACGTTTGCGGAGTGATATCATTTAAAAAATAATAAAATAACATCTTTGAACAGTGAGTGATGCTTTTTTTTAATTAAAGGTCCCATTGTGGGGAAAAAGCAAAAAAGAGAAAAGAAAAAAAGCCCCATGGTGAAAAAACAAAAAGGGTTTCTTCTATTCTTGACTGAAAACGTTAAGTGTGGCTTGTAAAACGTGTAAAAATAAAAGCCAAAATAAGATCTAAATCCAGACTGCTTACATAATTAATATTATATCATAATATTATATTATGGTTTAGATCATCCACAGGAAGCTCTTATGAGTGCGATGAAGATGTTACGGTGTTGGTGGCCGTTTAGTAACGCTAACCTTTAGATGATGTGGTTTTACAGTGTTGAGATCGTAGTAGAGATCTGAGCATTTTGAGTACTGAGTAAAAAGTAAAACTGTCCTTAAACCAAGGACTAATATTAGATTTTGCTTGTTTTATATTAAGTTGGAGTAAAATCTACTTAAAAAAAAGAAAACTGCCAGAAAAAATTTACTTACAATAATATTACTTAACTTACAATAAATTTACTTATGAATAAACCGTCCTTAAAATATGGTTAGTTTAATTTACTAAGGCTTTTTGGGTGGAAATAGTTTCTTCCCCAGTGGATAAAAAATAAATAAATAAATAAGATAAACAAAAATATTTTATTTTCATTGCCAAATAAAAAGAGTTATATAGATTAATGCATGTTTCATTTTCAGTAAATAAAGGTCAGCGTGCACACAGCAACAGTTTATCTAGGTTTTGTTCAAATAGAATTCAATCCTAACTAAACTTTATTGACAGACATTTTGTCATAGTAAGGTGTTTTTTTTGGCATTTTAAAAAAACTGTTCCACTGTTAGTTTATGAATTGGATTAAAAAGAAATGAAATACTGAATGTAAAATCGATACATGTTTGCAGTAAGCAGCGGCAGTAAAAGAGGCTAATGTGAGGTCTGGTACAGTTTTTACAGTTGAAACACATGAAATAGAAAAGCAATAAAGAAAACGACAATAGACCTGTGAAGTCCATCAGACTCGCAGGAGGCACCCAGACGTTTCAGTGACGACAGAGCGACGTGCGCTTACTCTCAGCAATGTAACAGGAAACTCCACTTTTCATCAGACGTCACTATAATGCCAAGTCACTCTCTCAATATTGTAGCATTTGCCTCACGACTTATTTGCATAGTCAAATCAAATTGGTTATAAAGTTGCCACGGTATGAAGCATGCTGATTAATCGCAGGAGCGAGGAGGGAACGCACACCAGGGATTACGTTTTGACGAAAGAGAAGGTAAAAAAAAATGTTTGAATAATTTGAATAAGTATTAATTAGGATGGTGGCAGTATTTGAGTTTTTTTAGTTATTTGAGTTAGAATGTCAGGTATTAAAGTTAATATTTGAGTCATGTGACTTAACACTTGAAATAGCAGTTGAAGTCATATTTGGGTTATTTTTAGTTATTTGAGTTTTTTAATGAACTATTTGAATTAGTATTTATGTAATTGAGTTATTTTTAGCAGTAATGATGTGAGTTATCTGAAGTAGTATTTCAGACATTGTAGCTATTTGAGTTGTATTTGAGTTACATAAAATAATATTTATTTGAGGTATCATTTGAGTTCGTGTTTGAGTTATCTGCAGTAGTATTGAGTTATTCGAGGTATTATTCGAGTTGTTAACATTATAAGAGTTACAATTTGAGTTATTTGAGTAAAATTTATTTTCGGTAATATTTGAGTTATTTTTAGTAACAATTGAGTTAGTTGAGTTTGAGTTGGTGTTTGAGTTTCATTTGAGTTTGTTTAATGTAGTGTTGTTTATTTAATGTAGTATTTGTTTGAGGGAGTACTTGAGTGATTTGAGTTATATTGAGTTAGTAACGTTATGTCCTGCAAAGGCTACCTAACTAGCAAACATGTGGTTTTGATTGTAGGACCTGAATATTTTCTTTTCTTATAAAAAGCAATAATCACTTCATGAACTCCATGAATTCATTATGAACCCTGGCCTGCACTGTTTACAAAAAACCCTAACGCCTTCTCGTGCAGGTTCACTGAAATGAAACCATATAGCTTTGTTTTTTAGCTAACGTTTTAAGGGTGTGTCTGAAACCGGCTTTAACTGGGCTTACATGACAAGATTAATAATCAGATTATCAGAGTTCCAGTTGATCAGTGATCAGAAGTTTCTCATGCACGCTCAGAGGATTAGTGTGAACAGCGAGTGTGAGGTGTGTTCACGTGGCGTGAGACAGGGTTATGGTGTACATGTGAGTTACCACACCTGCCAGACCGCCTTACTCACCTCCCAAAGCTGGGAAAACCTGAGACAACACAAATGAAATGCTTCAAAAGGTTGCTGACATTCGTAATTCCAGCAGCCACACACCTGGATAGAAACCCCAATCTCCATTAACAGTGGATCAAACGGTTAAAATAATATGACAGGTGATGCGCTTCTGCTTCATAGCTGCAAAAATAACAGCAGGAAAGCTGCACACGTTGGTGGCCTCCCGAGGCCAACTCTCAAAAACTGATTATACACCAAATCAGTGCTGAACAAAAAAGTGTGAAGGATTGTTCATGGAGAAAGCCTTTAATCTCATCGAACCACAAACACCTGGAGACGAGTTGAAAGCTGCTGCTGCTGAGAGGTTATGACTGGGTCATCATTAAATCTTACAGAATGTTACAGGTCAACACCACGCTGCACTCTTACAGAACCCCCAGTGGTTCTTTGTTTCTATAACAGAGAGGATTCAAATCAGAACGTTTTCCAAGAAGTTTTTATCCAACAAAATTTTTAAGAACCCATTTTTCCAAAAGTGCACCAAATACCAAGTTAAACTCCCGACAGGTTCTAGATATTCAGTGGTTCTTTAGAGGTTTATATCTTCCAGAAAAAGGTTCTGATTCTAACCCTTTCGGAAAGGGAAACACTTTGTTGTAGGATTTTACACAGAACATTTAAACGGTTCCTCCATAGGGACAGCTGAAGAACCCTTAAAAGTGTAGTGTTTAATGAAGTCAGAATAAAATTGTTCAGGATGGCTTTAGTTAATCCTCAAAGGTTCTTTGTACTAAAACAGAGTGAAAATTTACTTTACTTTACAAGTACTTTTTAAAAAAGAGCGTTAATTATCCAGTGAAAGAACCTTAAAGAACCAATTTTTCCAATAATTTGGAGTTTGTACCGCACACTTTCCCTGTTAATATGCACACTCTTAGGAAAAAATGTTTCTTTAAATTGTAAAACTTTATTAGAATTATTTTTCATTAGAATATTTTTTTCAGGTGATGGTTCAATACATAATTGGCTTTACTTGGAACTTGCTTTCCGATAGGAAACACTTTGAGGGTTCTCACAGAGGGCCGCCTGAAGAACCCTTAAAATGGAAGTGTTTAAAAGAGGAAATGTTTATTAGAATATTTGTTTTATATAATGATCTTTGTTTTTTCAGGTGATGGTTTGGTTACTAAAGGTTCCTCAGGGGTTTGTAGCTTTTCTGAAAGAAGAACCCTTAAATGTGGAGGCTTTAATAAAGGAAATGTAATAGAACAATTCTTCAGGCAATCGCTTTATTTTTAGCTCCTTTATTGTACCATAAAATTTACATTTCTGTCTTTGTACCAATCAAATGTTCTTGACACCTCAGAGTTTTTATATTTGATTACTATATTATTATTATTATTATTATTATTATTATTATTATTATTGCTACAGAATAAAGACAATGACGCAGAACAGTAATGAGGACATTTTTGACTACGTAGTAGTTATCAGCCGCTCACTCTCAGATCCTAATGCGACTCTAGATGAGTGCTTTATAAAAGACGGGAGCTCTCAGAGGTTAAACTGTTAAATCTGTAGATATAATGGAGTATTAACCGTACAGCAGAAATGTGTTGTGTTCCAATAAAATAGCCAATTGTAACATTTATCAATTCACTAAATATTTATTAATAAACATTCCTCCAGTAACTTTTATTTATCAATTGTTAGATTTAAATGTTTTTAAAATGACAACATTTATACAAAAATTGCTAAAATAGAGCGTGTTCTGCCAGCACTTGTGACATAAAGCATAAACGTGAGGAAGTGAACCTTCTGCAGTGTCATCAGTGAGGAACAATATGGAAATGAGCTCATTAGTGCCCCCTTGTGCCCAAAAGTGTCCACCTTGTTAATTTATAAAACAACTGAATGTAAGAACTTTTATTATTTCTGTTAAAATCCTGAGTACAAATCTCAAAACATCAAAAACAAGACTAGAATAATTAAAAATATATATAATTAAATAAAATAAACAAACATACATTACTACATTTAATCGAAAGTTGAGAAAAATGCTGTAATTCATTGTAACCTTATCAGGAGGAAGATGTTTAATGTGTTAAGTATTATTGAGTATTATTAATAAACTACTTTTATTAGAGCCAATTACACTAAGATTTTAAAGATAAAAGTGACACAGTTCATAACAAATTGAAAGTTCTCAGTTATTTACTAATGATAGAAAAAAGTCATTTTAAAGTATGTGCTAAGTATGTTCGTACAAAAAATGTAAATAAATCAACTACTTTTACTTGTGTAATTGCAGAAGCAAAACTTACCCAGAACACCCTGCGCTGTAAAGCGATTTCTATTCGCACACTGGCAAAAAAAGCTATTAATGAAAGGAAATTTGCATGCAAGATAAAATACGTTTAATATTAACACAGATTTATAAGTACAGTATGTTATTGTACCTGTTTAATTGTGACATTCTATAGAAACAAGATGAATTAATAAAACATTATATTGTATCATATGTATTTTTTATTATTATTAATATTAAATGTATGAATTGCTATTTAAATTTACTTCTTTTTATTGGAATTCTTTTACATTACCCTTTATATACCTGTAATCACCTTTATGTTCATTTTTTATTTACTTAAGGCACTAATGTTTTTCTAGAATATGAGTGAATTGTAATGTAAACACACACTCAGCAATAACAGGCTCTCAAATCATTTATTAAATTTATTAAAGAATTACACTTCACCAGTGTTTCTTACATTTTAAGGCAGATAAACTTTTTGTTTGGTCTCGTAGTAAAAGACGGAATATAAAACGTTTGAATAAAATCAGAATCACATGAAAAGTTCAGATGAATCATTGAGATAAATGGAGAGGCACTGAGCTTGGCTTCAACGTGGAAGACGACCAGATGATAATCCGTTAACATGATAGCAAGATTAGAAGTGTGTGTGTGTGTGTGTGTGTGTGAGAAAGAGAGAAAGCGACAGAGAGAGAACCTTCCATGTCCTGAAAGCAAAGAATGAATGAAGTATAAATAACCGTTGAACCGTTTTAAAGAATTGGTGTAACATGAAAGAAACCGCAACATGTCTCATTGACATATGAAGGATAAAACATACATATAAACTGTAAAAGTATTCTTTTTAAGTCAAGATATTTTGTCACTTATTTTGTTCCAGTTTATTATATTGCAGAAAAACTATACACCATAAAAATGCGCTATTAAATAATTTGGCCAGTTTCATTTGGTGCTGCAGAATTTTTCTAAATTGAAGAAATAAAAGTTTAGAAATTAGTCCTATTATGATGATGTTTGTTTTTAGAGAGATTTCTTTTTTTTTTTTACTCTGAACGTTTGCGTCACTCCTGGTCACATGACCAAATGTATGCATATTTTTATGTATACAATGCTGCAGGTTCTTCTGGTGACCTTCATAATGAGCAATCATCTAATGGACTTTTTCTTGCTTTTCCGGCTTCTTTGATGTCTATTTCTAAAATATCCATTAAGACAGAACTGTTTGTATATTTTATTATGCCTAATATTAGAAGATGTTCAAATTTCCAGAGTGTAAAGAAGCATCATAAATTAATCATGACCATACGCCATCCCACAAGGTTCTGCTTTAGGCCCACTATTATTCTCCCTTTATATCCATTCTCTATAACATTTAACGGTACAATTTGAATATTGTTGTATTCAAAAGCTAAATAAACTGATATTTTATCCCTGTAGCTCTCACTATAAGTAATGACGGTCTTATGATTGATGTAACTGTAGTTTCAGTACGCTCTGAGAGAAGAAATATGGAGATGCAGTGAAGCAGTCGATAGCCACTACTCGTAATGTTCAAATTTTTCCAAGATCTGTCCAAAACGGCTGTTATTTTGTGATTGCTGGAGGTATTTAAAAGTTCTCTGAACAAGTAGATCAACTGTGGGTTTGTAGAGGGCAGAAGATGGACCACAAAAAACTAAAAAATATATATGCATAAATAGAAAACTAATTTGGTTCCAATGGAGCTGCTGAGAGAGAAATTGTGGAAGTGAAATGGAATTTAAAAAGCCTAAACAATAAAAACAGCATTTTGTTCCAGCTCTACACAATAAAATAAAACAAGACAGTGGTTAAAATGGTGACATTAAGAGCACCAGCAATAAAATAATGTGCATTATTATTTTCAAGTTGGAAATAGAGATGATGAAAATAAAATAATAATAAACAGAACCTCATCACCTCGAATATTTATGGCTTTTTTTTTATTTTTTTTTATTTTCATTATTCTAATAGCCCTCAGTCTGAGCAGATCCTGAAGGAACAGGGGTTTCAAACTTCAGCAACTTCTTCATTGTCATCTTCATCTTCATAGCATCGGTTCCTCTTGATCATCTCCTCCACAGTGAGGGTTTCTTCTGCTTCTTCTCCGTCCCAGAGCTTGACATCTTGGGACGTCCGCTTGCTCTCTGCAGCTAGGGGAGGTGATGTTTTCTTGAGTTCCAGGGTTTTTGTTGGTGCTTCCTCAGCCTCTTTCTGGTCATCGAAAGCCTCCTGTTTATTTGATTGTGGTCGTTTCAGGATCGATTGTGGGATTTTGGGTTTCTCGTCTTGTTTTGGAGGAATCTCCACTTCATCGCTATTTAAAGCCACTGAGGGCTTTCTCGCTTCTGAGCTCTCCTCACCTTTCTCCTTCTGGACACTTTGTAATTTGGAAGTTGAACGAAGCTCCAAGGAGCCACGCCTCGCCAAAGTGGTCTTGACGGGTTGCTCCTGACTGGTGGATTCAAGTCTCGGTGCCACAGAAAAAGGTCGAATTCGCTCTTTGAGAGACGTACTGCGTCTCAGATTCCTCAACTCCACTCGCTCTGTGCTCTCCAGATTGGTTTGTGCCTCATCCTCTGGTGGCCATTTTAGCTTGAAGACTTTCACTGGGCTCTTTCCTCTTTCGAGAGCAGAACTGGAACCATCAGCACGTGGTGGCCACGTGACCTTCAATCTTTTTTTCTCCACAGAAGCTGAAGGTTTCTCGCTTTCTTTAACTGGTGGCTGAGTTTTGGTCTCCAGAGATGTTGTAAGATTGATGACTTTGGCTATCGGAGCGTCTTCAACCGTGGGACTTTGATCCAAGACTTTTTCCGAACTGAGTGGTTTAACTTGGATGGGGTCAGGTGAAGCGGGTTTTGGCTTTTCAGACTCTCCGTTGTCCTCGTCGTCGCCTCGGGCTGTCCACAGTTCCTTATGAGGTCTGTGTCCGAAGCCCTCGTCGTAGTTACCTTTGGACTTGAAGAGCTGGTTGAAGTGAGGTTTGCAGTAGGCGCTACCGTGCAGGCAGGCGAAGCTGGCCAAGCTAAAATAATATTTATAGAATTTTTTTTTTTATTCAGATTTGTCAACTATTACATGATGATATAAAGTGAAATTAGTGATCTAAGATGGATGCGTAATACTCAGAAAAGTGTTTTATTTACCTAATCCTACAAATCTGCCTAAATTACTATAAGAATTTATCCAGATTATTACAGATTACAGAATACATACTACATAACACAGAATATAGAATACAGAATACATAACACTATTATTATCATGATTCCGGTTCAATCCAAACTTTACGGACTCACCTGAGTTTGGTGTTGCAGTGAGTGCAGCGGAAACAGGAGCTGTGGAAGGTTTGCTGATTGGCTACCAGTTTCTCCACCGGGTAAACGGTCTTGTGGCAAGCAACGCAAGTCTCTCGCACAGTCGAGCGAAACTTCTGTCCCTATCAAATAAAGCAAAAGAAATAACATTTAAAAATGATCAACAAGAAGAATAAAGCAACAAAGTGATTATGTAAGTTAAGGAATAATGTCCAACATAATGGTATTAACTGTTAGCTAGCTAATCGCCAATATGCTAATCGCCGATATGCTAATCGCCGATATGCTATGTCCTGGCCGGGAAGAGTAAATGTAAATAAGTTTAACGAGTTTGTTACAGACTGGATAATACATTTTTACAGAAATCATCAGATATAAAGTCAAGAGCAAAAGTCTGAGTCCTCTAAACAGTCCTTTTTAAAAAAAAAATTAGTTCTTAATGTTAGTATGAACTCATGATGTTAAAATTTTATTAATCGAGATTACAATATGTCAATTCAGACGAGTGAAATTTCACAAATCATTGCATGTTATTAAATTAATTATGTAAACATTCATGATGAAATCTGGAAATCTGAACCTTAAATATAACTCATTTAAAGACATTTTAATACCAGTTTTTATAGAATTTATGACCAAATTTGCACTGCTGAGACATTAAATAGAGGAGAAAAGTGCATTTGTGTGAATTATACAGCAAGAAAATATATAAAGGTACATAATATTCTGCAAACGACCTCACAATTAAAGTGTTTAAAAAATTATTAATCACTGCGCACTTCTCCGCATTAAACTTTATCAGTCCTTTATTTTCGGTACATAAACAGATTTTTCACACTGCCTTCCACAAGAACATGCTTTTAATGTCTGATGCATTATTTTGGCAAGTGAATAAAGAGGAATGTACAGATATGGCCTTTTCCAGTTACATCAAAATTTTTTCCTAATAAAATAATAGTTTGACAAGCATTACTGTGTTCACTTAGACCTGTGTATTACTTCTTATCTTCTAATTCTTATTGCTTTATCATTATTAATGATCATTTTAATTTGTGATGTTGACAAGGAATCAATAAACAGACTGATATATATATAAAGATCCACCAAGCTCAAACCATTTCAAAGTTAATTCAGTAAATTTATGTGATGTTTGCAATGTGAAGGAAAGTTCAGTGCAGTTTCTTTCTATAAGCCCCGGACCACCAGGGGGCGCTGTGGATTTTTAAAAAGCAGGAAAACTTTACTATCATTTGGCATAAAGGTTTACGTGTCAGGCAGTCTTGGGTGTGAAAAGAGTAGAAACTACAATTTACATGATGAAAATGAGGTAACTAACATCAGAAGATCATGAAGATGCTGCGTTATGTTTATTATTTCATATTATTTACTTGTTTAGAAATGTATATTTTTCATGTCCAGTTTTTATTTTTTTGCTTGTTAAAATATTTTCCGCTCATGTAGGATAATAAAATGTTAATTTTCTGCATTCCTGCAGATAAAATATGATTGTTGTATGTGTGTGTGTGTGTGTGTGTGTGTGTGTGTTGTCGCTTAGAGATCCCAGATGTTTAGCCATCAGAATGCTAATATCAAAACTAAAGAGCTGAGTGACTGATTAATTGGGTAAATACAATAATATCAGTGACGTTACACTGATAGCTCACTAACCCGGGCAAATCTGGGCGTGTCGTTGGTCTCAGGCTCAGACGCTGCAGTGCTCGAACTTCCTGTTTCATCTAACACACCTAAAGAAAAATAAATAAATAAAAAGGACCACATTTACAGAAACTCTTAGTATGGTCAATTAAAATAGTGTAATTTATAAAGTCCAGCACTGTGATATAAGACATGAAACAACAGATAGGTTTTAGTTTCATACAAAGATTTTTAAAATGGATCTGTTTTTGATTTAAATAAAGAATTCTTGAATATTAAGAATCAGCTGAGCAAATATGAATGTTTTTAGCATCTTATCTGATCTTATCTGGAAGAGGGAAATAAGTGTGACTATTGTGTGACTCGCCATTGGGTTTAGCGCTGAGCGACTCTGACGCGGAGCTCTGTCGACAAAAAGAAAAAGAATCAACGATAATGATGATGATTATTATAAAAATAAATAAATAAATGAAGAAATGAATGAAGAAATGAATAACATTTTATTTGAATCTTTGTGGTGAGACCCAGAGAAGCACCTTAATGTTATTTTTTATATTCTTATTTTATTCTGCTGTTGTTTTGAATAAAGTTCAGTTTCCCAGCTCTTCCTGGATAAAGTGATGAAAGTTACCTGTTCCATGGTTTCGTGTATTTATATTTATTCGACCTTTACATAAATGGTATATGTATAAAGAATTACTATACAGAATGTTGAATTTTAAAATTAAGGGTCAATTAGTTTCAGTCATATTTAATATGAATAAAGGTAAATAATGAATTAAAAACATAACCTTTCATAGCAATAGTTGAGTGATTTGTATTCAGCTGTACCTCTTTCTCAGTCTGTTCCCCGCCACTAGGAGGCGCATTTTCCTTCAGATCCACTGCTGAACTTTTGACCTCGATCTCAGACGAAGTGGACTGTAAATATCACAGCATGAGCAATTTATTACCTCAGAATTTAGGAATAATAACTCACTAAAGCTGTACGACTGGGAGTTTTATCCCTGATCACCAGGTCTGTAAGTGACCCGGAGTTAAACTCGTCAGCGTGACGCCGCGCTGTGTGGAAGCTTGTGTTCATTTAATGCACAGCAAAAAAACAACAAAACCCCCTCATGGCTAGCAGCAGCAGCAGCAGCGCCCGATCCACACGGCGTTATTAGAGCGGTAACTCAGCGCCTTGTTCAGCTCTCAGTCTATTAAACCATTAAAATTCCAGATCACATGGTGAATAAACATCTGTGGAATGTTTACAGCTTCTCAGTGATTTCCTAATGAGCAGGAAGCAGTTAGCATGCTAACTCCTTAACGTTAGTCTGCTCTAATCCATTATTTGCAAAAAGTCACATTATTGAACAACTTCACAAGCTTTTTTTAAGTAAGAATTTACTTCCTAAAAGAGACTTTGTAATGAAAGTAATAAATATATTTAGCTGTGTGCTCGCTAAGCTGCATTTGTGTCTTAGAGTTTTTAGTTGTATATAATTATAAGTATAAGCACATTAAACACCCTAAATAGTGCTAATATTGCTATATATGGGTTCCTCTCCTCTTTTACGCAATCTCTAATAACCTCTATCTTAGTTTATTAATTATTAACACCGTTAGTGTGACATTTCCTTTGATGAAAATGATTAAACTTCTTCCCATTAAAAAATAAACAGTTTTTCTCTGTATTAAATAACTTGAGTTGATTTCTCAGAGACACAGACGGAGTTGGTTTGCGTCTTACTGATCTCTGAGGACTGTGGGACTCCTGCTTGTACACGGCGGCCTGATACTTCGCCATTCTGTCCCTCACAGATTTGGATCGTTCCAGAGAGACCAAACCTGTGAGAGGACGTTCGAGAAACATGAACACACTATACACACTTTACACACCTTTTAACACCACATCCAAACTATTTTATTTATTAACTAAAATAAAATGAAACAGTCTAACTGGAGTCAGAACAGTTTGTGGAAGAATGGAATTGTACGTGATGCAGTACACATTCATCACTGTGATTTTTTTTCCGATTTATATCACAGCGCAGATGAATGCTCGAATCTGATTGGTCAGTGGATGCAGTGGTGCGTTATTCCTGTACAACAGTACAGGGCATTCCGGATGAAACAAGAACGTCATGCTTTGATACATTATGGTTTCTATAGTAACAGCTCATACGCAGGCACGTGAATGGCAGAAACGCCACATAATCTAAGACTAATAATAAACGAGTTTAAAAACATGGTGTTGTTTAACAGTGTAAAGGTTTAAGTTTTGAGATGGTGACGTTTTCCGTTAGAAGACATTTAACATTTACAGGAGTTTCAGTTGTAAGTGCTCACCGTCTCAGTTACACTGTCCATTATTTTCTGTTTTCTTGGTGTGAGAGAGTGAGACAGACAGAGACAGAGAGAGAGAGAGACAGGCAGACAGAGAGACAGAGAGAGAGACAGAGAGAGAGAGAGAAGCAGACAGATGGACAGAGAGACAGAGAGAGAGACAGAGAGAGACACACAGAGAGAGAGAAGCAGACAGACGGACAGAGAGACAGAGAGAGAGAGAGAGAGAGAGAGAGAGAGAGAGAGAGAGACAGACAGAGAGAGAGAGTGACACAGAGCGAGAGAGAGACAGAGAGAGAGAAACAGACAGACGGACAGAGAGACAGAGAGAGAGACAGAGAGAGAGAGTGAGACAGAGAGAGACAGACAGACAGAGAGAGTGACACAGAGCGAGAGAGAGACAGAGAGACAGACAGAGAGACAGACTCCATAGTGTAAGTGAGAACAGGAATTTGTCTCTCAGACATTCTACAACTTTAAATCTATCTATAAACTGTTAAAATGTGCGCTGTGTCATTCATTAACAAATGAAACATTCTAATCTTTTTGAACTCTCTGTGGTGTAAGTGGAGTAAAACACCCCAGACGGTGCGGTTACATGCAAGCGCTGTGCTCTGGGGGTTTAGTGCCACTCCACATCAGGCCAGGAGTCACTGATCCAGGATCTGCTACAGACCGATAGATTATTCTTGTTGAAAATGCAGATTTAGTAACTGATAAAGGGGCCGTTCAGTGTATCTGCGCTTTGTTTCATATCAATATTAATATCCATTCATCTATACGGAAATTTACACGTAACGCAACACATCAGGTAAACAAACACGTGTGAAATTCACAATGTTAATAAAATCAGCAGTTTGGTTTCACTACCTCTGTCTGCTGGTCGAGTGTCGGAGTCTTCTGAAGAGCTGTTCATGCGTCGTGCCTAAACAATGGAGAGGGGAAATGAAAATTATGAACAGTCCAGGTATGAACTCCCACGAACCAGGCGACACCTGAACAATGAGCCAAACTCAGATCGTGCCATGTTTAAATGAACTAATCCTGAACCTTTCACTGAAATATAAATCCTACATCATTTACAGCTTACATTCAGAAACATGCAAGAAATTCACAGTTCAAATTCAAAGTTTTAAAGGTTCAGATGATTTTACAGTTTTAATCCAGAATTGTTTAGCAGATTTTGAACACAGAAGTACAGATGCTAATATACAGTGTAATATAATTCAATTTATCTGAACAACAACAACAAAAGCGCACAGAATATCTACAGCAAAGCCAGAAGGAACCTCAATAGTTTATCAAGATTTAAGCAGAAATGGAGCAGAAAGCTGTTATTTATAAATTGCTCCATGTTTTTTGATTTCTGCAGTAAACACTCAAAATGCAAATGGTTTTTGGTGAAGCTCCAAAACTGAAATCTGATGCTGTACCTGAACAATGAAGCAAAATAAACAAAAACAAAACCCCTCAATCCATCAGAAAAGAAGTCAAAAATGGAGCATGCTCAAAGTTTAAAGCACCAAAAGTTATAAACCATGAGCTTCTACATCAAAAGTCCAAATCAGATTCTGGGGAAAGGAAAAGAGAATTCAGAGACACTGGATTACTCTGGTCTTCCTGTGTCCTTCTTAGCCAGGAAACACAAACACACACTCTCTCTCACACACACACTCTCTCTCACACACACACACACACACACACACACACACACACACACACACACACACACACACACAC
>JAQQZR010000016.1:1310967-1332030 GCA_030068235.1 Notoglanidium macrostoma | reverse complement strand
AAAATAAAACAAAAAGGCACGATTTTCAGATCCGGAGTGGCCGCTGCGAGCTGCGGTCGCGCTGCCATTACGTCATAGAGGACCTAGAGGACTGCAACTGTTAAAAAGGAATCTGTGAATTGTTTATTTCCTTTCCTTCTTTCTTCCTCCCATGTCTACTTTCTTTCGAGTTCTCTCTTTTTCCACATTAGTAACACATTCATCCTCTTCCATCCGTTCTCTTCTTTCTCTTCCATCTTTTCAATGGCCTTGGCGTCAGTCACCCTTCAAAACCCTTAAGTATCTGTTAGAGAGAGATTTGAAAGAATGTCAAACGTTGGAAACACTAAAACACATCATTATATCAGGAAAAGTTGAAATGAAAATGTTACAGAATTTCGGGAAAATATTCACACAACTGTATACCGTGATGAGCCAAACAGATTTCATAATCAGTGTGCGTCAGGACAAGGTTTAATTTATCAGATAAAAAAACATTAGTTGTGATGTGCAATGCAGTGATGTGTAATGCAGTAAACTTTTCATCATCACTTACATGACAGGAACAAACCCAAGACAATGAGTGAAGAACAGAATGTATGGTTATAGTTATAAACTGAAAATAATCATATTGGTCCGAGAGATGATGAGGTGAGATGCCATGCAGTGCTCCAGTCACTCACTGCACACTTACTAAATAAACTTAGAGTGAGGTTAGGGTTAGGGATAGCTGCTTTATGTTATCTAACTAATTAAAAACAAACAAACAAAAAAAAACTAGGAAAAGTGCCGCCTATACAGAATATTTGGAATCTATACAGCTTAACAGTGCAATTGGCTTTTAATTATTGGATGGAAAGGTTATTGGATTTATAGATCAATGAATATGACAGAACATGTGTAATTGTGTGTAATGTGTTTAGTATTTAAATAACATATATCTGTATCTCAGTGGGGTTGTTGTTTTTTAACACCAGGAGGGACTTTGATTGAAAATCTGCAAGAAACAATTATTTTATTTATCAAAAACATTCAATAATCTAATTCATTAGCCAAATTGCAAACTATAGCTAATAGTGAACTCATAAACTCAAGTCGAGGCTTTTTTTTACTTATTTTTGAGGAAACTAAATTATTGATTATTTACACTTACAAATTATTGATAATTATTATTGATTATTGAGGAAACAAAAAAAATCATTACTAAAATGCGATCAAACTGTACAGTCCTTTAGTGCGCGCTCTCGGAAAGCACTTCCATATTTGCGTCTAGTGCGCGTTCTCGGCGAGCACTTCCGGTGCTGTTTCCTGTGTTTGTAAACTGTAGCTCGCGCTAGCTGATGTGGACGCTGCGATAAGAAGCCAATTTTTTTTTAAGCCACATACCAAAAGATTTGAAGGTAGTAAAATAACGCATTTTCCATTCTTATTAAGATATTCATGTGTGTTTTGCGATGTATAAGATGTTATTTAACTATGCGTCCATGTATTCAGGATTTATTATATTTTCTAAAAGGAATTGTTTTCGAGAGGGAGTGGAGCGCTAACGGTACTTAGCACAGCAGCTAACGATGCATGCTAAGCTAGCGCTGGCCTGGTTTAGTTAAATATCTGCATACGTATCTGTTAGCATGCATTAGCACCTAAAGCGAGCTATATTGTTGTTTTTCTTATATTTGAACAGCTTTCATATAGTAATATGTTTTCTTTTGCATATTTTCTTAAATAATCTGTTAGCTAGCTAACTAAACAGGTAACGCTAACCATTTTAGCTGATCCTGAATCAGAAGTTAGTTATGTAGTTACATGACTAGAAAATTATACAATAGCTAATTATATTGATAGCTAATACGACTTGTTAGCTCACTTGATAGAAAATAAATACTGTTTGCAACGTGTCCTTGGGAATTTCTTCCTAATATGTGAAGATAAAATGAAGAAATAAAGCTTCTTGATTAAACGCTAGACAGAGGATGTGTAAAGGCGTCACGTGACGCCATGGGTAGGCGATAATGTCGCAAATCTCATCACAATTTTCCTGATTTAGTTTGACATTTATATTTAGAAAAGAAGTAAAGGCAGTTATTCCTAACAGTTATAATAGAAACAGCAATTATTGTGTATCAACACGGATTCGAACAACATATTCATGACTTTTTATTTTTTTGTAAGTCCTGCAGGACTTTTAAATATTGATGTAATTTTCTAGATTGAAAACAGACATTATTCAGTTCTCTGAAGAGCGGAGTGGTGGTGTCAGGTGTACAAAACAACAAACAACCGTATATAAGCATAAACATCCAATTCGCATTTGAATCATTACAAACTGTTTTAATTACTGAAGAAAGAAAGAAAAAACCTCTAGTACTGAAATCCCACTCCTGCTGACCTGTGTCTGTTTTAGCTAGTTTACTAACATTATGTTAACCGGCTAGTTACGTCCTTGTGTGACCTACTCGCATTTCCAGTTTGATTTGACATTCATCCCTCCATGTATCTGCTCCGTATCTCTCATCTCTAAGACAGGACGAAAACTGGTGCCAGATGATAGCAGTGGGTGTGTCCTATTGTGTAGTGCATCATCGTGAGTGACAGCTCTTGGCCCTCCCCTCGTCCCTGTCCTCTTCAGCGATGTCGCACATACCAACCACCTCGGTCCGTGACCATATGAAATGGGTCAGTCTGTGCATGGTCCAAACCCATGAACTTTTATTCATTTCCTCTTTTCTTCCATTCTTCATGGTTTTTTCCCATCCCCATGCGTATATGAACATTTTCACTGTGTATAATTGGACTGTTAATCACTGTTGTTATAATAACCTATGCGTGTGTGTGTTTGAAGGCAGGGCTGCTCGGATGTGAAGCCGTCCTCTCCAGCATGGCTCTGATGCAGGCCAGCACCATTTCTGCTCCAAAGAAGATGATGACCTCACTGGCTCCGCCCCCTGTTCCGGGTTCTACTCAGAGGGACCCACAGGGACACACGGGCTTAACGGCGGCCATGACCTGCCCTCCACTGGTTAGGAGCTTAAACGTAACACTCTACACAAAGCAGGGAAAGGAGACAGTCCCAGTGACTACTGAATGTTACCTGTGGATACTGAACGTGACCATTAACTACTGAACTGGCCATTTACTTGGTGAACGTCATTACTGTAATTACTGAATGTTACAGGAGACTACTGAGTGTAATTCAGCTATGTGATTGAGTGGTAACTGCTGGGCATTACCAGTAACTACTAAACATCACTGCCTACTACTGAAGGCTGTTGATAAATACTGACTACCAGTGGATACTGAACTTGGCAATGAACAGTAGATAATGGCACATGCATTGTATGACTGCTGAAAGTTAAGAATACTGACTGTCAGCGGTGACATCCAGTAGGTAATGTTGACTAACTGCCTTGGCCACTAACTACTACACAGTACAGGTAATTACTAAATGTTACCTGATTACCGAATGTTGCTGCTAAGTACTGAATGTTACCAGTATATCCTGAATGTCACTGGTAATTACTGAATGTAACCTGTAAATACTGCAATTGACCATGAACTTCTGAACAGTGCATTTACAGGCTGAACCTTACCTGTGATTCTCAAACATTACAGGTGACTACTGAACTTGGCCATTAACTACTTGACAAGACAGTTAACTGCTGAAAGTTATAGGTGGCTGTTCAAAGCTACCTGGGACCAATGAAGGTTACTAGTGACTACTGAACATTACCTATGACTTCTAAGCATGACCAGCGACTACTGGACATTACCAATAACCTGAAGTTTAGTGATGACTGCCTCACTTTCCCTGTGACTACTGAACAGGACATCCTCACTGCATCAGGCAGTACAATGATTAAATATCTATCCGCATTCTACCGAAAACCTTTTTTCTTAACTAGGCTTGTTTTAAGTAACAAACATTTAAATGGTGATTCTTTTTTTTTCCTTTTCTTTTTTTTTACTTTAATAAATAATATAGGACTGTGAGTAGTATTTGAAAGGTGAGGTTTGCTTAATAGATTCCAGAATGCATTATTAAAACGTGTGTGCGCAGCTTGTCCGTAAAGAAGGCGACTTTCACGCTCCCCGTCTGCTGGACGAGAAGGAAATGAGACCGAACGAAGACATGCAGCTAAAGAAGAAGAACAGGAAGTCGGGAACGCCCTGTAAAGTCCGAGAGCAGGAGGGGAAAGGAGGGAAGGTCAGTGCTGGGAGGCGGGTGTGTGTGGAGGCGGGTGGGGGTGGATGTGCATTCATTTCATACATTCCCAACACACACTTCCTTAGTCCAGGTTTGTGTTTTTGTATCTAAATCATGCTAAAGTTGTATAACATCCTGGAGTGTATTTTTGAGCTTTTACTCCTGAACTAGTTTGTGTGTGTGTGTGTGTTGGCTCGATGCATGCCATACTGCCCACACGTTGTTTGTGTGAGGGAGGAGGTGGTGAGTTTAGGTGTGGGGGAGGTGTGGGGGAAGGGTGGGGGTTTCTCAGAAGAAAAGACAATGAACAGCACAAGATTTAGTGTTTTAATTTAAAACAAGGTGGTGTGTAGCTTCAAAATAAACACTCCAGATTTAAAAATCATAACTGCCACTGCGGAGTATGACTATTTAAAATATTTTCTTACTGGTATGCACTTTATTTACAGCTTCTTAATGAGTGAACTTCCTTCTCTTCTTTCTATGACCCCCTCAGCTCGTAACCATAGATTTCGGTGCTGTAGTACGGCATGAGCCTCATGGAGACTCAGTGGAGAGTCTGTCCCACCTGACTCATGCTCCAGGTTACTAGCTAGTGAATTTTTGGAGTAATCCTGTAACAGAATTGGGTCATCAGCATACTCCTCCCACATACGGTCCAGCGGCACCTTTTAGACGTTCCTTTGTTCGGCAGTGTTTGTACACACCTACACTAGGAACACGCATGAAATTGTGGTTAACAAAAGTGTTACTACTGGAGTAAACCATATCATGTCAAGAACCACTCGACCAATTAAAGAGAAACAACAGCATAATTACTTTAAGACATTGAGTGTCTTTTTTTTTTTTTTTTCTTTTTCTTTCTTTTATTTATTTATTTTTTTTTCTCTTTTTTTTTTTTTAAACGTAATTAAAATAAAGAAAAAGCATTGAAATAGAAGTTGTTTCCAAACTTCTGAATTAATTAAAATTAGTATTAATTATTAGTATTATTTTCTGTAAAACAAGATCATGGTAAGTGTTCAGTAATTTTAAAATGGCACACTCTGGAACCCTGTCCTTAATTGTCTTATCCGCTGCTCCTTCACTGAGAAGCGAGCTTGGGGCAGCATGGTGCATGCCCCAGTGGACTCTATTAGCGCTTGTTGTAGTTCCCATTTTTGACCACTATTTGCTATAATAACTGTATGGAGTTAAATGTGATGCATGTTTGCTCACATGAACGAGCTTCCTCATGCATGATGACTTTTTTTTTTTTTGACTCCCAGGGTGTTGTGGTGGATGAGAACGGAAATTGTCCGCTTTCCAAAGTGCAGAAGAACTTCATCTGCGATCACTGCTACGGCGCCTTCAGAAGCGGCTACCATCTGAAACGGCACATTCTCATTCACACTGGTACGGAAGTGACATCAGCGTTTCTGTGTAGATTTTTATTATTATTAATTATATATGTATTTTTATTTATTTGATTTCACCTTTTTAGTGTTAAACGAAAAAAAAAATGTATGTTGAATTTTACCTACCCAGCTTTTTACTCTACCTTTTCTCCTCGCCCAGGGGAGAAGCCGTTTGCTTGTGCCATATGTGACATGAGGTTTATTCAGCGTTACCACTTGGAGAGGCACAGTCTCACTCATACTGGTATGAGAAATCCTTCCTTATGTTGTTTTTCCTAATAAAATCAGAGGATTTTCTAAGTCACAGCCATCAAATGTAGATAACGTGTAAGAGTCCACGTAATTTATCCACACATGAAGCTTTATAATGTACAACATAACAGCTAAACTTTGGTGAATCTTTTTAAGTAATGATTATTAAAGAGAAAAGAAAAAAATTGTATATCGTATGTTCATGCAAGTTGTTTATTTTTGCATTTTGGTCTAATATTCAAATTTAGATTTGTCTGATAGAGAAAGGGGATTTAAAAAAAAATTGGATAAAGACTGAACGGCGGATACATTTTTAAAAAAATATAAATATTTATTTAAATGCTATTGTTCAGAGTAACTTTATCTGAAATATTGCATTATACAATTAAAATATGTACAGGTACTTTACTATGTTCTGTTTAGAGCTCCACCGTGCACACTGTTATTCGGTTCAGGGTTCGTAAGATTCATTTTAAGAGTGACAAAATGGTGATATTCTGCAGAAGTAGGTAGAATTTTTTTGGAGCAGCAAGTTAAAGTCTGTCCCATTTTACAAGGAAGCATATGGAAAAACTTGGCAGAGAATATTCCGTAATTCTTTTGACAAGCCGGGACTTTCACGAAAATTTGAATAACAAGACAAATATTGTTTATATTATCGTTAAAACTTCCACCTGCATCACACTGAGCTTTTCTGTACTTACCAAATTGTTCGCAAGCATCAAAATATTTGGATCTAGTTAATGCAGTGACCGTTCAGTTTTCACTTGCATTTGGTTATAAACAATTTTGTGACCCTGTTGTCATTCCAGCAAAAGCTTAAAGGATGACGCTTCAGTGTTGGTTAATAAAAGCCACAAGTTACAATTATGGCAGCAGTTAATATAATCCAGAAGCAGCATAGCGATATAGGGAATCTGTTAAAAAATAAATAAAAAATAGACCGCGTGCTGCTCTGGAATAAATCTCGCTCATTAAAGCACCATTCACGTCAGACACAAAGTTCACAACTTGTTTACTACCTGAGATTGATATTATTATTATTGTTATTGCTGTTGTTGTTGTTATTATTATTATTATTTGTTTTAGTTTTTAGCTCCAACTAGTGCTAAGTAGCTTTTACCTACAACACATATGGAATGTAATATGCTTTCCTGTCCAAATGGCAGCCAAATTACTGCTACATATCTAACATAGATAATTTATGATGTATTAGACTAACCTAGCACAACGGACTACTCATGACACATATGATGCTAGCTAAATTGAAGGAATCTAACCAAGAACTCCTCGAGCTTTATGCATGGCGCATTCTGAAAATATGCACTTTTTTCTTCATTACTCTCAAATGCATTTTTAAAAATCCATCTTGCAAAACGAATACTGCATAATGACATCATAATCAATGTATCAGTTTATGTTCAAAATTTAAAATATGAAGTACATTTAGACTACAACATGGAGATGGAAGAACCTGTCAGGAAGACAACCATCTCTGCAGCACGGCACTAATAAGGACTTTATGGCCAAATGAAGCATGGTAGTGGTAGCATTTTGTTGAATTAGCTGTCTAGTTTTCAACAACAGTCACCGGGGTCACCTCAGGATCAAGACAAAACCTGCTTAAGACTGCTCATTTGGGATGAAGGATAACCTTCTAACTCAACAATGACCAAAAATAAAGCATGTGTAATTTTCGGACAAGTCCAGAAATACCCTTAATCAGTCCTGGCAGAGCCTTAAAATAAAACTTGAGGTTCTGCAAAGAACGCATTTCTTGATGAGGTCTTGGTTTATAATAGCCACACATCCATCTAGTCTGAGCTTGTTGTATCATTTCCAAGAAAACTCAGGCTGGAATCAATGCTAAAGGGCCTCAGTACCGAGTTAAAGGGTCTGAATACTGAATTATAATAGTTTTTTATTCTATTTAATAAATGAAAAAAGGATATTTGGAAACCGGTTTGTTTTGCTATGGCATATCTTGTGCAGATTGATTAGGGAAAAAATAAAATAAGGAAAAATGAAGCCCTCTGAATATGCTCTGAATGCACTGTTACAGGATAAGTCAGCTATAATTTGATATCTTTAGGGCGTATGATTTATATTTTGCTCTGTGCATTCAGGGGTGAAACCGTATGCTTGCACCATGTGTGACATGCGGTTTTTCCAACGTTACCATCTTCAGAGACACAGCCTCATACATACGGGTAATGACCCCTCTTATCTTAATCATTCGCCGTGTGTTACTGTTGCAGTTGGCTGCATCAAAGCACTTTACATCTTATTCATTTTTGTAACCGTTAATTGGTCAGTAAGCTTTTCCATACATTTTCCCCACTTTCTTTCAGCTTATTGCAGTGCATAACCTTCTGCAATGTGCCTTTTTCCATTGTCTGTTTCGCATGCTAGCTGTCCGTCAGCATGGCTTCTGCTACTTGTCTATATTTTGTGATTCATACCAAATCTTTTTCCCCCACAATAAACAAAAGTATGGTTATTACTATACAGGAAACAGTGTTTGTGCCTTTGCAAATATTATATGTCTCTGGACCTGTGTTCTGCAGAGTATCCACAATATTCATGAGCCCATCAATATTTTGTGTGGAACACATTTTAGGGCAAATGTAGATAGCTGACAGTAACTGTAGTGCTAATGCAATAAAGTGGGGAGGAGTAACGCCAAACAGCAGTGTACGTCTCCTTTCAAGTAGGCAGGCAGCTCTCCTTGATCGCACAGCAGCTACCAACCGGGATGGGAGACTGCTATCATATATGTAACGTCATTGCGTCACTCCGAGGAACTCACTATCTGCCCACTTCTGCGTGGCTAATTGGCTAGTGTCACTGTGATTGATGGGGCTGAGAGAGAGTGTGATGTCCCTCCCTCTCATAGAGTGACCAGTTTTGCTCTCTTGGATTCCAGGCCATGGATGGCTGTGGCATTGGGATTTGAACTTGCAATCTCCAGGTGATAGGCAAATGCTTTTCTGCTGTGCCACCTGGAAGCCCTGGTTTAGATATTCTGATCAATGAAGGCCAAGTAGCTTACTTGATCTATTACTTCTTAAAATTGCTGATGATAAAAGGGCTGGGTGGAACTTTGGTAAAGAGTTGGGTGTGATTTTTATATGATAAATGGCTCAGTGGGAATTGTGTGGTAAGCGTCAAGCTGGATTGTGATTTTGAAAAAGGACAAGTGATCTGGTCATGAATTACATGGGCCCTGGGTATGATAAAGGGTCAGGTGAGACTTATGTATGGTAAAGGGTCAAGTGGAACTATGGCATTTCATTTCTTTATTTTTTAAGGACAACAGACATTAATCAACATTTCTATAAATGTGCCAGTGTTAGCTGGTGGGCTGATTTTCAACTGCAGTCTTTTGGTGAGAGCTTTTGAAAACCATTAAAGTATGGTAAAGGGCCAGGTGGAACTTGAGTACGGTAAAGAATCCGGCAGAAATTTGATATGGTATAGGGTCAAGTGTGAATTGACCATGGTAGAGGATCAAGTGATACTTGGGCATAGTAAAGAGTCAAGTGGGACTTGGGTTTGGTGAAGAGATAGTTAGGACTTGTATGGTAAAGGCTGAAGATGGACTTGGCTATGGTATAGGGTGAAGTAGGATTTGGGTATTGTAAAGGTCATGTGGAACTTAGCTGTGGTAAAGGGACGGGTAGGACTTTATGGTAAAAGGTTAAGAGGGACTTGGCTATGGAAAAGGGACAAGTAAGACTTGTAGAGTTAACGGCCAAGTCTTCAGTCTATTCCATAGACAAGTGGGACTTGGGTACAATAAAATAACAGGTAGTACTTATATGGTAAAGGGTCAATCTGACTTGGGTCTGGTTAAGGAATGGTTGGATTTTGGTATGTTAAAGGATCAGATGGGACTTTGGAATGGTTAAGGGTCATGTGGGACTTGGGTATGGCAAAAGGACAGGTAGGACATGTGTTGTAAAGGGTCAGGTGGGACTTGCATATGGTATATGGTCAATTGGGACTTGGGTATTGAATATGATCAAGTTGGACCTAGATATGGTAACATTTCAGGTGGGACTTCATGGTAAAGGTTCAAGTGGGACTTGGGTATGGTAAATGGACAGGTGGGACTTGGGTATGGTATAGGGTCAAGTGAAGTGAGAATTGGGTATGGTAAAGGAACCGGTATGACTTGTTTGTTAAAGGGTCAGGTGGGAATTGGGTATGGTCAAGGGGAATGTTATAGGATCAAGTGGTACTTTGGTATGGTAAAGGGTCAAGTGGGACTTGGGTTAAGGAAAATCTGCAAACTCGACTCTCAGCCAGTATCTTGCCCAATAACCTGTTCACACACAAATGTTGCAAATATTGTGGATACCTCCTGTCTGTTCTGCTCATGTGTAAAGCACTGCCAAAAAGCATGACATTTTGATCTTGATGGCTGTAAAACTGACATGGATCCCTGCAGCTGCAGGAACATGCAAATTGCATGTATGTTGGATAAAATGGGATTAAATGTGTTTTGTGCCTGACTGGGAGCTAATCATTTGCTCTGTACGTTTAGGGGTGAAGCCCTACGCTTGCTCCATGTGTGACAGGCGTTTTTTCCAACGCTACCACCTGCAGAGACACAGCCTCACTCATACGGGTATGGGTCGTCTCTCCTATCAGATTTGCCCTGTTGCACTTGGCTACGCGTATGTGCAATTTAGCACTGTTGCCAACTTTTTTCCTCTCAAAAGTATTAGGCTGCATTTCTGCCTCAGCAGTTGATCATGACCAGGACATAATAGGTGTGAAAATACAACGTTAGAAAACCTCTAAGATCTTCAAGATTTCACAGTCGTTGGTGTTTAGTTATTGCCTGAGCAACAACAAAAATACAAGTTCCCATTGGATAGACTCTTGGAAGTCAATCAAGCTTTTATAGGTTGAAAGTTGACCAGCAGTGCTGAACTTCAGTCTGAATTGCACATTTATTTCTCCACAGTGAAAATTACTGGTTTGATCCTCGATTTAACAGAGTTGGCAACAATGCATTCAAGTCTCCGCTTCATTTGTCAGTTTATTTGTGTACTGCACCAGCAATGTTTTGGCTGCAACAAGTTCAAGTATGGATGTGGTTACTAGAAAGTAGTTTGTGGGGTTAGGTGTTAAACACATACTGTTCTTTACTGTACATACCTGTAGTTTCACTGACTAACGAATCTTGACATAATGGTACTCTGTATGTTTAGGGGTGAAGCCGTATGCTTGTTCCATGTGTGACATGAAGTTTTTTCAGCGTTACCACCTTCAGAGACACAGCCTTACCCATACGGGTATGGGTCGTCTCTCCTTACAGATTTGCCCCGTTACACCTGGCTAAGCTAAAGGCCGATTTATACTTCTGTGTCAAACCCCCGGCATAGGGTATGGTCTCGACTGTCACGTAGTTGAAGCACGTATACTTGTACGTAAGGCCTATGTTTCTTCTAGGAGGCGTTGCTCCATGAATCAGCGCAGAATTTACTGCTTTAATGCACAGAAGAGCAGTGTGGTGCAGTGTTTCGCTGTGGGAATAATAAACAGAATATAACACAGGCAAAATGTTGACTTGAAACAAATTTACTGGGCAAAAGAAACCTTGTGCGATTAATTATAAACCAGGTGAATTTTAACTGAAAGCATCTCTGAAGAGTTTAAACTCATCTGTATTCAGTAAAAGCAGCCTGAAAAACTTCCATTTCTTTTTAAAACCATATATAGACCATTTAAGCTACAAAAACGACTCAAATTCAGTTGGAGCAGTAGGCCGCCTACTTTTTTTATTCATACGTATACCTACGTTCATGTGTGTTCATGCATGCGCGAGAGACACACTAATGTGCGTATGGGATGAGGGGGGAAAAAATAGACACCAGTACTAAAATAATTTATTTCTCTGTTATAAAAATGTATTTCTCTTTTATAGCTTGCATTAAACAGGCAAAATGAAAATGAGAGATTGGTGGGCTTCCACAGTTCACGCAGTTGTCATGGGAATGATGAGGCATGCATGCTCACAGGCTGTAGGTGTGGCTAGCAAGCGGATCAATCGCCATTATCGCAGTCTTCGTCGCGCCAACGCGTAGTTACGTTTTTGGGGCTGTGGGGTACTCGGCTATTCCGTACACTGCACCGTAGGTTTGACGCAGGCGTATTAATTGGCCTTTATGTGCGATATAGCACTGTTGCCAACTTTTTCCTTTAAAAAAAATTATGCTATTTCTCTGCTTCATTAGTTGCCTTTGACCAGGACGTAATGGGTGTGACAATACAACATAAGAAAACCTATGAGGTATTCAGGATTTAACTATCGTCTAATATTTTGTCATTGCTTGAGGAGCAAAAATACAAGTTCCCATCGAATAGACGCTTAAAAGTTGATCAAGCTTTTATAGGTTGGAAGTTGACAAGCAGTGCTAAACTCTGGTCTGAATTTCACATCTGTTTCTCCACAGTGAAAATTACTAACAGAGTTGGCAACAATGCATTCAAGTCTCAGGTTCATTTGTCACAGTTTGTTTGGCACCATTGATATTTTGGTTTCAACAAACTCGAGTTTGAATGTGGTGACTTGAAACTAGGTCGCTGGGAGGGGTGTTAAACACATACTATACTTTCACTGTAGTTTCACTGACTAACGAATCTTGACATAATGGTACTCTGTATGTTTAGGGGTGAAGCCGTACGCTTGTTCCATGTGTGACATGAAGTTTTTTCAGCGTTACCACCTGCAGAGACACAGCCTAACCCATACGGGTATGTGTCTTTGCAACCCGACCGCTTTGCTGAATTTCTTAACCACTTAATTAAACAAGACCTTCGCATGGGACCGATTAAGTGCATGCACTCAGTAATTGCAATTAAGAAATTGATTTTAACCTAGAACTCTTTGATGCCACCCCAGTTGGACAAACATTCCCATGATTTTTTTAAACTTAAAATGGTCCCTCACGTTTGGCTAGAGAGAGACCATGAACTGAAAGAACAAAATTCCATGCTAATGCAGTGATACTCTATTTAGGGGTGAAGCCATATGCTTGCTCCATGTGCCATATGAGGTTTTTTCAGCGTTGCCACCTTCAGCGACACACTCTCACACACACGGGTACGTGTCAGTTTCCTGTGCCAAAACATATCGCTTATTAAACATTTACTGAAACCACATGTCTAATCTTGCCAGTTTTTGTTAGGTGGTTTTTCTCCCAGTAATATTTTGATTTGGTCAGTATTCTCAATTTCATTCCCCTCCTCCTTTCAGTTTTTGGTGATTGCTAATTTATGTATGTCCCAGAGTTTGTTAAAAACACACCATTTTTTTTTAAGACATCGAAAACGCTTCCTCTCATCACTAGCTAGGAATGATGCATAGAGATGTGTAGAACATTTGTAAAATACAGTTTCAGGCTTAGTTAGAAGTTACATGCTTGGTGGATCTCAAAACGCATATTCTAATATTAGCACTCTACATTTAGGGGTGAAGCCATTTGCTTGCACCATGTGTGATATGAGGTTTTTTCAACGCTACCACCTCCAGAGACACAGCATCACCCATACGGGTATGTCTTGTCTCTTTATACTCCATCAAATCCAATGCAAGTGACCTTTTTGTTTTTTTTTTGTTTTTTTTGTTTGTTTTGTTTTTTTTTTAAATATAATTGTACTGTTCATTAAAAAAAAAAAAAAAAATGGCCGCACAGGAATGGTCACAGATTCTTAAAAGAATCAAAGATTTTGTTTCATGCTTCGTGTATTCTTGCTTGTTCTCTTCATGAATGGGATTTATAACCAGGGCTAGAAATGAGTAGTTTTACATTTTATAGGTCAAACTTTTAGCTGTCTTGTAATTAGATTAGATACTCGTATGCAGTGCTTCCTAAGACTGTCCTACACATGCACTCATTCATATTCATACTTTATATATACTTAGTATAGCTGTGTAATATGGCTGTGTTATTGTACAACACCGCATTTCCATGTAATTAAACCCTGACCCTGCCTTAGCGGTTTCTGAACATTGCCTCCATTTTAGGTTTTAGTGCATCAACAATAAAAGGTTGTTCTTGGCTGTAATTTACATAGGATTACTGAATAAATTAAATCCTACATATATATAAAAAAGGTGCTTGTTTAACAGATCTTTTAAAAAATTTTACATTCTTGAACCAAAAAAAAAAAAAAAAGTTAACTTTTTTTTTTTTTTTTTTTTTTTTTTTTTTTTGTTTTTTTTTTTTTTTTTTTTTTTTTTTTTTCAGATTAAATTGTTATGCATTATTATATATATCAAAATTTTGGAAGAGCAAACAAAGATTTCATGATAAAATTCTGGTTGTAAAACTAATCAATATCTAAAGAGGCTTGTTTTAAATCATGAGGAAATAAAAAGTTTGAAAACTGACCACTATGAAGCTTTATAAGTGAGCTGTTGTAAATGCCTTGGCGTGTCTTTTTCGTCGTAGTGAATGCACATGACTAATAATTTGCTCTGTGCATTTAGGAGTGAAGCCTTACGCTTGTTCCATGTGTGACATGCGTTTTTTCCACCGTTACCATCTGCAGAGACACAGCCTCACTCACACGGGTATGTGTCTTTCTACCTTAACCCACTGTTCTGTAGCAATAACCCACCCGCATGCGACCTGAGCACTGTTGCCAACTTCTGTCATGAAAATTTAACAAAAAACTGATCGAATGATTAATTGATAAAGGCTTAATACAGGTTTGATTGTCCGCTGTTATTATTCCAGCTTATACATATTACTCTTATAGATGCTTGTGCGCTAGATTTATTGTGCTTAAAACGATTGTAGCAGTCTTATAATTAGTGTACTAGTAACATTATACTGGAATATTCACACCCATATTCTTCTTGGCATACTATACTCATATTTAGTAGTACAACTACATAATAAAGTATAAAAACGATGAACTAAGTCTTATGTTTATGTATTGTATCAAGTATACTTAGGTAGTTTTATTTTATTGTACGTAAATATTTATGCAGATACTTTTATAGTGGCTAATTTTCACACCTACTGTACTTCTACAGTTATACTGTTATTATAGTGTGTATTCTCTTATACTTTATATATTTACATATCCTACGTCCGCAATTATACCATACACTGTATTTACCAGGCTGTTATTCATTAAACTTGTGTAATGATGCCGAAAATGTCTACTAGTTATGCAATGCTTATAGAGCAGAAATCTTCACTGTATCCTTTATATGCTATCCTACTTGTGATGAACATTTCATGATGTATTTATTTGTGCATATTATATTGTAAGCATGCATACATATTACTTATACTATTTTGAGAATTGTTGTTCTTTTATTTTTATACTATGCTATTTGTGCTATGTTTAGTATATTTATGTAGTCGTAGTAACATCATCTTTGTCAGTGAAGCATTTGGTCTTGATGGAAGAATAACCAGAGCTATAGCAATGTTGATTATGATCCAAGTTGGCAACACTGTTATGAACATCAGCATGCTTAATCTTACCCTAGATAAGCCACACTATTCTAGCTGCATTTTATCTTTTGAAGTATTTTTATGTTTGTGGAAGCCATAATGCCAAAGTTTAATTTTAATGCACCTTATATTTTAAGTCTAAATTAATTGTGCGAAAGCTGTAGTAATATTCACCTTTTAATGCAGCCATGTTGAAATGGGAATAGACAGAAACAGCCATGCTCTTACTCATTAACTGGTCGTACTTAGACATGTGCCGATTTTAATATTGTTTTGCAACATATTTGATGTAAATTTGTGTAGTATTTCCTCACATTTGTCCCAAGGTTTATAATATCTTCCCTCTATGCTATATTGGTGGAAACATTTTACATCAAACCTTGTTTGAAATGAAGATACTATGACGGTTACAGTGAGGTGGTTATTTACTAAATAAACGTTCAGCATACGCCTCTTGCAAAACTTATATCTGTATAATGCAGTAGTCCCAATATTAATAAAGCCGCGGTGTTGTATAACGGCTGATCGGCACATGCCTGAATAACACCATATTATCCATCCTCTTCTTTACAGTTTTCAGTTTAGTTTTTTTCTTTTTTTACTTGTACTTTTATTTGTCCTTTATAGATGCAGTAGTTTGCTGATATTTAGCTAACTAGCGTTTCTGGCTACTTATTTAACTTCTTGTAGCCTGTGTCAGTTTGCTAGGCTGCTGATATGGCTAATACAATTATGTTTTTGTGCACTTAGGGGTGAAGCCCTATGCTTGTAACATGTGTGACATGCGTTTTTTCCAACGCTACCACCTGCAGAGACACAGCCTGACCCATACGGGTAGGTTTCGTCTCTCTATACCACATGATGGACATTTCATCAATACAAACTCGAGTTTGTTGTTAGGGTAGAGCCGTATTCCTGCTGTATAATAACTACTGTTCCAGCAAGATTTCAGCACTACACATCATAATTATGAACAATTCGATCTGTGAGCAGGGAATTTGGTTGGGAGTTACTGTGGAAGCGTAGTGCGTACAGTTTAACGTTTTGGTCGTATTTTTCTTTCATTCATCCTTTAATTGTGCATTTTGCCATGTACGGTCTCCCACTTTTAACTAGTTAACCAGTCAAGAGCTTCACCAAACACAATTTGGCGGGATCAGGAAAAAAAACCCAGACTTTAGACTCATGTTTGCTCATTGTAAAATTAATTTGCCAAGAAAATTCAGATTTATTGCATAATATTGAACTGAAATATGTAGAGAGATTTAAAAGTGCAGAGCAGAAATTGCCCTAACTGTGTGTGAATTTTCTGCAAGGTTGAGAGATTTGTAGCTGTAAAAGATTCTCAAGCTGCACATAAATGAGGAATAATTACCTAATTTTAATCGTTGCATTCATGTATTTTGAGAGAGATTTAGTTTGGAAGCTCTTTTTGAACTTCAAGTGAAACTGTTTTAACTTTCACTGAAGGTTGTTTAATAACGGGTTAAAAAAAAAAGCAACGGTTGCCATTTTAAGCAACATTGTGTGATGCAGAAATCCACGTTTACGTAGACAATAAAGTTAGAGGACATAATTTCATATGACGTTTATAAGCCGAGTTTAGATGGTGTGTACATGGAAAGGACGGGGCAAATGTGAATGATTGGTGCTCTGTGTATTCAGGGGTGAAGCCGTACGCTTGCTCGATGTGCGACATGAGGTTTTTTCAACGTTACCACCTGCAGAGACACAGCCTCACGCATACGGGTATGTGCCTCTCATCGACACGCAAGCAAACTTTCTTTGAATTTGTGATATGGTAAAATCTGGAATGTCCAGTGTTGTGCTTTGTGCGTTGCTATGTAATAGACACCCTAACAGATGTGTGCCGTGTAAGGTGGCGTGAGTCACACACCTGCCCATTTCCCTATCTGTACTTTCAGACATCCTGCAGCATGTCTAAAGCCATTTCTTACAATAACTCTGTTTTGGTTTGGTTTTGATTGTTTTCATGCTTTTTTGTAGAAACATGTCGCGATTAGCCACTATAAGCAGGTCGCAGTTAATATTCGGGAGTGAGCTCGAGGCTTTAGCACCTTCATGAGTGATCCGTTTTATCAGTATCAGGTTCAGAAGACTTTTGTTAGTTAGGTGTGTCCAGATCTGGCCGTTGTTGCGCCAAAATAAATATAATAGAAATATAAAAATAACTATGAAAGATCACCACTAAAGAATTTTATCTAATGGAACCATCTACATTCGAGTTTTTCCCGAGCCTCTCTGACGCTTGTCACTTTGATATGATCAGTAACCATAGACGAGCTTTAGTCTGCTTTTGATCTGATCGCAGCATGTTTCATTACAGCGATATGTTTCTGCGTTCGGATTAACTCCGGAAGTCTGACCTCAGAGCCGCGCCACTTCCGACCTCCGTGCCGTTACACGGTTTGGATGTTCATCCATGTTTGTCTTTTGATAGCAGCAGGCTAGCCAGCTGACCGTGAGGGGTGAGAGTATTGTCCTCCTCAGCAGTGATGGAGTCGAGAGGCCAGTTTCTTTGCCTTGTCTGTGTTTCAGTGGAACGCAGCATTGCCTCCGCTAACGCTTCTCCACATTCACTTTTCATGTTATATTGCTGTTGAGATTTAAAGTTAAGTAGATAAATGGAAAGGAAATAAATAAGAAGACCACTTTATATTTAATTCATGACCGTCAAGTGTCGTTTGCTATTTAACTATTTCATTAGCAAGAGAAGTGCAGGTGTATAGAACACCGCAGAGTACTGTGCGTGCACGGGGTGGTAGTGTAGTAGTATATTAGATTACTGTAATACCGCAACGTGCCTCGACTGAACGGTGTTTCTGTAATCGGATACTGATTTAAAGCACTAATCCAATCATTAGACCCTGTATGAAATGAGATACTTAAACCTGCATGTAAGTGGTGGTGTAGTGTACGGAGTATCGTCTAGAAGTGATTTTGACTCAACTCTATGGCAGTAAATATATTTAATAACATATAATAATAAGTGAGCATTAAATCCTCAGTCAGATGAAGCGTTTGCTTACGGATTAACTTTATTTGTATTAATTTATGGGTTTGTGCGGACTTTTTAAAAAATATATTTTTTTATTTGTTCTTTAATTGATTCCAATAAAGTAAAGTGAGTATTTTTCTCTGATGTTCTGGATGGAGCGCGTAGTCCCTGAGCTAGAACTAGCGCGAGGATGTGTTTACAATCGGGTCTCCGAAGCTCCTCCGTACGTCACTCTGGATAAGGATAAGGATGAGCGTCTGCTAAACGTAATCAAAATAAACAGTTTGTCTCGACAGTAAATTCCAGATGTAAGTGTAGAAGTCCGCGAACGTTACAGGGTTCGAAGTCGATCGAGTCGATGTCGAGCGCGATTTTCCGAACGCAGGTACACAAAACAGGCCAAACGAAACCACCGATAAAACGTGTCGGAGCTCGGGCGTTTCTCTCACACGGATAAAGCTGGAAAGGGTTTGTTTGTTTGTTTGTTTGTTTGTTTGTTTGTTTGTTTGTTTTCTATGCAACCTTTAGCTGTGTTTTCACGTCACGGCCACTTCAGAACGCTGATACGAGCGCCAGTGTGGCGGCTCAGAGGTGATGAGTGTCGTGCTGTGTGTCCCATGCTGAGTGTGTCTGAGAATTGGTGCTCTGTGCGTTTAGGGGTGAAGCCGTACGCTTGCTCCATGTGTGACATGAGATTTTTCCAGCGTTACCACTTGGAAAGGCACAGCCTCACTCACACGGGTATGTGTTCTTCCACTCTCAGTAACAAACGCTTGGACTCCAAGTGTAAAAAAGGCAAATTCTGCTCCTTTCATTCACCTGTGTAACGTGCAGGCGGCTGCTGGTTAAACAGTAAACATGACGTAGAGGTGGTGTGTAGATGAAAATACAAAGCTGTTTATTAAGGATATAATTAAACACCCCAGATTTTGAAAAGTGCAAAAAATGTAGAATGGCGGGACTAGAAATATGTTTATATATTTATTTATATCAGAAATTAATGCATAACTAAAAATATTAGATAAAGTTGTAGTTTGTGTAAATCGTTTTATAAATAATTACCTACATTGTATTTACCGATTATTTTTTTATTTATTATTAATTTTGTGTTTTGCTTTATTGTTATTATTGATTTTTAATAAAATAGACCTCGAGTATGTTTTAAATTCGGTATAATTGTTTTATCAGTAATTATACAGAATGGATTCATACAAGTTGTTCTGTAAGCATCTACATTTTATTTGGTAAATTTGTTTTAATTTCTTATAGTAATTGCGTTTGTTTGTTTTAGACATTTTCCGTTATTTCCTGAAGTTTTCCCTGCAGATTTTCCGACTGGAATGACGTTAGAGCACTGAATCTGCCGCAGTGTGCCTTAGCTGAGGTTTATGTTTAATATCAGCCTTCACTACAAACTCGAGTTTGTATAAAGTCATTGTGTTTTTAATTTTTACCCCGTCATAACGACTGATTTAAATATAATATGCAAGCTGTTTATTTCCGTTTTATTAAAATTGTGTTAATCTTGATGACGATGGCATTAACAAACCTGTTTTTTGTGTGTACTTGCGTGTGCGTGTGTGTGTGTGTACAGGTGAGAAGCCGTTTGCGTGTGATATGTGTGACATGCGCTTCATCCAGAGATATCACCTGGAGAGACACAAGCGCGTGCACAGCGGAGAGAAGCCGTATCAGTGTGAGCGATGCCAACAGGTAAACCACCATACCCGTAAACATGCACATAATCAAATAATAAAGAATATCATTATTATTCGGCTTATTATTAGCATGCTATTGGGTGTCTGTTGCTGTGCCTCAGTCCGGATCCCTGCGTCAGTACACTTCCATGTAGTGCGCTGTGCACACTGTTCTCGATTCCAGCACTAGTCGAGCACTTACTGGAAACGATGATCGCAGCGTTAGAGCACTGACGCTGTACAGACGGTGACGGTGTACAGACGCTTATCATTTCTGTCTGTGGTGCGGTGTTCACTTCACTTCCAACCAGTTCCATAACAGGCTGCAGGTCCCATTCCTTCCACTACATAGCTAATATGGCAGCGATTAAGGGTGAGAGGCGTCTCACTCTCAGCCGTTTGACCAGGTACTCGCGCTACACGGCATGTCGCCGCACCGGTCCGCGTGGACGCACTCGCCCTCAAACTCACGTGTAAATGCAGAAGAACACAAACGGAGACAGTGTATTAGTCAGGGAAGCGTGTGCATAAAGCATATAACTTCAACCTTTTACTTACATCACTTTAACTATTTATGCAATAAATGTACAGCAGAGTTACTTATTGTTTACAGATGATGTAGTAAATAATAAATAACTATTTTATGTTTATTGCACAAATATCCAAAATTATATAATTTCTTTTAATGATTCAGCCTTATTGGCCTGTTAATGAAAATAAAAAATAATTAAATCTGATTTATTGTAGAGATCAGCAGGGCAGTATTAGCGAGGTGCTACTGCATCCGGGACCCGCGAGGGCCGGGGTTCTGGCGATGTGATAAATCGGTGTAATGCAGCTTTCGGAGATATCGTGGTACTGCGCTGTGCCCTGAATATTTTTATTAAATAACCGTCACAGACTCTGGAAGCTGTTATCATTGACCTTTAAATGTTTATTTATATATATAATGTGTGTGTGTGTGTGTGTGTGTGTGTGTGTGTGTGTGTGTGTGTGTGTGTGTGTGTGTGTCTGTGTATGTGTGTGT
>JAQQZR010000016.1:1266727-1277777 GCA_030068235.1 Notoglanidium macrostoma | reverse complement strand
AGTGAGTGTGTGTGTGTGTGTGTGTGTGTGTGTGTGTGTGTGTGTGTGTGTGTGTGTGTGTGTGTGTGTGTGAGTGTTGACTCTGCAGTGTTTAAGCTGTGATTTTCCAGCCCTTATTTTGATTAAAAAATTTTCTGGTCTTTTAGTAAATGTAGCTCCTTTTTAAACATTATTATTATTATTATTATTATTATTATTATTATTATTATAGTTGTTATATATATATATATATATATACAGTAAAAAATACATCTAATACAATAATGTAAATAAATATGTACAAGACATCTAACATTATACTATATATAATTTTATCAAACTCCCATTAGAGAAGAATTGTTTACTGGCTACAGTAACCCAAACAAGTAGAGCACATAAGGGACTAGAAAATTAGGTCTTATTTTATAATTTCATTAAAATTTGATTCATAAGTAAAACACAGAAAGTGCTTCACGGACGTTTGGTCAGTTGGAGTTTAAGGTCCTGTTGTGGATTGAGTGAGTTGTTCCACTGAAGACCACCAGGAGGTGCAATTGATTTGTTTTCCATCCTGACTCAGGGTTCATATACAGGGTTCTCAGGGTTCTGTACAGAAAATAGTCTCACTGTATCACAGTTCCTCTAATTTGTATTCATCAATCGAGTAAATAAAAGACAAGGAAAATAAACAGGCTCTGCTGTTTCAGTAAATATCCACTAATCTTTCTTTTCTTACAAGCAATTTATTAAGTAATGTTTAATGTTATGAAAACACACTTCTATTTCAGTCACATCTGACTGGATTGTTGGACACCACACTATGTTCCTTGTATATTTTGGGGTGGGTTTTCTGTGTGAGGGAAACTGCTGCCACAGGCTGGATCTCAGACAGTTTACAGTTGTTATTTTGCTCTTGCATTCTTGCATGTGATTGGATAATGTTGTTCTGATTGATAGTGGAGAGAAGAAGAAAGTCCCTCCCACCCAGACAGCAGGACGATAATAATCCCAGACACGAGTAGCTGCAGCGTCATCAGGTCTCTAAATTCCACCTTTCTCACAATAAACCTCTTTTAGGAGCTTCAGCTAGTTCGCAGGAACCGCCTTTATACCTCACACGTGCTTGTTCTCATGCATTTCTATAGTAACAGCTCTATTGGGACGCATGATGCAAGCTCCACATAAACTAAATCTAATAATAAACAGAAGGCCATTATTTAACAAAGAAACGTGTGTAATTGTTGATGTGGTAGAGTTTCTGTAAGAAGACATTTACTTAACGTTTATGGACGGACTCTCCAGAGTTAGAGGAGTATATGCTTTGTCGTTTCTCAGTAATGTGACAAGCTTTTTTTCTTATTAACCATCTGAGAGAGAAAAAACATGGTCAGGGAACTGTTTATAGTTGCTATCACATAAGTGAGAACAGGAACTAGCTTGTTTCACAAACGTTACATTCAGTGCATCATTCTTTACTAAATTTTTAAAAATTGTTGGCAATTTGCTCTGGTATAAGAGAAATATAACACATGTTATGTGCTGTTATAAGAAAATAATCATCTTTGGAGTGGTAACAGTACCTACACTTTATTACACCACCCCACCACTCAGTATTTTATTGTAACAGCACAACACATAGGTGGCTATTGCTTACTTAGTAATGTAGCTAGTTAGCCATAACCTCCTGAGGAATTTTTGCTCAGTAATAATAAACTTTTGTCGGAATTTTAGCAATCTCTCAATATTCTCTTGTGGTAATATAAACAATCTAGCAGTATGTTAACTTTAGCTAGCTAGCAGTAACCTCCTTTGGTTACATTATGGAGCTACAAATATTCTCATGTGATAACTTTAGCTAGGTAGCAACAGTGGAGGCAGTCATTTTAGCTAATAAATCTGTTGGTAATAAAACTTTATTTTGCTAAGAATCCTGCTGTGTTTTAGCTAGCCACTCTCATGTGGTAACTTTAACTAGATGAAACCTCTGGTGGTTAAACAAGAAAACCTTTTTGCTTGCTAAGAATAACATCTTGTGGTCATTTTAGCCAGCTAGCAATAATCTCCTGTGATAAATTTCAGTAAATGAACGCTGATAGTTTTTATAGGAGTGTTCTACATGTTTGTGTCACTGAGAGTTTATTTTTACAGAGTAACTTGGCAAGGAGATTCTTCTCAAGAGGACAAGCCTGTTCTTCATGTTCTTGGTATTGAGAAACACTTGCTGGCTCTCATGAATTGACATTTCTTAATTAATATCCATAAAAAGCAAAGAAGGCAAAACAAACAAACAAACAAAAAAAAAACCCAGCCATGACTTCTGTACACACCTTCTCAAAGGTCAGACGTAAGCTCACTTCACCCTTTAGTCCATGCCACCTCCAGATTGGTTCTCTCTCTCTCTCTCTCTCTCTCTCTCTCTCTCTCTCTCTCTCTCTATCGCTCTCTTTCTCTCTCTCTCTCTCATTCTCCCTTCTGGGAATTTTTTAACCCTTTAGACACTCTGTGTTTACTCATGAACCCATAAAAGTTCTTGAAAAAGGATTTTTCTAGCTAGCTGGATAGTAACTGGCTAAAACTATGATGGAAGATCATTGATAGTTAGATAAAGTTGAGATACCTCATGTTATTGCTAATTAAATGTTAATGCTAGCTAGTTAAAGTTACCACAGATCATTGCTAGCCAGCTGAAGTTACCATGGGAACTTACTGCTAATTAAATATACAATGGAAGTGTTTTGCCAGCTAAAATGATCACATGAGGTTTTTGCTTATTTAAATGTATTACAGGAGGTTAATGCTAGCTGGTTATAATTAGCTCAAGACGGTTTGCTAGCTAGCTAACGTTACCACAGGAGGTCATTGCTAGCCAAATCTTTTGCCTTATTCACTTCAGACATCTTTCACTGGCTAATTGTTATCAAACAAGTTTTTATTTCTTTTTTTAAGCAGCAAAGTGTTTGTAGCAAAAGCAGTTTTAGTAATATTAGCTTTTCCATTTCTAGTGTTAGCTTTCTCATCTCTTAGCCTTTGTTTGTTTACAGTGTTAGCTTTGCCATGCTTGCTTTGCCAGTGTTAGCTTTGTTTCACATCCTCAGAACAGAATAGTATGAAATTTTATTATGTTATTTTATTTCACTTCTTTTCTAAGCCCCGCCCCTCATCAATATGTAGACATTATAAACTTGTTGCTGCGGTTATGTCTCACATTGTTCTTGTCACATAAAATTAAGTACGTGGTCTTCAGTTTGCTTATTGTTGTTTAGCAGTGTGATAGTCAATTAAATGTTATTTATGCTTGTTGTCATGGTTACTTTGTATCAGGAACCTTGGCATAGATCTACATTAGAGGTATTTGAGACTGGAGACCTTTTAGCCAATCAGAAACTAGTATATTTTTTTCTGGCCAAACTGGATAGCGTAATGTTATTTTTTAGATTTAAATTATCATTATAGTAATATATCACCACATACCTTAATTTCCCATATTTAATTTCACATTCACCCTCCTCCCTTTTTCATCTTCATGTGGTACTCTCTCTCTCTCTCTCTCATTTTCCCCTCTCATCGCTCAGTGTCACTGTAGAGCTGTGACCTTTGACCTCAGGCAGGTTCAGACAGAGGTCAGGCATAGAGACGTGCATACGTTTGTGCTAGACACCTTTCTATCTGTTGTTGCCATGGCAACAGAAGCAGACAGCACAGAGAGAAGGGTCTCGTGTAGAATGTGGCACTGCAGCGAATATCTCACTTCCCTCTTTCATTCTCTCTCTCTCTCTCTCTCTCTCTCTCTCTCTCTCTCTCACTCTCCCTGTATGTCGCTTGCTCTATTCTCCCAGACTAACAGGGCAGGAATGTGGGGACACACACACACAAATACAAACACTATGTACCATACAGGTGTAATATATGCCCAACATCTTTATGTCCAAAAAATAAATGTGATTAATTGGTGTTGATTAATTTTCCATAACTGCAGCTCTGACAATAGTGCAGCTGCAAATCACAGGTTTATATTAATGCACACGTTCTAATACGTTATCTTTCTATAGTAGCAGCTCATTCACAGAGACTTGTATGGGGATTCTCCACATAAACATGTTAAAAAATGTGTGCAATCTTTGATGTAATTAAGTTTTCTATAATTAACTTTGCATTAATGGAAGGAGTCTCCAGTGTCAGTGCGTGTAACAGTCAAAGATAAAGTTGTAACTTTTACGTTTTCCGACTTCTTCAGGAAGTTTACACTTCCTTGCAGTTTCTTGGTTTTGCCTGGGTTTTTTTTAATTATTAACGTCAAGGGCGAGAATAAAGTGAGTCTGCTGAGGGAACGACTGTTTATAGCTGCTATAACATAAGTGAAAACAGGAACTGTAGGACTCCCTACTCTCCTTCACTCTCTATTCTTCACTATATTTCTCTTCTTCTTCCAGTCTTTCCTGCATTCTTATCCCTCTCTTTCTCTCATTATCACTCTGTCTTATTCTGTAACATTTTAGTCATTTCCCCTCATTTTGCTTTTCTCACATGATGATCATTTTCACTCACCCTGCTTTTTTCATTCTGTCTTCATCAGTTTTCTTTATTTCCTCCTTCCATCATTCCACCATTTTTTGTGAGCACTTCAAGGAACGCTAATGTACTTTACTCAGTCAATGCTCAGTTTTCAAAAGTGCATGTTTTCAAAGTGTGAAACACAATTTATTCATGTAATGATGTTAATTATGCTAAATTATAACAATATCTTTGTTTCTTCTGCATCTTTCACAATTTCTTGCTAGCTAATATGTTGATATTCATTGCGAGGCTGGAAGAAGCCTGAGGTCATGTAAAGTGTGGGGTTTTGTCCTGGGGTAAAAGGAGTCAAAGCTGTGCTAAAGGTTGCCCCTTTCCTCTGGAGAAAGCCAGAGACGAGGAGGTCACGTGTGAGTGGAATCGAGGTCAAATAAAAGACATGGTGAGGAGGAGGGGTTATGCCTGATCTGCTATTTTTATTTTATTAAACTCACTCAGTAATAATTAATAGTACCCAACACAGCTTCTGTGGACCCATCATGTACTACAGAACAGAAGGGCTGGGGCTTGGACCCGAGAACGAACATGGCTGCCAATGATGGTGGTAGAGAGTTTCATCTGTGGTCCTTCTTCTCACCTCAACTGTTAATTAGCTGTACATTAAAGTAAAAAGAAAAAAAGTTAGCAAACCTTGTTAGCTAGGTTAGCAAGCTAACATCAGCTAGCGTTAAACACTGACTCTGTTGTTTACATCATAAATGTTTGAAATGTACCAAATGTACCAAATGTACTCATGTACCAAATCAATGTGTTCAGTGAACTGATGTTTTAGTAAACACTTGAACAAACTTCATCTTTAAATGTTTAAACTCCTCCTGAATAGACATGATACTATATGGAAAGAATTTAGCTAATACCAGGTGATGTGGAGCCTTAAAATAAGACCAGAATTTATTCTGGGAATAGCTCAAAGCACAAAACAGATAAGACAAAATAAACAAATTGAATAAATATTCTCAGTTGAGAAATTACAAGCTACATGGCAAAACTAGCGTAACCAGACTCGAGCGCCATCCATGGCTAACGTCACTGCTTGTGTTAATAACAAAAAAGAAAACTAATCAGAGTATCAAGTAAACTTCCTTAAATTGTTTCCTTTGCAATCCAGTAGACAAGCTGCTTGTGTCTGATGTGAATGATGGATTAAATATATAGTTTGTTTACTTCAACAAAATGAGATAATGTGCTTATTGGTGCTGCTCCTCTAGCCTGTCCAGCAAATGATTTAACTAACTCAAGTACTATCTAAGTTGATTAATTGAGCTAATTAGCTGTTAGTTAATGTTAGTTGGTATGAGGCTATCTGTATCTGTATTAAATCTTATCTGATTTTCTGTATTAAATTATAGCGTTGTGTAACATTTCTATGTTCTAATATTGTAACATTTAATGTTCTAAATGTATCTAATACACCTCATTAAAACACTTCATGCTCTTTACGTATAGAGGGATATGATGTGATGAAGATATAATGTTTATAGACCATAGACATTTATTTGTATAGCCAAATGATATGTGTTGAATGTGCTAGTCAGTTTTTCTGTTACTCATGCTAGGCAAATAAAGAGCTTCTTATTCTGATATGATACACTCGCGGTGTGAAATTCCTCACAGTTTTCTATGCAAATGAACCGGTAATCAAAACTGTCGAGTTAAAAGTCGACCTAAAAGACGTGTTTTATGAGGTAAAATCGTGAAAGCTTGTCGTAGTCCAATTCCCCTCCAAAAACTACACCTCCCAGAATGCACCACTGTTCACTCAATTCCTTTTGTTGCCGGAAAGCTACCGGACAATGCTAGGACACAATGATCTTTCGAGGTAAACACGGATTTTTTAAATATATCCATTCATTAAAATAGGCAAATAAATCAATCGACAAACATAGCAAGAATTAGCTTTTCTGTTTTATTTTACTAGTTTTGCTTATGCGCCTAGTAAACATGTTTAGGCAGGAAGCAGTGTAGCGCTTTTGTTATTTACGACAGTGGAAAAGCTCAGCGAGTTTTAAAGAAATTAGAAGATAAAACATTTCTTGGAATACACTGTAGAGAGGATTTTGAAGCTTTTTTGCACCCAAAAATATAATTTTTTTCGCCAGTTATGCCAGTTCGGGGCTGAGTCCTAAACGTCTGTATTACAGAGTGGCGCTTTTGTAATTCACTTCCACAGGAAGTAGGGAGTCACATGCAGCCCATTACATCATCAAATCCGCTCCAGTTTCAGGTTTCAGTAAAAATATTGCATGCCTGTGATTTTATGCACCAGAAATATGAATAATAGAAACATGGTGGTAGTTGTGGTACATAATTTTCACTAAAAGCCTTTCTCATAAGAATTTGTGTTTCAGCTTATAATCCACTAAAACTGTTAGAACTGGGTGATAAAATGAAATAATATGGATATGGGGATCAGTTATATTAAAATATAATTTGTAGACAAAAAACATACTTATAAACTGTTTGGACGCTGTTGATCTGTTAAAATAGTTTGATGTTAAAATTTTGTATCAGATTTTTATTACATTTTTGTGATCAACAATTACATTTCAGACATGAAATAAAAGTATTTTTAAACAAACAGTTTATTTCACTGATTCTTTTAAATGTAACACAGCTGCTTTGCTTCATGTTTCTTAGCAATCCTTTATTTTATATCGTGTCATACATTTCATGTGTTATAGAAAAGGACCTCTTTGTTCATGTATCTGCGTGTCATTTTGTCTGTCCATAAGCATTTAGCGTAGAAGTGCTGCATTTTAACATGGGTGTAATCTGCTGTGGGTTATTACTCAAAGATATGAAAAGTCTTTTTTTCCCACCAAGAAAAACAGCAGATGAACCAATCAGCTTTTGTATCTGAAATGATTGACAGTTACGTAGCTGTTTTGAACTCTCTGATATTAACTGACTCTGCAGGAAGTCCCGCCCTCTTCCTCTCACCTCACGTTACTGCTCTCGTCTCCACTTTCCTGCTCAAAGGATGAGGACTCCTTTGTAAATGGGGAATGTTTTGTGTTCTGAATGTTTTGAACATGAAATAGCATCCATGTGTGTGTTCCACTTAGCTTAAATATTAATTAAATAATATCAGTTAAATATATTTATTAGAAGTTCCACTGGAAAACTTTGGCCTAGAATAGTCTAAAACGTCTGTACTTTTGCAGAAGAATGAGGAACCTTTTCACACAGTTTTTCTGGTGTCAGTCAAGCCCTTTCCGGTTCTGTTTTTAACCAGCAGGCGCCTGGGGGAACATAGCTGACTCGTCTGTTCTAGCTAAGATGGAGACACTAGAAAGGTTTTCATGAACACTTTCTTATTCAATCTTTTTCCTAGAATAGGAAGAAAGAAAGTAAACTACTGTAAACTTTTCTGTGGAAAACTGTTCTACTGTAAACTTTTCTAACCAGGCGCTCGGTGGTTTTGCTGTAAATCCCCTGATACGCACACTCCACTTTACCTAAGTGATTTGGAAAAGGACTGCATAGAAAATGCCTCGTTTTACCTCCAAAAACACAAACAAATAAACTTCATATGATTAAAAATCTAAATAAAATAAACATCAAGTACCAAATAGTTCAACTAAAGATGATCAGTGTTTTTCTGGCTTGTACAAAACTCACCATTCATAAGAATGACTATATCTATAACATGTGTATAAGCGTTTTAGGAATAATTGATTAGATAACATCCGGTTGTTTATTATGCCTGCAGGATGGACGAAGGAGACTCGACTCAGGAGGTGGAACAGCAGGTGGAGCAAATCATCTCGAACCCAGACGGCTTTTTCCCCAACTGTTCCCCAACGGCGGCTCGTTTTCTCCAGGCTGAGCTGGAACTCGGAGCCCGTCTGCGAACTTTGACCTTCAGGGATCCGGTGCGTTATGTGTACAACCCGCTGGAGTATGCGTGGGACACACACCGTCTCTACGCAGAGAAATACTGCCGCAGCGGTCAGAGCGTCCTGTTCCTGGGGATGAACCCGGGACCGTTCGGCATGGCGCAGACCGGAGTACGACAATCTCTTCATCTCTTACAGATATGAATGAGTTTTACATTAATAATACTTTAATGCACTTATTTATAAATGCTAATGTTTCGATTTTTAATGATGTTGCCTTCATTTATAATTAAATGTTTATTTTCCTTTGTTAACCAGTCAGGATGTATAAAGCAGAAAATGGATTAAAAAAGGAGTGTAATAGTTGCTGTGGTGACATTTTCTGTTTATTTAACAATAATGGAAGGAGTCTCCAGTGTCAGTCCTTTGTAAGAGCTTTGTAAATGCTGTAACTACTTAAGTAATAAAAATTCTAACAGTGAAATTGCTGTGCTATAAACAGGATAAAACACTTGGGGTTGTGCTGTTGTAGGCAAATAATCAACTTCATGTTGGTAAGAGTAACTCTGCTTCATGACTCCACCCCATCACGCAGTGTTTTATCATCATTATAGTATTATTATTTCTCAGCTCCTTCTTTCCCTTTAATTCTTCTTGTCAGGTTCCATTTGGTGAGGTAAAGGCTGTGCGGGATTGGCTGAAGATCTCTGGAGAGGTGGGTCATCCTCCTAATGAGCACCCGAAACGTCCTATCAGAGGCTTTCTGTGCCCTCAGAGTGAAGTGAGCGGTGCGCGGTTCTGGAGTTTCTTCCAGGAGCTCTGTGGAGAACCCGAACACTTTTTCCGTCACTGTTTCGTCCACAACCTGTGTCCGCTGATGTTCATGAGCGAGACGGGAAAGAACGTGACGCCCCCTGAGATGCCTGCTGAGGACCGCGACGCCCTGCTGGTCCACTGCGATGCCGCGCTGTGCCAAGTGGTACGTGCCCTGGGCGTTTCCATGGTGATCGGAGTGGGCAAAGTGGCGGAGCAGCGAGCCCGGCGCGGTCTCGCCGAGGCTGGATTGGAAGTGAAGGTGGAGGGAATCATGCACCCTTCACCCAGGAACCCGCTGGCCAATAAGGGCTGGGCTTCTGTGGCTCGAACCAAATTAGAGCAGATAGGGGTGTTGGGTTTGCTCACCAAGTGACTAAATACCTATGGAATGGTTTTATGTGTATATATTGTTTTATATAAAGTTCAGTACACTACACAGTGCACCCTTTAGCTCAAATATAGTCAATCAGAAGAGACGCGTTCGGGGTTTGAAACTCGCTTCATGATTCTAGGCTAATGGAGCTAAAAAGTGCAAGCGTATAGCCTCCAGTTTAGTCTCCTACGGTGGTGTCTGTTCAGTGTCGGACTCGCTCATGTGCTTTCTGACTCAATGTGACACACTGTTATATATACACTATTCATATATATATATATATTTAGTACATGATGCTAAACTGGAGGCTATAGGGTTTCATTTCCTGTTAGCAACATTAGCCTTGTTGCTGCAGTCCAAAACAAAAAAACTAAACTTCACACGCCGAACACGTGTCGACTGAGTGACTGCACTCGAAGTAAAGAGGAACATTGCATACACTTTATTTGGGCTGAATTCTTCCTTTAATAAGCCACAAAATGTAATTCCTTTTCTTTCTCTTTTCTAAAATCTCCAGTCACTGCAGTTTATTAAATAATATTATTATCATTATTAAAGAAAGGCGTAACAGATAGAAAGAAAGAAGAAACAGAGATGTACAAAATGAAAGAAGGAACAAAATGAAAAAAATTTCTACAGAAATGTAATGAAAGAAAAAAGCCAGACAGATATAATGGGGGACAACGGAAATAAAGCAGACATAAAAAAATAAATAAATAAAAATCACAACAGAAAGATGTAACAGATAGTAAGATGTAATGGCGAGAAAGAAAGAAAAAGAAAAACAGAAAGATGGAAAGGAGTGTGAACTCTTATAGTTTTTATGTTTGCAATCTGGAAATTGTTTATTTCAAGCAGGCGATGTCTCTTCTGTATTCGATTTTCATGCATCACGATTCGTTCATCATAATAGTAACATTTTATTAAATCTAGTCTGAGTAAATCTGTTAATTATGATATGATTAGGTTCATTTTATCATTTTTTTAAGTTTTTATATGAATCATGCCTCAAACACTGAAATGTTCTGTACGAAAAAAATGTCTGAGAATCGCCTCGCTCTGTGGAAGAGGAGAATTTACTGACTATTTGACGTGGAACATGTGACAAAATTTAAAATAATTTTTTTCTACATCTGAAGTTTGTGGTTTGTTCAGTTTCTCTAATAATTATATGTTTCTATTTTTTATTTTCATTTTATATATACTTTTATTTTTATTATTTCAACAATGACATTCATGTCATTTTAACATTCTGACAGAAAAAGTAATAAAAAGTAAAAGTAATAAAATTATTATTTAAAAACACTGCACAACAAGGTTCTTGCTCCTTGAACACTGTTGGGTTTCTTATAGATTTTTGGGTGCTGATCCCGAATATCACATCAAAATTTACTCATCACGTACCGTTTCAGAGAAATCTTCAGTTTTGTCATGATTTTTTTCTTATATTTGTATCCAAACATTTTCGCTC